>NW_020769317.1:8555185-8585493 GCF_900518735.1 Pseudonaja textilis | reverse complement strand
CTTTCTTTCTTTCTTTCTTTCTTTCTTTCTTTCTTTCTTTCTTTCTTCTTTCATCATCACAAAATCATCACAATGACAGAATCCCCAATTACAACTTAAAAAAAGGCAACTATGATCTTATAAATAACGATCTCTCATCCCTTGATTGACAATTTCTATTCTTTGGATGTAATACTATAGAAGACCATTACAACATATTTTTACTTGAAGTCAAAAGAGTCATCAAACTATATGTACCATTAACAACTCCCAAAACCAGAAAAAACAAATTACCTATAACAATAAGGGAGCTTCAATCCAAAAAGAAATCACTTTGGCAGAAAAACAAATCTGGTCACATTGCCAACTTCAAAAGCTGATACAAAAATTTATACCACCAGATTAAAAACTGAACGCAACAATTATCATATTAAACAAGAAGAAAACTTTCTACCCATCAATTCCCCCCGTGCTTTCTACAATTTTGTAAACAACAAACTAAAAGACTCAAGGTCCATCCCACCCCTGAAAGAACCTAATGGTAAAGACTGCAATGACGACACTATTAAAGCCAACCTCTTTAACACATTCTTTGGCTCAGTATTTGTAAACAGCAATGGATCATGCCCAGTATTTCCTAGTCAAGCCATAGACAACTACAATGATCTAATACATATCAATTTTAGAGAAGACAATGCTCAAAAAGCACTATGCAATCTAAAACCATCCCTATCTATTGGACCGGATGGAATATGTGCCTACTTCTTTAAAAAGCTATCCACTGCCATAACTGAACCTCTAAGCATAATCTTTGAAAAATCTTTCAGGACCAGCTCCTTGCCAAAACTATGGTCACAAGCCACAGTCATCCCCATCTTCAAAAAGGAAGACCCCAGCCTAGTTGAAAATTACAGACCAATCTCTTTATGCTGCGTCACCTGTAAAGTCGTGGAATCAATTATTAACCAATCCATCATCCTCCACTTAGAGACAAACAACTTACTCTCTAATAAACAATTTGGTTTATCCTGTAATCTGCAACTCTTACACTGCAAAAACATATGGACTACACAATTCAATCAGGGCAAAGCAATAGACACAATCTACATAGACTTCTGTAAAGCCTTTGATTCAGTGGTACATGACAAACTTCTCCTAAAACTAAAATCTTACAGTATCTCTGGACACCTGGATAGAAGCATTCCTGTCAAACAGACAACAAATGGTCAAAATTTGGAGTGTCCTATCAAATTCTGTACCTGTCAACAGTGGTGTCCCCCAAGGCAGTGCTCTAGGACCAATTTTTTTCATACTCTACATAAATGACCTCTGTGATCATATCAAGAGCAACTTTGTGTTCTCTTTGCTGATGATGTAAAGCTATTCAACGCCACAGACAATACTGCTACCCTTCAAAAAGACCTTGACTATGTATCAGAATGGTCAAACAAATTGCAGCTTCAAATCTCAACAAATAAATGCTCTGTCCTACATATTGGCAAAAAAAATATATCAGAAAATAAAATACAGGCTGAATAGTCAAGACCTTGTTGATAATCCAACTCTGTCAAGGATCTTGGAGTACTCATCTCTAATGACCTAAGTGCTAGAGCCCACTGTAACTACATAGCCAAAAAGGCATTAAGAGTTGTTAACCTAAACTTATGTAGCTTTTTCTCTGGTTATGTTACACTACTAACTAGAGTATACAAAACATTTGCCAGACCAATACTCGAATACAGCTCATCAGTCTGGAACCCACATTACGTATCTGATATTAAAACAGTTGAGAAAGTCCAGAAATATTTCACAAGAAGAGTTCTCCACTCCTCTACTCATTGCAGAATACCTTATGCCACCAGACTAGAAATTCTAGACCTAGAAAACCTAGAATATGCTGCCTTCAGTCAGATCTAAGTATAGTATATAAAATCATACATTGTAATGTCCTACCTTTCAATGAATACTTCAGCTTCCACCATAACAACACAAGAGCAAAGAATAGATACAAACTCAAGGTTAATCGCACCAAACTTGATTGCAGGAAATACGACTTCAGCAACAGAGTGGTCAATGTCTGGAATACTCTACCCGACTCTGTGGTTTCTTCCCCAAACCCCCAAAACTTTAACCTTAGACTGTCTACTATTGACCTCACCCCTTTCCTAAGAGGTCTCTAGGGGGCGTGCATAAGCACACCAGCATGCCTACCATCCCTGTCCTTTTGTTTCTTTTATTTTTTTTTCTTATATGTATCCATGTATTCATAATTATGTTTTTATTTATACCTATTATCTTGTAAGCAATTGACAAAAATAAATAAATAAATAAATAAATAAATAAAAATAAATAAATCCTATAAAATTGATTGGACTAAGAATGAATAAATTAACAAGTTAATGTTATCTAGTAAGTTTTTTTGATTGAAGATGAACTGTAATTTGGGTTTTGGTGGCAATCCAACATTTTAACTATTGTACAAAGAATGGATATTCTTTCATAAATAATTATAATGTTTGCAAGGCTCTGAATAATTAAAAATGAGTAATTTAATAAATGCATCTTAGAGATGAACTGAGCAAGGAGGTAAAATCAAGTGGGATTATAATTTCCAATAAATTTAAACATTAATGGATTATTAAAGGCATTTATAGAAATATCTTCTACTAGCAATATGTTTACTGGCTTATTAATATCAGGGCTTAATTGCATTTATTTTAAAAGTTTTACATTTCTTACATTTGTCATGTACTCTAATTTTAGGAATATATGACAAATTTTAGGAACAACTGGATAAAGACAAGATGCACCTTCTGATCCATGTATAGAAGTTGCTTTAAGCAGGGGAAGTCTCTTGGTGATTATTGGATACACCTTTGCTGCATCTAAGCAAAATTTTAATTTAGATTATACACGAGAAATCTATCCTTATATTCCTTTATTGCGGCTTTCTATACCCTTCTACTTTACCAAAGTTTTTTCCAAAGTGAACTATGGAATGTGCTGCTATCAGAGGTGATGATTAATGATACCAATTAACAGGCAAACAGTATCCAATTATCCAGTAGTGCCAATCTTAGGAATGCCAAGGTTTTTCTCTAGAGAAAAACAAGTGTTCTCTAAAGTATGCATTTTGCCTTAGGAAAAAAGTGACTCACTCAACCTGTCACTCAATTCTTGCAGTGTTGCTGTTACTCAATGAGTAGGTGGAGATAGATATCATTTGTAAATGAAAGATGGATTACTTCTATGCTTTTGCTCAGATGCCTCAGAAGATGGCAGCAATGTTCCAACCATCTCTGCACTAAAGAGGCTTGGATCTTGTTTCAACTTGGAAGTTTGTCTTCAAGTTCATGCTCCTGCTCTAAGAAGAGAAAGACGAAAAATATTAGGATGTATTAGAGAGAGGAAAAAGAATTCAAAGCCAATCCCAAGCTTCTGGTGGGGGTGGGGGAATCTACAATTCAGTATAAATTTTTCTCAGAGTCAAAGACTTTTTTCAAAGTCTTTTTCTCCAACCACTTTAATATATTTTTGACTTTTCAGCTTTTGATATTTACAAAACCAATAGGGTTTATGTATGGATGTTTGTATGTACATGTGTGTGTGTGTGTGTGTGTGTGTGTGTGTTTGTGTGTATATTTATTTATTTATTTATTCATTTATTTATCTTTCAAATTAGTATTAAGTTGTTCTTCCTGAGTGGGCTTGACTGGCCAAAGGTCACACAGCTGGCTTGGTGCCTGAAGTCGGGCTAGAAATCACAGTCTCTCTATTTCTAGCCTGATACCTTAACTATTACACCAGACTGACTCATGTAAATACATTTATTACTTCTGTCTGCAATAATATATACATTATTTAGAAATAAACTTAATGAACCATGCATAATTTTTTCAGACTTGTCAGTATAGCTACTTGTTTTGATTGTTTTAATAATTACAATGGCTTTTAATTGAATGTAAAAGGCTGTAAATTATCTGGACCTCCAGGTTGGACTGAGCTATATAAAGTTGACAGATAAAATCAATTTAAACTTAAGAAAGATATTTAGCATTTAACTGATGTTTAGAATTTACCAGCATTCACATTTTCTGAATTACCAGTACCATATTTAATTTATTAATGTCACACATTTTCACAAAAACTTATTGCAGTACTCATGACAGTACACAATGGCAACAATAAATACATCAATTCAATTATGTAATAAATAATTTTAAATTGGTTAAATTCTAAATCATGTGTTCATAATAATATAAATATATATCATAATCTTATTCATTTCACTGTTCATAATGGAAGCCAGTTGATATTATTGGGGTTTGTTGTGGACCCTGGTGTAGGAGGATGAAAATATATGGGGCTGCATACATATGCTGCATTGAAATTGAAGTTGGTAATATAAATTAGTCCTAAATAAACAAATGTCTAGATTTATATAACATGCTAAGCCTAAATTTGATGTTTTGGTTTAGTATACTTTGTATGAATCCATATTTTTGTGATTTCCCCAAAAAATAAATTATAATTTAATGTGTTAATTCAAGAAATCATTGTTTGCTTAATAAACATAATTAAGCAAATCACACACACACACACACACACACACACACACACGTCAGTAGTAGTGAGCAATTTTTTTTTTGAAGAAATGCAATTTTAAAACAAGTGGCTTTTGAATTAAATTAAATTAAATTTTTATGAAATTATATAGCATAACTAATGCCCTTTCACATTTTTGTAAAGTAAAATACTGCAGAACACATACTATGCCCTTTCATGTGCAGTTTTAAGTCCATGTATTTGTATTTTTATTTGAAAAGCAAAATACTAATCTTTTTTTCTCCTCATAGTTTTAATTTTGATTTATAATGAAGTGCATCAGAAAAAGAAAGTGGAAAGCCTCATAAGTATCATGCCAGTAAAATAATACAAATATGTCCCTGAAGTATCCATAGTAGAAAAGATTTTATTTTAGCTGAGCATTCTATGATATAATCTAAAAATGACTATTAACAATCATCAAAATTATCCCATATTCAAAAACACCATACACTATATTTTGGGTCCTAGAGATTGACCATGTAAAATATCTATCATATCATGTCCTGCTTTTGAACTTAGTGGGTGTATTGAGTCCACTGAAGTAGTTAAGCCTTTAATCCAGCAGGGTTTATATTATGTTTTTAGATTGAATCCTACCATGGCTGATTGGCTACATATCTATTCATTCTTAATTTTTAGCAGCCACACATATAAGAGAGCCCTGGTGGCACAGTGGTTAGATTGCAGTATTGCAGATAAACTCTGTCCACAGCCAAAAGTTTGAACCCAACTCAGGTTCACTCAGTATTCCATTGGTTGGTAAAATTAGGACCCAAAATGTAATGGGCAATATACCAAGTATCTCTTTTATCTCTCTTCTTATATTGGAACTAGATTGGTCTGTTGGCCATTCAAATCTGTTGCCCATTGTGTCATTTTTTTCAGCTCTGTTCTTATAGCTTAGTTAGAATCATTACTGATTCTTCCTCTGTTGCTATGTTTCATGAGTATTCCTATAACCTTCCAAATCAGTAATAATCTGAATGCTGATTTTATTTCATGCTCTAGCTTTAGGAGTTCTTATAAGGAGAAAATATATGTTAATGTTATGTTGGATTTTGACATCTCTAGTACAGTATTTCAGTATACTTTTCCCATCTTTATGTGATCTCCTTTGTTTTCTTCTATTTCTTAATTTTTTTCTGTTTTTATATTCATTAACATCTTAAGTTTAATACATATTTCTATGTTAAGTAACGGTTCCCGTTGCACATACTTGCTAGTAGTTTCTGGCTCTTGGGGGCGGTGCTCATCTCCATTACAATGCTGAAGAGCCAATGCTGTCTGAAGATGTCTCCATGGTCATGTGGCCAGCATGGCTAAATGCCGTTAACTTCCTACCAAAGTGTTCCCTATTTTTCTACTTGCATTTTTACATGCTTTCAAACTGCTAAGTTGGCAAAAGCTGGGACAAGTAACGGGAGCTCACTCTGTTACACAATGCTAGGGATTCAAACTGCTGAACTGCCAACCTTTCTGATTGACAAGCTCAGCATCTTAACCACTGAGCCACTGTGTCCACCGCATCTATGTTATTTGGTCATTAATTATATTGTACAAAAGTACTGTTCTTGCTGTATCTTTCCTGACTGTAAATCAATTTAAACATTCTAATAATGCAGTTTTCTTAATATAAATAAAAGAGTAGTTTACCATTGTTTTATCCTACACAGTATGAATTGAAATGTTTGCCATTGTCATTGAAATGGTTGTCTACCTTCACAATCTTCCTATATTGCTGCTGCCCAATATAAGTATCTGTTTGCTCTAACTGACCAGCTGGAATGACCTCAACACTATTGGAAACATCTACCTTTGGCATGTATGCATGACTTTTTTGCTCATTTCTCTCAAATATTATATAATTTTCATTTTTGTTTATCAGTGGCTGTGAATCTACATATAATAGGTTTAGAGTGATCAGATTTAAAAATATGTTAATAGTTTCTGCAAAGCATTTTATTAGCTAGGCTTATATAGGCTTCACAAGTTGTTATTATTGTTATTATTTATGGGTTTATCTTCAAAATGTGGCAACATTCCACATTGCATAAAACAAATATGTTTTTTTTAATCTTCCTATGTTTCTTATCTCTGTTTGTATCTTTCCTTTCATCCCATGAGCAAGGAAGTTGTATATCTTAGGAGAAAAAAATATATGTCAGCTTATATTATACCGTACACACTAAGTATGTTCATTTTACAACAGGGCAAAGGTACATATTGAAATTAATAATGTATCTATCTCACTAAAATACTAGGAAACTTATAATTGATATATGTCCTGTTTTTCTCCCACACGTCATCTAAAGACCTTGCTTAGATTTTTATAAAGGGCCATACCCAAACACTATTTTTTCTCTGAATTCCTCACTGTAAGTATAAATAAGTGCTAATACATTGAATTAAGAAGGAAGTGAAAACAGATCAAAGAATGTAATGCAAGAAGTATCCATTAGATTCTTTTTGAAAGGTCAACCTTTATAGAAATACTAACATCATTGGGAAAATGAAGCTAAAACACCAGCATCATTCTTTATGATCTTGCCTAAAGGTAACACTGATGTTAAAAGGCAGGTGGTATTCATCGCTATAAAGGATTTAAATGCATTGTGATTCATTGATATAACTCATATTGAACTCTTAATTGAACATTAAGTTCCTGTAGCTATAGAGAAATTCTATTTTAACTTTCTAGCTGTTTTAAGTGAAAGGGATGAAAGTATATCCCATTGAGGAACATATCTGAACTGGAAATTGAATATTATTCTTTATTGCTAAAGACTGATCAGGCCTTTAATCAAATATATGAAGTCAAATTCTAACTCTCACAAATTGAATTCTAGTTCACCTTCATTTGTTTCTGTTTCCTTCCTAGATTTTAGCCTGTAGTTTTATATATCCCCTTAAATCTTTACAGGCTAAACCATTCATCTGAACTAAGTTGAAATCAATAGAGTTCACCCTCCAAAAGAATATATCTTATGACTTAAGTTGCAGAACAGCTTAAATATATCAGGTTTAGTTCTTTGTGTGTTGCAATTAAGAATCCTAGTTCCAAAACGTAGAATGTTTAACTTGTAATTCAATTTTAAGTTGAATTTATATCAATGTGTGATACTGAGAGGAACATAAATCACTGTATGATCTTTAGTACGCAAGAGAGATGATATTAGATGTTCTATTAATTTGTGAAATATATGGCATTTTAGAATCTCCCGTTTAATTTTTTTAGGTTTATATTGTTGACAGAATTTCAAGAAATTATTGTTTCATAATAGTTTTTTTTTTAAAAAGCATTAAATGGCAGAATGTAATGTTACAAAAACATCTAACCCCAACAGAAATAATCACAGCAGCTGAAATCAAATACTTCAATATATGGGAAATAATTTAAAAAAAAATGTTTGTCAAGTAGTATCACATATTCAAAGCTTACCTTATTTTTCAGATGAAAAATAATTGGTTTTAATGTATTTTATTTATTTATTTTGTGTCTTGATCAAACTCTATTCACCATTGTTTCTCTACTTTTTTTACACAAGAAAAAACTGAATATTTTGAAAATTCTGGATAAGTTATTAGGAATCAATGACTAGCATTTTTTTTTACAAAAAAGTATCTTTTTTGACTTTACAAAAAAATATTAATTGACCATTAAAAATTTATATCAATGACACTTACTTTGTATCTAAAAAAAATAGCTATAGAAATCTAATAGAGCTAGAGGGAAAATAGCTATGAATTTAGTCTTTAGTCTTTGAATACTTTTTGTCTTTTATACTTTTTGAAGTTTGCTTGAAAATAATTTAATATGTCATGGGGATTTTTTTCGCTTCCTATTCATGCTTAAAATCAAAATCAGATTTGTATTGTTGAAAAACATGGAGCTAATGGATTCCTATAGAGGAAACACCTGTTACTAGTAAATAATTAAAGTGATGTTCCATACCCCCATGAAAGTGAATAAAGAGCTCAAGGCACCAAATACCTTCAACTAAATTCAACAAAGACTATCAATCATAGCAGAAAACCTTGATGAAATATTTTCATTACATTGTGAACAACAAAAGGTATCTTCTAGGGATGAAAAAAGAAGAAAGAATCCTTGGGGATACTTTGACTGATTAATTACATAAATAGATTGCCTCTTTAGTAACAAAGTGGTTGAAAACAAAATTAGAAAAAAATAAAGTTCTTTGCATCTCACAAAGTACGAAAGTAATCATTTGCATTTAAATAGCAAAATAGACTTTCTTCTTACTGAGAATATTGCAGACTTCAAGGAGTGTATATGGAACAGTGTGGGTATGTATTTTCTTGATCAGATTTTTCTTTCCTCCAATCAGTTATATCATTTTTATCCTACTGTATCCCTCCTATGCAGTACTATCTAGCATGATCAACTTAATATTATGTCATCCTTCAGGATAATCTCTGGAAGAAAATTTAAATGTCCAAGTTGGAGAACTGCAGACAGAAAATTACCCAATGGGGTCTGGCACTCATAAATGTTACTTAGACAGATAATGAAATGTCTGCAAGCAAGCAAGCAAGCTAAGGATTCCATACTTCAACCCTATGCTTCATATATTTTTATCTATTAGGACATATAGACCCAATTATCATAATAGAATAATAACTATTCTATTAATCAAGTGCAACTTCAGTTGATGCAAAGATCCTATGTTTACTGAAGGTTGAAGAGCACTGATTGGAATGTCTTCTCATTTCTATGAGGACAGCACTTCCAGATAAGAACATAAGGAAATCTGCTAAAATGTATTCCATCAATAAAGACTCTACAAGGGCACAATGTGTAACAAGCCTATCAACATATGTATTCAAAATATTTACACTAAACTTTACTATGAATTATATGTTAAGTTGTTTACAAGCCAACAAGGTATATTTTCACTTTAAAAAATACAGGATATATCATATAATTTTATATGCAAAAACATATTTTAAATAGAATAATTATGTATAAATAACATCCACATGTTCATTTTCTTAAAATATAATTTACAGAAAAGTAAAATAAAGATGAAATATATAATAAAAATGAAATGCCCCTCTATGTCAATCAATAATTATAATCAAAACTGATAATGAAGCATGGTGGATGTGTAGGGGCTGAACTGGAATCAAAATTAAAATTATAATATTGAGAATGTATGTCTCAAATGACAATAGAGACATATTTTAAGGCACATGTAAAACAGATAAAATTGTTTTATGGAAATTTGTGTTTTAGAGGAGATTGGAATGGAATAGTTTGTCCGATAAAAAAAAAGGAAATTAAATCACACAAGGTAAATTTCCAACATTTAAAAAAAATGTTGGATAACTTTGATTTTGTTATATGGAGACATAAAAATGGTGATTCCAAGGAATATGCATAACTTTCTGAGAGCTACATATCTTTTTCAAGAATAGATATGTATTGGATTCCTAAAAAGTCATTAAATAACTAATAAAGTGGAGAAAGCAGTTACACCCTTTTTGAGATAATAATCCAGTGACTTTAATATTTAATAGGAAAGATAGAACTTACCAATGGAGACTAAATGAAACATTGCTACAAAAATCTCAGAAAATTAAACTTCTACAATACCAGTTTTCTATGTGAATGATGAAAGAAATTGAAATAAAAATGAATTTTTAAAAATGAAAGTGAAGGATTTTGAATTAGCAAATTCTGCTAATGACTAGCATACCAAATGAGAAAAGAAAGTGAACAAGATTTTACAATCTTTCTTGTCACAATAATTAAGTGAATGCACTTGTTAAATTAGTAAAATGGTTGTTAAATGAATATGGCTTCCCCAGATTGTGAAAAAGGTCACAAAAGTTGTTTACATGACCAGGGAACACTGTAACAATCATAAATATGAGTCAGTTGTCAAGCATCCAATTTTTGATCACATGACCATGGGTGATAAGTGTGAAAAATAGTGATAATTTACTTTTTCAGTGCCGTTGTAAATTCAAATGGTCACTAAATGAACCAAGGACTACCTATAGTAGTCTAATATTTCAGGCTTCAGGACCCAAATCATTAAAAACATCTGAATCAGCTATTTTTACCCAGACTGTTCTAAACAACTGGAATTTTACAGTGGATGTTATCAATGAAAATTCAAACAAGATTAAAAACTTATTTCTAAAATCATTAAATTATTTAAATGTTTTATGCCTGCTTTTTTGTTACTGTTGAACACATATTATCTACACATGAACTTTACCACCACTGTGGTTTCAGTTAAACATAGAGACTGAATTATTATGTAGGATATGCCACATCCTTAGGTTAATAATATACTAATGGCAACATATGCAAACAACAGTTTAACAGTGTATTTTAAATGGTTAACTGACTATTTTTTAAGGTTTAAAGAGCAGAAGCTTTTTAGGGCACCTATGCTAATTAACTGGCTAGACTTTGCTGTTTTAAAATATCTTCCACAATTTTCAGTGAATAGAAATTACATTGAATCATTTACCTCTTTCTAAACTAAATAGAAAATAGCTGTTTTCTGGAAATCAGTTACTTATGCATAAATATGTAGAGTTGTCCATCTCCAGTTCCCTAACTCCTTCAATAATCTTTACCAAATACAATCACCAAAACTTCTAAGTTGAAATACTTAGGACAGAATGCCACCATTCCACAAAAAAATGCTACTAGCAATAAAAAAGAAACACCACTCCATGAAAAATAGCCAACATATATTTTCTCATCATATTTTGTCAGCTCTGGAGGACCAGGAAGGATACAAAGTGAGTGGATACATATGTTAACCAGACCTATTTTTTTAAAATAAATGGATAGAGCTTTTCAGGCAGAAATATGCCTATGGCCTAGACCATGGCAGCAGCATCTATTAAAGGCTACGTAATCATAATTTTTGTAGTTTTTGAGCTTAAGCAAGAGAGGCAAATCAATTTCACTAGTGTCTCTGTACAAGTAGTCCTTATTTAATGACTATCTCAGTACTATTTATAATTACAACAGGGTTGAAAAAGTAACTTTATGGATTCTTCTCATGTTTACAGACCTTTGCACAGGTATGGGCTGCTGGAGGTTCGTAGGGGCTCGGGAGAGCCCCTAGCTAAGATTATGTGCAGTTTGGAGAACCCTCAAATCCCACTCCTACTCCTGGCTGGCCCCACCCACTCCTCCCCTCCCAGGAGTCCCTACACAGCCCATTTTGGATGCAGGTAAGTGCAGGGTGCATGCGGAGGGCAAAAAAACAGCCACCCAGAAGTTAAGGAAGGCTGAAAATGGCCCGTTTCCAGCTTCCAGAGAGGTTTTGGAGCCTGGAGAGGTCATTTTCACACTCCCAGAGGCTCAAGAAAAGCCTCCGGAGTCTGTGGAAGGCAAAAACACTCCCTGCCATGGTGCAGGAGGCTAAATAGGCCACCCCCACCATGGCTATGCCCACCCAGCAACCAGGCAGAGAACCCTTTGCTAAAATTTTTGAATGGCTGAAGTAAGTTCTTTAGTACAATCATGGGTTTTCCTTAGCAACCACTTCCCTTAACAACTGAGTTGTTGGTCCCAATTATGGTCATTGATCTAAGATTACCTGTAGTCATCATATTACAGACTATTTCTCAGATTCATTTTTTTTTTGGGGGGGGGGGAATGTGAGAAGAGAGCTAAGGTGCATTTTCTAAAATCAGACATATTTTTTTCACCAATGCATTGATCACTGTAATTAATTATTTGTTCAGACTCAGGGAGACTTTCATAGGCTACATGGATGTTTGTAACTTATTCTAACAGTGGCCATGCGTTAAAAGATAGAAAAGGCCTCATTTTAGCAATCCAGCAGCTAAATTGGATTCTAAAGTGAAGGCAATACAGTTGCTGAGGTCTCGCTTTCAGCTTTGTTTTGTTTTGTTTTTTAAAGGAGAAAAAAACTTCTAGGAGAATTTTGCTTTCAGTTGAAATGAACTGCCAAGAGCTTCAAAATCCTATGAAATTTCAGATCTGTATACTGACAGCACTTTTGCTTTAAACTGCTGATACAAACTGTATGGAAGAATAATTTTAAATCATTTTGATGTCAAAGAATTTCCCAGTAGAAGACAAAAATGGTAAGCTTCTGTTAGTCAGACAGAGTCTCGAAATAACCCTAATTATAACCAACAGATGTATTTTTAATCTTTCTATTCAGGATTTTTCTCTTCAGAAAACAGAAATAATATGCTTTTTATTTATATATCAAATATGTAAAGCTTCCTGGTCCTTTTCTTCTTGATCTCATTTTTTTTCCTGGAAGATTTAGTACACACAAAATAGTCTGACTTGCCAGATTCATTTTCCCATTAAATAAGTGCCAATGGTCTAAGGGCACCCTCTAAGTGATGGCAAATGTGCCAAAGGTAGCATGCAGACTCTCTCTGTGGGCATACATGCCATCCTCCAGCTCAACTCCACCGCATTTCTCCATAGCATTTCTTTCTATGGTTTGCAGGGAAACAGAAGTTTCCCTCAAACGATGAAACAGAAGCTCACAAAAGAAAAAGATTTCACCTCTTATAGAGCTGCCGGTGTTGGGATGCCCTGCCTCCTGCCAGCCAACTTGTCTTTAGGTCTCTGCCATGCATGTGCAGGCATGGGAACATACACCTACGTCTTGCAGTTTGGGCATGTACATGCACTTTGGGCACTCAGTGCCTAAAAGTTTCACCATCATTGCTCTAAGCTGTCCTCTCTCCTTTTCTACATACAGGAGGAGAAGTTGGTATTACACATTTGTATGTAAAATGTAACAGTAGAGAATGGAAATGTACTCTATCCATTTTACCTTTTACTTCCAAGTGATATTTCTGACTCTCCCTTATTTTGTCGTATCTCCCTTTATTCCCTTGAGCAACTTTTATTCATCTTTCTAATTCCTTCAAGGTCCGATATGCCTTCAAAACTGCCTTTTTGGACAATCTTCTGCCCATCCTCAAATCTGATTTCCTTAAGTCTCTAAGTCATCTGTTAACAATATTCTTGTTTTCTGCAGGATCTACAGTATTTAGCTTTAATTGACTTTATTTACCTGAGAATTGTGTTTCCTGAACTTCCAGTTTTCCTGTCTTCCAGTTTCCACCAGATTTTATTCATTTCTCAATTGTCCTACAACTTTTGGGTTACAAATAATTTATCTAAAAACACTTGACATTAGAATATAACAAAATTTCTATCTGGTGTACTTTGAGAAGAATTTTGACCCATTGAGAGGCAGTCTGTTGTAGCATTTAGAGAATAAAGAAGAAACAATTTCCTATTTACATTTCACCAAAGTGTAGTGTAATTTATAGAATTATGAGAAAATTAGATCAGGAAATGCAATACATATTTTAGTTTTCCACAGCAAACATTGAAGTCTTAACAATAACAATTTATCTTTTCAGTTGTAAGACAACAGTCTCATAATAAGAATAATGGAAATATGTATAGCAGAAAACAATCATAGCACAGAAACAGTCTCCTATCTTCAAGTCCAAAAGCACAAGCAAGAAGAAAAAAATGGAACAATTTCTAAAGTATCCAGAAGAAGAAACCTCTAACATACATTATATTAACTCATGAACTAATGCTGGTACACATTAACTTCTAATAAAAGAGAATATGTAGCCCAAGGTTGAATTATGGAGTCCTCGATGCTTCCTGAACTTGGTTGTTTCATTCCCAACTAGGTAATACCATGAGTGTGAGGACTGCAAATCCCACAACTACTTACACTGATGTTACCTAATCGGGTAATGAAATGCCTGCAAGTGAACACCAAGTTCAGAACCAAAGACTCCATATTAGCTTCTCTCTATACCAGAAATAGGCATTTCTTTCTCCTAATCAGCAAAAATTGGAAGTGTAATACAGCAACAACTACAGGTTATCCATTATATTATACATTACATTTGTTTATATTTCAGTATTTTTTTAGTCAAATGCCTCTCTTTTTGTCTGGTGGCCTACCAGGGACCATATGCTGGGCAATGGGCTAATACAAAAATAAGAACAAGAGAAAAACTAAATTAATTTCATCTATATACATTAATGTATAATAAGATAAATATAATGAAAGTGATAGTTTTTATGTATTTACTATTTTTCATATTTGTGTTACATTAAGAAGTTATAATTTTCAAACTTTGTTGAGGATAAGGGGTTTCAGATTAGAAAATACTTAAATGAATGTAGTCCATGCATATTATTGAGGAAAGTCAATAAAAAGTGAGATTCTTCTGCTAAATGAGACACAGAAGTCGCTTCTCCATCTCCTTTCAGTAGAATTAGAAAATTGCAGTGTAAAGGATTTTTTCTCAGTGCCTAATTAAAAATCATGTAAACAATGGCAGCTGAGAATTGAAAATAGATTTTCCTTAGATATATTAAGAGTGCAGTCATCTAGGCCATCACCTGATAAATGCCTCACATTGCAATAACATTGGCATAAGAATGTGGGAATATTTTTGTTTTAAGGATAAATTAAAGAAACAATTGATAAATGTTTAAGAAATCAGCCAATACAACTTTTTTTTGAATAAGTGGTATGTAAAATGAAATTTTATCCAGTGCAAACAAAATAACAAATTATCTTGAAGATTTACTGAAGAGTGGGTTTTTTCAATGTATATCAGTTGTATATCAATGTATATCAATGTATTTATTTAAATTCCTTTATTTATATTTCATATTTTTAAATCACCTGTTGACCATCAAAGAACAATTGTTTAAAATTAACATTAAAATTAAGGTTGGATTAAAAAAATAGAACAATGACATAGTAAGCTTTAAAAGGGTAAAAATTCCAAGACAGCCATTTAACATTGATTATTAAAGGTTGTGGGAGCTCTCAAAGGGCTAGCCAGCCTCACAGCTGCATGATTCTCTGTGCCTCTCACACAAAACCACAGACCTAAGTTTAGATGCCTTTTCAGAAGGCCAAGAGAGCGCCTTCCTAGACCCCGCCAGATAAAATTCCTTGACTGACAAGGTCTGCATCATAATTTCCTTCCTGAATGAGTGAGAGAGTTGATAGGATGGGGCAAAGCCAGTTCTGTAGGTAATCTGGTCCTATGCCATGTAAGGGCTTGAACAACCAATGCAAATCACAGATCAGGTATTATTTCACATTTCTAGCTATCTTCTCTTCTATGCTAGAAAAACTAAAATTAAAAAAAAAGGAAATTCACCTGGGTAAAGATAATTACTCAGGTAGATTTCCATAAGGCATTTTTACTTATGTACTATATACTGACTGTCCAGTCACTGTCTCTCTCAACCCTATGAAGCAGGCAATGACAAATCACTTCAGAAATCTTGTCAAGAAAACTGCAGGGGTTTGTCCAGGCAGCCAAACAGGAGTCAACATAGACTTGAAGCATACGTAAAGACCTCTATCCCCATCTATTCTATCTAATTTATTCAGAAATCTTCCCCACTGAACTAACTAAATTGATGTTCAAGTTAATATGTATAGGAATGCAGCCTTAGAATTTAAGAATGTCATACTATAAATTGCACTTGGAAATAAGCAAGTAAATCTTGACATAGCACATGTTCACTGTAGCAGTGTTTAAAATATTTATATAGCATTTGAAATATTTCATTCTTTGAGTTGATGTTCAACAGCAGCCTCACATAATATCAATTACAGTGATCTCAGATTGATGGATCAGAGTACAGGCAACTTGAGCAGGATAATACTTATGCAAGAATTTTTATAGCTGATGTCAACCCAAATAATGAAAATTGTTTCAAGACAAAACATACTCATGGGACTATTTCCCAGCTCCTAGCACATAACAGTCGAGGTGGAGACTATTAGAGAGAAAAAGGCAGAGACAAAGGCAGAAATGGATCTGACAAACATTTATATAGAATCTGATCCACAATATATTTAAGACAATATATGGAAAATTTGTGGATCATTCAGAAAAATAGCATTACAGTATATAATGATAATGTCTTTGAAAATAATATATTTGCCCACCAGACTTTTATTTTTCTAGAAACAATATAAATACTGCTATAACATAAATTAACATCCTCCATGTCATGCTTTCATTCATATTAGGAAATGACACAGTTCTTAAAACAAAAATATATATTTGAAAGGCATAACTTAGCTTTGAAATGTGGGAGTTTCCTAAATTAACATCTGATGTTTTCATTACAGATGCTTGCTAGTGTTTTATTCCCAGATTTTAGTCTTACTTATACTTGCACCATTTAAATATTTTCCTAGATAAAACTATTTTGATTTAAGCAGTAGGTAGGGAATTATATGACTTGCCAGGCAATGTTGTCTGGGTATAATGAATAATTTAGTTTTAAATCCAGAATACTATGTTAACTACTCAGTGGTGTCTTTAAGGTATCAATGCCTACTAGCCAATATAGATTGTTCTTATACCTTTATCTACAGGAATAATAGGAAGAATAGCAACACAATAATTCTTAAAATGTTGAAAATTAGCATTTCATCTGTTACAATAAAATCATCTGACTCTTATAAGGTATCCTTAGCCAGATTACATGAAGATAGTGCACTTAGAGCTTAAAAAAAGAAAAGGCAGAAAGAGAGATTAGCTTTTATATTTTCAAATCATTATTTTTCAGATGGTTAGTCTTCGGCTACATTCATTATTATCATGACCAATAGAAGTAGATTCAGTTTATTTTATAGAATAAGCCCAATGAAAAGATCTTATGCTTTAATAATTGATGCAGAATTGAACAACATGGGTATTATTAAAATTTTTGATTAATGGCAGATAATGGAGTGTTTCACTCTGTCTGATCACATTGGACAGACTGAAACCACTGAAGAAAATTGGTCCTTAAAAAAAAGTAGGCCCTATGCCATAAAGGCCTTTATAAGTGACAACCAACACCTTGAATTGCACCTTGGTGTTTTACCAGAGATTTGACAAAGAGGAATTGGATAATGGTAGAGTGGTCAGCACCCAAAGTCCAGTTGCCTCTTGAAAAAGCACCTTTAGGACAACCATGACCTGGATGACTGAGAATCACCATAGATACATAGAACTTTATATTTCATGTACAATTAACACCTGTGTAGAATAGGATCATCTTTCTCATCTTTAATTCAAAGCAATGAGATGGTGACATTGTTACCAGGTACAAACAAATACACTTTAATCTTGACGATCTCACACTTGGTGGAATTCCTTTATCATAAACCTCAGTTGCCTCATTTTTAGGGGGAATAAAGCCTCTCCAAATATAATAAGTTCATTTTTCTTTATAACTAAAAGTACAGTGAGATCAAGCCATAAAAAACATGCATGAATAATTGTAATTCAGAATCTATGTAGTTAATTAAAATCCTAGATGGTACAGGACTAGGCTGCTTGTGGGAGTGGCTCTTTCTGATTGTTTATGCTCAGCCTATCAAAATCAACAGGATGAATATGTTCTAGACCCTCTCTCTCAAGCATTGTCAGCTTGTTAAATCCAGGAATCATACCTTCCCTATCATAATGCCTGCCCTTTGGAACAACATCCACCCAGAGATCCAGATGTCTCTCATGTGTTACTCTTTTGTAAGGCGCTAAATACTTGTCTGTTCCCTTAAGCATTGGGAATAGGAAGTTAAGCAAGCTTTGTTGGTTAATTTATTTTGGAAGTGGGGTGGTAATTATACATTATTTGTATTATTTACTTGTTTAAAATATTTGGGGGAGTATGTTTGTTTTAATTCTTTTCATTCTGTCCAGAGTCATTTCTCAAAGATGGATTGCTTACATAAATAAACAAAGCTTGGATAGATCATAAATTCAGTGTTGCCTTTGTTATTTAGGTGATTATTTAAACAAAATCATAGTGATTGAGGCAAAACAATACGTTGAGTTTCATCAGTTCACTGAGAAAAATGAAATTGCAGCTGCTAGAAAAAAGTGTATTTGTTAAATCTATAGCATCTTTGTTACCAAATATATTCAGAGCACACTTCAGACTTTAAACCATTTCCTAAATCTACATTGAAGGAGTTTTAACAATGGCACAATGTATTTGGAAATCTAAGTCTAGTCATACAACAATATGTTCTAATTAAAGAGTTTACTAATATATAATCTAAGTATTGCAAGTAATTGATCTTGTAATTGATATAAAATACATTATAATTATTTTGGTTGGAAAAAATTAAGCACAATTATAAAAATGCAAGTCAAAAAACAACAACCTACAAAGCCTCGTTATTTTCAAAAGAATGGGGATAAAAGTATGAGGATGATCCTCATTGATTTAATTTGAATACAGAACTCTTCCCTGGAAGCATAAGAGAAAGTTCAAGGGATTACTTTAGATTATTTTTCCCAAGAATTCTGCTGGACTGTCTAGATAGTAAATTGACAGCATAAGCAGCATTGATTATGGCCACAAAGGTCTCAAAATGGAATGACTACAGCACTGAAAGCACCAGAACAATTTTTCATGTCTTGTCATCTTCTGATCTAATAAACTGTAGCACTGAAGTCTTCAGAAATGTCCATTCTTATCCAGCACACATGGTCCTTCGGTTGAAGAAAAACAGGAGCTTAGACTTTTAGAGTCCATATATGGAATGGAAGCTATGGCCCTTTCTGGAGGAAGGGAAGGAAACACTGGGGCTTCTTTCTCATAATCTTCCTAGTTTTTCTCTGGGAAAAATGTGAGGGGATAAAGGACAGAAATCTAGAACTTCAAACACATTCAGTTCTGATTGACCAAGAATATGATGCTGCTGAAACAGAATAGGTGAATGCAGGGGTGGGAATCTACCATTTCTGTCTACTTCTGTAGAACCAGTTGCTCTGAAAAGAAGCAAACAGAGAGCATACATAGAACCGGTTCTATGTCTGCTGCTCTTTTGGCCTGCCCGGCTCTTATTTGTCCTTTATGTCCTGCTTTTTCAACCGTAGCTGCTTTGCGTGGCACAGCTGCAGTTGAAAAAGCAGGAAAAAAGGCCTTTTCCAACCACTGCACACTCGCACGCAGCGCTGCTCAGCTGTCTGGGCAGCTCAGCGGGTCATAAATTGCATTTGCACAATGCACAGCAACAGAACCGGTAGTTCTGTCGGTCATATCCCATCCCTGGGTGAATGAATATCCAAGTGCTAATCTTGAGATATAGCATGTATGGGCTTAGCAATAAAAGAAAAGCTGGAACACATTTTGATTCCCTATTCCAGCATCCAGAAAATATATAACATTGTGAAAGAAGTGTAAAACTAATTATTATTTAAAATACTTGATCTTAGCTTAATTGATCTTTAATCTTGAAATTAATTCATAAATTAGCTACTTACATGACCAGATAATTGGTAAGGTTGATCAGCACATGTCTTCCTAAAGATATGGTCATCACATTTACATATTTAGCAACATTCACAGATTTTATTGTCAGGTTTGTGTAGTGCTTCCCAAAAGAATATTTTAATACCATGTTTCTTTGAAAATAAGACTCTCTTATACTTGTTTTTTTGCCTCTAAAAGAGGCACGAGGTCCTATTTTGGGGAGATGTCTTCCACTGTCTAACCCCACTTGCCGCCACTCACATATCCTTTTTGTCAGCTGCAGAGGCATTTCTTGACAACAAAACAGGGGCGACATGCACAAGTTGTGGCACGTGGCCATAGAAGAAGTGAAAGGCGAGGCAGATATCAGGGTGTGCGAGGCCTGGCTGCAATGGTCTGAAGGTAAGCAGCTTCACCCTTCAATCCCCATCCTTGCTTGATTTTTACCCATGTGTCTCACCCTATCCTGTGCAACCAGGTGTAATGGAGTGGGCAAGGTCTTAAATAGGAGGTTTTTTTTGAGGGAAACACAGTATTTAAATATTAAATTTTAGGAGTAGACTCTTAGGAAAAGATATTCCTTGATTCTATTTTTTTTTTTTTTTGCATCTTCTAACTACCATTTCCCATAGTTAGAGTAAAATGGGTAACATGACTCTTGGAATCTAAGCACCATAACTGAAATCCAGTATTTTTATATTCACAGCATCACAGTTAGAAAGAAAGTGTTCTGCAACCTTGTGTAGGCTTTATGATACAGTCCAAACCAAATCATTCTTTGTGTAACTATACATTGTGGATATAATTCTATCTTACTTATTTACAATACGCATTGACATTTCCAATTCTTTTTCATTTAATATGTAAAAGTCTTGTGGGATCAATTAAAAAATACAAGTTTCTACTATTAAAGAAAAAGTCTTGTTAACTTTGGGATAGGATTTGCAAAAGGGGAGGGATTTGCCAATTTAATATTTTACAGCAGTATTGAAGTGGATTTGACTAAGGAGGATAATCCATTTATACTTCTAATGCTAGCAGAATTCTTAAACCTGGATGCAGAATGTACTTTGGGAAGCATACTTCTTTTTGTGAGAAAGTTCATGAAAGCTTATCTCCTGAAGCAGACACAGAAGGTCAGCATCTGCTTATTATTAGGACTCCTTTAGAGACTAAAAGTAAACCCTGAAGTCATTTCTTCCTACACTTTCAATTTAATATTAAAGTATTGAACTGAGGTTCTCTACAAGCATACATTAAACAAGAGGAGAACTTTAAAGATGACCTGGGAGACGATAGGATTGGAAAATTGTAGTGATGTTACTTAAGAAATAATTTGTATGACACATTGGAAATTACAGATGCTTGGACATTAATATTTATACTTAATAGTTACAAAACATTTAAACAGCTAAAACATGGACAATTTAAAATTATAAACTATAAAGAAGTTCAAGTATGCTAGATCTATGTTCATGTGTAGATGTATTTTGATTTTTTTATGTTGTCATTATTCAGATCCTTCTTCTCAACATTATGTGAATAAAAACATAACAGTCATTTAAAGTTGATTTCATATTTCTCAAGATTCCTACATTAGACAATAATTCTGAAATTATATTTGTGTTTAGTTTGAAGGGACCTATCATAATCACCAAACGTTTTTCAGAAAGCAAAATTTTTGGAAAAAAGGGTTGTCCAATATTATAATAGTATTCAGCACATAGGATAACAGGCTCAGAAATGCAATTGCTTTTTAACTATCTCTTTATTTATTTTATTTATTTGATTTGTCAATTGTTTACAAGATAATAAGTATAAGTGTATACATAGTTATGAATACATGAAATGGGTACATATAAGAAAAATAAAAGAAAAATAAAAGAAACAATAGGACAGGGATGGTAGACACGTTGGTGCGCTTATGCACGCCCCCTACAGACCTCTTAGGAAAGGGGTGAGGTCAATAGTAGACAGTCTAAGGTTAAAGTTTTTGGGGTTTGGGGAACTAACTATAGAGTCGAGTAGAGTATTCCAGACATTGACCACTCTGTTGCTGAAGTCGTATTTCCTGCAATCAAGCTTGGTGCGGTTAACCTTGAGTTTGTATCTATTGTGTGCTCTTGTGTTGTTATGGTTGAAGCTGAAGTATTCATTGACAGGTAAGACATTGCAATGTATGATTTTATATACCATGCTTAAAATCAGACCGAAGACGGCGTAATTCAAGGTTTTCTAGTTCTAGAATTTCAAGTCTGGAGGCATAAGGTATTCTACAATGAGTAGAGGAGTAGAAAACTCTTCTTGTGAAATATTTCTGGACTTTCTCAATTGTGCTAATATCAGATACGTAATGTGGGTTCCAGACTGATGAGCTGTATTCGAGTATTGGTCTAGGAAATGCTTTGTATGCTCTAGTTAGTAGTATGATATTACCAGAGAAAAAGCTATGTAGGATTAGGTTAACAACTCTTAATGCCTTTTTGGCTATGTAGTTGCAGTGGGCTCTAGCACTTAGATCATTAGAGGTGAGTAGTCCAAGGTCCTTTACAGAGCTTGAATCATCAACAAGATCTTGACTATTCAGCTTGTATTTTATTTTCTCATTTTTTTTTTGCCAATATGTAAGACAGAGCATTTATTTGTTGAGATTTGAAGTTGCCATTTGTTTGACCATTCTGATACATAGTCAAGATCTTTTGGAAGGGTAGCAGTATTGTCTGTGGTATTGAACAGCTTTACATCATCAGCGAAGAGAACGCAGTTGCTCTTAATATGATTATAGAGGTCATTTATGTAGTGTATGAAAAGAGTTGGTCCTAGAACACTGCCTTGGGGGACACCATTGTTGTCAGGTACAGAATTTGATAGGACACTCCCAATTTTGACCATTTATTGTCTGTTTGACAGGAATGCTTCTATCCAGTAATACAGGTGTCCTGAGATACTGTAAGATTTTAGTTTTAGGCGTAGTTTGTTGTGTACCACTGAATCAAAGGCTTTACAGAAGTCTATGTAGATTGTATCTATTGCTTTGCCCTGATCGAGTTGTGTAGTCCATATGTTTTTGCAGTGTAAGAGTTGCAGATTACATGATAGTTTTTTCCTGAAACTAAATTGTTTATTAGAGTTTGTTTCTAAATGGAGGATGATGGATTGGTTAATAATTGATTCCATGACTTTACAGGTGATGCAGCATAAAGAGATTGGTTGGCAATGTTCAACTAGGCTGGGTCTCCCTTTTTGAAGACAGAGATGACCGTGGCTTGTGACCATAGTTTTGCCAAGGAGTCCTGAAAGATTTTTTAAAGATTATGCTTAGAGGTTCGGCTATGGCAGTGGGTAGCTTTTTTAAGAAGTAGGCACATCTTCCATCCAATCCAATAGACAGAGATGGTTTTAGATTGCGTAGTGCTTTTTCAACATTCTTTTCTGTAAAATCTATATGTATTAGATCATTGTTGTTGTCTGTGGTATAACTAGGAAATATTGGGCATGATCCATTGTTGTTTACAAATACTGAGCCAAAGAATGTGTTAAAGATGTGTTTAATAGTGTCATCATTGCAGTCCATTAGGTTCATTAGGTCCTTTCAGGGGTGGGATGGACCTTGAGTCTTTTAGTTTGTTGTTTACAAAATTGTAGAAAGCACGGGTGGAATTGGTGCATAGAAGGTTTTTTTCTTGTTTAATGTGATAATTGGTGCATTCAGTTTTTATCTGGTGGCATAAATTTTTGTATCGGCTTTTGAAGTTGGCAACGTGACCAGATTTGTTTTTCCACCAAAGTGATCTCTTTTTGGATTGAAGCTCCCTTATTGTTATGCGTAAGTTGTTTTTTCTGGTTTTGGGAGTTGTTATTGGTACATATAGTTTGATGACTCTATCTTTTGAGTTCAACTAAAAATATGTTTTAATGGTCTTCTACAATATTGCATCCAGAGAATAGAAATTGCCAATCAAGGGATGAGAGATTATTGTTTATAAGATCATAGTTGCCTTTTTTGAAGTTATAATTTTTTAAACTTGGTTTCTGCTTTTCATCAATTGCTAAGCTAGTTATATTAAAGTTTCTGTAATTTTACATGCAATTTGCAATTAAGTAAATAATCATGGTGGCACAGTATTGCAGGCTAATTCTGCTGACTGCCAGGGGTTTCATCCCCACCAGCTCAAGGTTGATTCAGCCCTCTATCCTTCCAAGATTGGTAAAATTAGGACCCAAATTGTTGGGTGCAATATGCTGATTCTTTAAACCACTTAGAGAGGGCAGTAAAGCACTGTGAAGTGGTACATAAGCCTAAGTGCTATTGCTATCAAGATTCAAAAAATGGAATCTGATATCACAACCATATTATTCTTAATAAAATCCAGTTCCACCCTAATCCTCAGCACTAAATATCTGTGAATAGACCAGGATAAAGCAAACTAATTGTTTGATAATGCTTTTTATATCAGAGGCAGTCAAATGTCTTTTTTATTGCATGCATAGATTATACAACCTGTAATAGAAAGTCCAACAAAATCGGAAGTCAACTGTCAATTGTCTGCAAATTAATTTGATAGCAGTTCTAAAGAGTTTTAATGAAAGGTCAGTCAAAGAATTAGTATAATATAGAACAAGGATATCAAGGACAATAAAAGCCAGAAATAAATCACATTGTTGAACTTTGATAGGAAAAATATAGTAACAATGCTCATTAACTGTACAAAGTCTTGCTTAGTTGCTGTAGTGTAGACAAGAAATAATGCCAGATATTGTATTATGTTTCTTTTACCATTAATTAACTTGATTCTGCTTTATATCTTCCTTTGATTCTCTCTCTTGTTTCAATGCATGCATGAAAAGGAATGAATTGCAACTGTTGCAATGCACTTTCCCAGAATAATATTTCTGAATCTCATCTCTGTCTTTCTCTCTATGTGCTCTCTTGAAAGGCACAAGTTGAAAAATTCAAAACCCTCACTGCTGGCTTTGATATTTCACTTACAGAAGTAGATAACAAAATATTAAAGCAAAGGAGTGTCCAAAAGTCTGCAAAGGAAGGAATTCAAATAGATTTCAAAAGAGAATATATTCCTATATATGATGCCACAGAAGCAAATCCCCTCAAACTCAGTGCTAGTGTTTATCTGGATTCTAAGAAACAGTTATATTGGCTGTTTTTTTAATACAGTCCTTCATGGTATTTTCAGTTGCACTGCTCAGCAGGAAGCAGCACTTGATCAGTTTGATCCTAATTGTGGTTCTTTAGTCATGAATGTTATTCTATGGTGTTCTATAATACTTAATCAATGTATTACATTATACTGTGATATTCAAATTCACATTTACATTTTATAGGGAAGTCAACTAAGGATATAACACACTGTAAATACCCTCCTCTTCAAAAGTGTATGGTGGATGGTGAAAGTTATGACAATTCCCATACATGAAGTCATGAAATAATATAATAGCCATATTTTTCTACTCTGAATACTTAATGGAAAATGGACAGAATAATAATAAGAATAATGAAAAAACATCTGCCTATCCCAGATGTTTGGGAAAGACTCAATAGGTGAATAAAAATTCCAAATCCAGTCTAAATATCTGGCTGGATATACAATGAATCACAATAATACTTCCATTTGTACAAAGTAGAAATACCTGCAAATAACAGTAGAATGACTGTGGCAAAAGAAATCAAAGATACTACCAATAGTAATAAGTGATATCTTTATGCCATCAAAACAACAACATCTGCCTATCCTTTCCAAGGTCCTTGGAAAGGACTTGTTAGCTGGATAAAAATGCAAAATTTATCTAGATATTTGGCTAACTATGTGACCAACCTTTTTAATAATTCTGACAGATTCTATGAAAAGGGTACCTTGTATTGGCTGGTTTCACATGCTTTACTAAGCTATGGCTTATTCATGGTTTTTACTCTCTCTTATTATCCAAACTGGGATGGTATATCTTCAAACGTCACTCTACATTCACATGATTCATCAAGGATCACTTTCCAAAAGCCAAAGGGAATGTTCAAGGGTAAAATGGATAGGTTAAATATCTCTAAGGTTTTCATTAAGTATTTGGCTTCTTATACCTATGTCTCACCTGCTAGACTTCCAAAATATTGAAGTATTTTAAGGCCCAATATTTTTAGCCTCATCCACCCAGAAAAGCAATGATAGCAAGTCATACCAGTTTCTGCACCCCACCTTTTGAACAAAATTGTCCATGTGATGATTTAGCACAATGGATGAAGCAATAGAGTCATAACACTGGCATTAGTTGCTCAATATCCCAGTAGATAAGGGATCCTGTTACTTTCAGTCAGATTTAATGAATAAACTTCTTCTTGCTAGCGTATTCCTGCAGGTGCAGGGTCTGCTTTTCAGATTATTGAATGCCACTTTGCTGTATCCTCAGGGTGCAGGTCTATGGCTTGCATATATTTGTTATATTTTCCATCTCTGTTTGGTTGCCCAGGTGGTCGCCCGCCATGGACTTCTAGTTGGTAGACAGTCTTAGCCATTGTGGGAAGTGCTGCTGTCTGGATATGTCCATTCCAACAGAGCTATCTCTAAGAGACAAAACTAATCGTTGTCAAAATTACCAATGATGTTTAAGAAATATAAAACAGTAAGAGAGCAAAGGGGAAAAAATATAAAAAATATTAAAAATTAAGGGAGTGATGTGAGTGAATGATGACAGATTTGGACAGCATTATTTTTTCTTTGTTTTAAATAACTCTCTTAAATTTTAAAATAAAAAGATAAAAACTAACAGAAAGTAACAATCAAGAAAAGAGAAAAAAAGAGTAAAGGGAAAGAGAGAGGACAAGTGCAACAAAATTAAAAATAGAGAAGCAAAGATATAAAAAAAAATACACCTCATATATTTAACACAGAAACACCAACTTTTTTCCAACAACCATGTGCACTGAATGCATAAATGAGTGCTGGGAAATTACATCATTTAAATATTTTTGGTGGAATCTACATGGACTGTTCATTTGTGGAGTCCAACAGGATTTGTCTTTGTCATTTGTATGTTTCTATATTTGTGTACAGTCTTATTTTAATATTGTCAATCTCTGTTGTAATAAAATTTTTCATATTCATGTGTAACCCAAGGGAAGAGAAGAAAATATTGTACTGGTTCAGAATTATGGGATTATAAACCAATAAAATTTAGGTGAGCCCAAATAGAGAAGACAGTTTTAATGTATGGTAAATCTTTCCATCTTTCTCATCCATTCATCTTATTTTCTCACTGAGTATAATGGAAATATAAGCAAATCTACATTTTCATATATATTCACAATACATAGTAGATAACAATATGCTATCTTTATCTAGTAGAATCAGGTTTTTAACATCAGTGAAGGTTGTTAAATTTCTGAATTTAGAAAGAATCTAAAATATGTTTTTCATTCTAATATTCAAAGGATTACAAATTTTCATAGTGGCTTTTATCCTTAAATAAATAATGTTAAAATCAGCACTTCTGAGATTCTCTTTGTTATCCTGATACTTAATAATGCTTGCCCATTCGTGCAGAAACTTTTTACTTTAAAGGACTAGAAAGAGCTTTCCAAAATGCATATTGGTGGCACTGATGATTCTTTTTTAAAGGATTATTTTTCCCAGTGAAGGCATGAAACAGTACTGCTTTAACTTTCTCTTGCATTTTTCTTTTTACTTGGATTTATGCAATGTGGCAACGGTCAGCTAATTTTTTTTCGCTCACAAAAACTCTTTTAAAAAGTTGCCTGAAATGCTGTAGGGTGTCCTGCTTGAGCTTGGAGTTGACTAGAAGACCTCTAAGGTCGCTTCCAACTCTATTCTGTAACAAGCATAATTAGTTTTGTAGAATTACAAGCCCTTCAGTTATGTGAGCCGCATAACTTTTTCTCTGTGTGTGCATGCCTATGTTCCATCTTTTCAGATCCAACACAATGCTTGCTTACTATTCCCTAAAGAAAGCAGAAGGAAAGAATTACCCACAGCTGGCAATTCAGTCTCCAATATGATGCAGATGAAAGATAAATGGTCAGATAATCAAAGATGCTTCTTTTGTGAAAATCCACATGAGCAGTGTTCAAATAATCCCAAAGAAGATAAAGCACCTATTACCAGAACAGAGTGTAAGTCCCTCTAAGCAAGGTTTTGCCATTGTGAATGACTGATACCATCTGGAAACAGAAGATTGACAAGCCAGAAGACAGTTTAAGATAACAATAGGGTACCTGAGAGTCACTGTAGGAATTTATCAATGTCTCAGTGTACAATGTATAGCACATACTACAAGTGTTTTGAAGTTTAAAGGATTCTCCTTCCCATTCAGTCATTTTGAGATTACCCAAATTTACTTCACATACAAATAAAACAAAGTCAATGTGATTCTAAGATTTAATGAAGGAAAGTATTCAAACCATAATTTCACTTAAAAAATCAGTATGCAATGTTTGATCAAAGCTTTTCCAGATTTGCCTGGACCAGAACAATATCATTGTATGTGAACTGTTTGTTTTATGAGCTGCTTAATGCACTGTAAAAATGACAAGCATTATTTGATAACTTTGTGTTTGTGGTGGATAAGGTTAGTTAGTGAGTGAGCAAATATTAGACTGTATTTGTTTTGTTTTGTAGCTTAATGACTTCTAGGCAGCATGTTAAACCAGCCATATAGGTTTTACATTATATGAAAAGGACTTTGGGCTATAGTAAGAATGCCTCCCTACCTTCTTCCTATATTTTTTCTTAACACTGAAACCCTCCTCCCAGTGGTGGGATTCATTTTTTTTACTACCGGTTCTATGGGTGTGGCTTGGTGGGCGTGGCAGGAGAAAGATACTGTAAAATCTCCAGTGAGAGATGGTAGTTCTCTGAACTACACAAAATTTCCTCTACCGGTTCTCCAGAACTGGTCAGAACCTGCTGAATACCTCTTCTGCCTCCTCCACATTATCATAATCACTGTTGCTTTGATGCTTCAATTCTCAAAACAAAGGGAATAGGTTTTTCTTTTAGTTCTATGTTCAGTTGTAGGCCCATAGTAACTCTGTAGCAATAAATAATAAATGATTCACCATTAAAGAAATATATAACCATCCACTGAAATGCTGTAGTTTTATTCCAATATGTTTACATTACAAAGAGAAGGAAGCAAATTTTTACAGTACTACAGACAGAGAACATTAAAGCAACCTGAGAAGAAAATGAAATGTAAGATTTGGGGTGATGAGCTGCTACAAGAAGCAAGAAAACACATGGCAAGGAATGCATTTGTTGATTTCAGTTCATTGGATCTATAGCAAGATAACTATAAAATGGGAACTGCCAACCAGGGAAGAACATCACAGTCTACCAGCACAAGACAAAATGATTGCCCAGGACAGCAACAAACCACTGGAGGGAAGGAACTATGCCAGATATTATGCTGAATGCAATCCACTCGGAAGGGCTTAGAAAGCGTAGGATTGGGCTGCAGTGGTGGGATTCATGGCTTGGTGGGCATGGCATGGCTTGGTGGGAATGGTTTGATGGGCATGGCTGGAGAAGGATACTGTAAAATCTCAATTCCCTCCCGACTCCTGAGGGAAGGTTACTGCAAAATCCCATTCACTCCCCACCCCACTCCAGCTCTGTTCTCCTGTGCAGGCCAACAAAAGAAGACCCTGTGGTATTTGCCAGTTTTCCAAACTACTCAAAATTTCCACTCCAGAACTGATCAGAACCTGCTGAATACCACCTCTAGATTGGGGGTGAAAAGCCATTTTGGAAATGGAAGTGAAAGAGATGGATTTGCGACTGGCTGGAAATGCAAGAGGAGGCCCAGACTGGCAATGGAGAAATGACAAACTGTCTAGTTAATCACTATCTGAAACACTTCTAACAAAACCCTGGCAATGGTGACACTCTAATACTGATTCAGCTTTTTACAGCCTACTTTTATAATGACTAGTACTTCTAAGCACAGCTTACATCCCCTAATTGCATTTATGTATTGGTAATTTTAAAGAATACTGCAGAAAGATGTCACAAAATCATCTATCAGTGATCAATAATGAATGTAGTTACAGTTGGAGAAAAAAATGGGATGTGACGATTTGCTTTGCACACTCTTCAGTAGATCAAGTATAAAAGGGCAATAAATATTTCCAAGCATCTTGGCTGAGTTTTCACAATAAGCTATTGTTTACTGGGAGCAGGGTAAGCAGACTTGCTGTGCATAATGAGACTCTAGCATTGTCAGGATATTAATTTATATGAATAATGAATGCCAGGAATATAATAGCAGTAAAGAGGAGACTTCATAGTGAGAATACGGAAGCTGAAATGCAATCCTTCTCTAATTAAGTTAGATAGATAGATAGATAGATAGATAGATAGATAGATAGATAGATAGATAGATA
>NW_020769317.1:8511915-8541863 GCF_900518735.1 Pseudonaja textilis | reverse complement strand
AGAATAGAATAGAATAGAATAGAATAGAATAGAATAGAATAGAATAGAATAGAATAGAATAGAATAACAGTTAGAAAAGACCATGGGGATCTTCTACTCCAAACCCCTGCTTAGGCAGAAAATCCTATACTGTTTCAGGCAAATAGTTATCCAGTGTTGGAGCATTCAAAACTTCTGGAAACAAGTTGTTCCCCTGATTAATTGTTTAACTGTCAGGAAATTTCTCCTTAGTTCTAAGTTACTTCTCTCCTTGATTAGTTTTCACCCATTGCTTGCCTTCAGGGGCTTTGAAGAGGCATGACTCTCTCTTCTTTGTGGCAGCCCCTGAGATATTGGAACACTGCTGATAATAATCAGTACTATGATATACTGTGTATATAAACAAATAAATAAATAGGAATATATTCCTTAATATATTCCCATTTTGCTAAAAAACTAGGTTTTTGAGGGACTCATTTTCTCCAATTACATCTACTCATCCCATCTGGTCCCATAGGCTGGAGTTTGTTGTCTATTTGGATTCAGGAAAAGAGCTTTCTCTGTCATGGCTGAATATATCCTTTACCTTGAAGCCAGATTGGCCCTGAATCTAATGGCTTTGTTCAAGACTCTGATCATACAGTTTTGCCAAAAAAACCAGATCTCTAGAGCAATGGCTGCATTGATTGTTGATGTTGAATGTTAACAACTTTGACTATGAATTTGATTGTACAGAGTTTTTAACAATTGTGTATGTATATGTGTATCTCTCTCTCTCTCTCTCTCTCTCTCTCTCTCTCTCTCTCTCTGTGTGTGTGTGTGTGTGTGTGTAAAGAATTGTTGTAATGTCTTTTAACACTGTTTTAATTGTTGGTGATTATCCAGAGTTATTTCTTAAGATTGAAGTCTGTATAAATCTGAATAAGTAATCAATGAAAATAATTCATTCATACAATGTAAAGAAATCATTTCTATAGAATATTTTTTGTGAAACTATAAAAATAATTTAAGCTGGGACTTCCGGTTTGAAGGGCTTCGGTGATAGACAGGAATCCGCGATCATGCGCGGTTTCTGCCTGGGCTTGCCGTTAGAGCGCCCAGAGCCAGCTGGCTTTGGGGCTAACCCACACCGTAGAGGTGGTGAAGAAGGGGGAGACTGCCAGCAGGGTCGAGGAGAGCTGCATCTCTCCTCCTCATCTGTCCAAACTCCCTTTCCTGAAGGCAGTAGGAGCGGCGGTCAGAAATGGCCACCTCAAAGAACTCAACCGGAAAAGAAAGTGCAGGAGGAAGATAAGAAGTGAAAGTTTTGGTTGACCGAGTTAAGCTGAAAAAACAACAATTAAAGAACCCTGGAATTTAAATTTTACAAAAGATGACATCGCTCCCAAAGAAGGTCAGAAGCAGCGAAAGAAAGTGAAAAGGGAAAGGTTTTTTTTTTCTTCTCTCTCCTTCCTTACATTGACAACTAAGAGATCGGAATAAGAAATCGGAAAAATCCGTTTTGGCACCAATAGGCAATTAAGCTGAAAATATAACTAAATGCCAAAGGGACAATACCCACTGCAGGGGAAGGATACTGCAAAATCTCCAATCCCACTCCAGTCTGGGGGCAGGATACAGTATAATCTCCATTCCCCCCCCCCCGGGAGAAGGTTACTGCAAAATCCAATTCCTTCCCCACCCCACTAACCTGATTTCCTGCTCTGTTCTCCTGTGCAGGGCACCAAAAAAAGACCCAGCTGGGACTCAAGAGGCAGAGAAAAGATGGGAGCAAGGCCAGTCAGGGGTGGTATTTGCCTCCAAACTACTCAAAATTTCTGCTACCAGTTTTCCAGAACTGGTCAGAACCTGCTGAATGCCACCTCTGCTGGTACCTAATTTGTACTGCAATTTCTTCATTAAACACTGATATTTGCTGGAATTTGGTATACAATACACCAGTTCAGCTTCCATACTGATATTCCAGATGTAATATGATACTGAAAAGTCAATATACCAGTTCAGCTTCCATACTGATTTCCCACGCAGAAAATATCTAATATGTAATGCGCTGTGACTGAGCTCGATCACCTTAGTTCAATTCAAAATTGGGTGTGTATGGGAAAGGTGGGGGATTGATCTGAAAACAGTTGTAACGTATTTTGTGCTGTGACACTATTTTGTTTTATAGAGTTTTTTAACATAAAAATAATAGCTTTCTTAGAAATGTGTGAACCCTGTGCATAGTAGAGCATATGTACTGTATATATTATATTAGAGAATATTATTTCAGAAGAAAAAAAACCACCAATCCTTTTTTCTTTCTATTTTTTACAATCCTTTTTTTAACCTAAAAAACCAATCCTGACCTTATGAAGCTGGTTCTTGGTTACTCTCTTTTTTCTTTGGACCCAAAACCAAAAGAACACTGAGCAATTTGCACAAATACTCTTTTAACCATCTCTTCTTTTAGACATTAGAGACACTGATTTACAAAAGGGCAACAAGAGCACTAGCCTTCAAGCATCATAGAAAGAAGATCAAGGAACAAAATAAACATGCCAAGAAATCCCTTATCTATGTATATGTTTCTACCTGTATTTTGCCTTAAATAGTATTACTATACCTATTGTCTGTCAGTTATACAATGGTTTGTATAACTTACCATCCTTGCATCTGTGGTTATAGCACTTAAGAAGTATATTCTTTCCTGGCTAGCACAAAATCCCCATAATCTCCAGTAAATCATAAACAATTTTGAATCTCTAATTAAGTAAACTGACCAATCAATGTGAAAATCTTGGATTTCCTGTAAATCTAAAAGTTAAAATATGTTTTATGAAAATATAAATATTCTAAGAAATGCATACTGAAAATTTTATATTATTCTGCCCATTGGGAGAGATTTTTTTTCCTGTTTTCATGCTGTAACTTTAAGTGGTTTGAGGGAAAAAAATCCAATCAATCCATGATAGTCCCTATTCAGATGTGCACTTCTAAGAAATTAACAATAAGCATTGATGTGTTTAGAGGTCTGTTGACTAGCTGGAAATTGTTGATATGCTACAGCTGTATAAAGCCACTGTTGAGTTGCAGTGAGAGACAGGGAAATCAGCTAAAACTTGTCTATGGAGATTCTTATACCTTCAGATCATTATTGTCTCAAACATGCTTTTTCAAAAGGCAACTGGAAAGATTGAAGATGTTTCAATTCTCATCCAAGAAGCTTCTTCAGTTCTGACTGAATGGTAGAGGATGGAAGGATTTATATTTGTTGCATTATATTCCTCTGGTCATTAGCACTCTTTCTGACAGTCATTAAGGCTACTTGGAAGTTGATCTATGCCCACATGGTAACCTGAATATTTGCACAATTCAGGTGATCCTGAGGGCACAGATAACCCTCCAAGTGGCCTCAACGATACTCAGAAAGAGTGCTAACAATCACATCACTGCAAGAAATATAAATCCTTTCATCCTCCACCATTCAGTCAAAACTGAAGAAGGTTTTTGGGTGAGAAGAAAAATGTCTTCAAGAAAAACAAAATCCAGTTGTCTTTTGAAAAAGTGTCTTTGGGTCAGCTAAAACTTATTTTCCCTTGTCTTTATTGAATGCAGGATTTGTGAGTTGCAAGGATTGTAGGAACATATTTCTTGGCCAAATCTGAGACTCTTATAGACCTTTAATGTATAAATTTATGTAGACAAATATGATACCAAGCCACACACTTGTTCCATTCCTTTGTCAATTTTAATTGGGTTGAAGATCTGACCAGTTTGCCTACATCTAAATTCAAGTCTTGCATTATTTTACAGTTGGTAAATTAATCACTTGTGCTTATTCCATGACTTTACAGAAATACCACAGGACATCCTAGATAAAATTCATTTAGACTAATCCACAATAATTCTCCAAAAAAAATGGGATGGGTGGGTGGATTTTTCAAGAAGTGTTCAACTGTTGAGAAATGATTTGTAATGTAAATTTCCTAAATCCTATTAATGTTGCTATAACACATACTGCCTGGAAGTGTGTTGACTAAGAGCTTTGTTGTAACAAACAAGACTTATCCTTTCCCCCACTACACACACAAATACACATTTGATTAACCACATTTGGAGTAGATAAGGTATGGTTAAAGAGTAATAATTGTCTAAATGAAAATTATTAGTCATCTAGGTTTCCTACATTAGCAATATATCAAAGTTAGTAACTAAGTCTATTAAAAGGACATCTATGCTATGTGACATAGAATCAATGACAAAGTATATTTTGCTGTTGATTGTCAATCAATAGAGGTTATATCATTAACATCACCTTTGTTGATTATTTTAAATTCCTAGGTGGGACTCTATTAGAAACTTCCTTTGTTCTGAAGCTTTGTCTATTGTGTTACAGGATTTAATAATTATAGTGACTCAGGGTCAGTAGAATTAATACTGAATAATTCCCTGATCAGTACACTCTTGAATTTCTTACACTAAGAATTTGTAAAAGGCAAGATGTACATGATGCATTATCTTATTTTTCTGGTCCCATTCTAATAAACAAGTTGAATTAAAGGTACTAACAGTTACAGAAGTATATCCAGAAATGAGTCCATAATCATCCTTGTGAAAAAACTTAGTCATATTGATTGTTGAGTGTTATAATCTGGTAAGAGTCTGGGATCTAAAATGATTTTTGTCTGGTCAGCGGCATATATTCTGGCAAGGTCTTTGTTAAGTAGTCCAGGAACCAAGGAAAATTTCTGAGTGGTCGAGCTTATATCTACTTATCAGTGGTGGGATTCAAATTTTTTGACTACTGTTCTGTGGGCATGGCTAGTGGGTGTGGCTTGGTGGGCATGGCAGGGAAAGGATACTGCCAAATCTCCATTCTTTCCCCACCCCACTAACCAGCTCCATTCTCCTGTACAGGGCAACAAAAGAAGACCCAGCCAATCAGCTAGGACTTGGGAGGCAGAGATTAGATGGGCCAGGGCCAGTCAGAGATGGTATTTGCTGGTTCTCCAAACTACTCAAAATTTCCACTACTGGTTCTCCAGAATTGGTCAGAACTTTCTGAATACCACCTCTGCTACTTATGCGGTATAAAACAGTAAGCCATCAGTATATGATGGAGAAATCCCCCCCCCAAAAAAAAATTTGGTAGCATCTTTGCTGACCTACTCATTTTATTAAAAGCCATTATGAGAGTTAGGACTTTCTGAGATCATCTGAAACTTTTTGATGTCAATTCAATAATTTCTTAATCAACAGTATTAGTAAAGTTTCATTCCCTGATGAAGTTACTTTAAGATCCAGTGATCAGTGAAGCAATATACTTAGTAGTGATTTTTATTAGGGTCACAGACCAGCATTACAAATGATATTGATGATGATGATGATGATGATGGTGGTGGTGATAATGCAGATGAAACCATCGATCACATACTGAGCTGTTGCAGACAACCGCTCAGGCTGATTACAAACAATGTCATGACACAACCGCTCAGATGGTCCATTCGAACTTGTGTCACAACTACCATCTGCCTGTAGCAAAGAACTGGTGGGATCATAAGCCTGAGAAAGTGGTCAAAAATGAGCATGCAAAACTACTATGGGACTTCCGAATACAGACTGACAAAGTTCTGGAACACAATACAATTGTGGAGAAGAAAAAGTGTGGATTGTCGACATTGTCATACCCTAGTGACCGCAGAATTGACGAGAAATGACTTGAAAAAATCACCAGATATCAAGACTTGAAAATTGAACTGCAGAGACTCTGACATAAACCAGTGCAGGTGGTTCCAGTGGTACTCAGAACACTGGGTGTTGTGCCTAAAGACTTAGGCAAAACAATTGGCACTGACAAAATCACCATTGGTCAGTTGCAGAAGGCCACCTTACTGGAATCTGCTCATATAATTTGCCAATACATCATGCAGTCCTAAACGCTTGGGAAGTGTTCGACCAGTGATTTGTGATACGAAACCCAGCATAGTTATCTTGTTTGCTGCATACACTGTCAGTTTTTGTGTCAAATCATCATCATCATCATCATCATCATCATCATCATCATCATCATCATCATCATCAGTTTGACTGTTAAAAAATGTCCTTAGGAAGAGTAGACTGATCTTGTTGGGCTTGCAGGTCTTTCATATATTTGTGGTGGTGGCAAATATCTGTAACTCACATATAGGATGAGGGTGAAGGTTCATTCTCTGAACATTTCATTACCAGGCTAAGTAACATCTTCAGTGGATTTAGGAGATATCAGTATCAGTATTGCTCTGTTTGGAAGCCCTTATAAAAAGAGGAACATAGGCACTGATATTCCCTAAACTCCACAAGGTTGGAGAATCAATCTTTGATACATTGTTTAAATGTACTAAGTATACATTTATATGCCATCATTAACAGCGCTTCCTTGGAGAAGTAAGATATACTAATATCATGTTGCAATACATGATATTACAATTGTTAATTAATAAGATATTTATAACTTTCTCCTATGTAACCTATATCTGCATTACCAATCTATTTTCCTCTACTTTTCACCCCTTCCTCTCACCTCACCCCGGTTTAAATCCTATGTCAGTCTATCAACTTTGCGCCTTTAGATTAAAGATTTTGCTTTTAATTGAATATTTTAGATGGAAAAGCTGATAATATATTACTGGGGTTTTTGTCACTGAGGACAAACAGTGCTCTTTTCTTATAAATGTTTGATGGTCACTGTAAAGTGGGCCTCACTCCTCCTCATATTTTTTTTCAAGAGTCTTAGAGAATCCCTGAAGTTTCTCCATCCCTTTTATCATGTATGCATGTATGTGTACTCTCCCTCTTTCCCCCCCCTCTCTCTCCCTCCCTCCTTCCCTCCCTCTCTCTCTCTCTCTCTCTCTCACACACACACACACACACACACACACACACTCCTGTTTTTTAAATTGTCTGACCTACGTTACAAAGAAACTTTTTTTATAGTTAGGAAATTATGTTGGCTACACTTGCAGTTTGTGATTTATTTTTTCAAGGCTGACTATTAGATACACAAGTTATTTTATTTTGTTTATTTTATTCTATTGCAATAATGTACAGGTGACCTTTCATTTGTTCTTCCGAGTTATTAAATGACCATTGGAATGTTCAGCCTAATGGCACCATTGTTGTGTGATTGGGTAATTATTTACTAACCAGAAAGAGAAATTGGAGAGTAGAAGAAAAGACATGGAGTGTGGAGCTTTTTTAAAGATAAAAGAAGAAAAATTAAGCCTGCCCTAAGGGGACTTTTTTTTCCTTTTATCAAACTCAAAGCAAAACTTTGCTCTCTTTCTTTTTTGTTCATTCTGCTTTGACTTTGCTTTCCATCTTTGCAAGAGTACAGCTAAAGCAGAGCAAATAGCTGGCATTAGATAAACACATGCTTACCAACAAGAATTGTCTTTAATAGGCTACACCAATACATTAAAAGACTCTGTGCTTAAGATATAATCAGACATATCTATACCTATGTACAGAAAAATAAAATTTAGGAGCACCACTTTCATATGCCTGTTAAATATCTTTTTGATTTTTTAGCAACATTTTCTTCCATTATTCGTCTGTACAGGTAGTCCTTGACTAACAACAGTTCATTTAGTGACTTTTCAAAGATATAATGGCACTGGAAAGAGTGATTTATGATTGTTTTTTACACTTACAACTGTTGTGGAGCGGCAGTAAATACTGAGGCAGACACGGAGCTAACAGACAAGAGGCTTTATTCAGTGAATAAAGGGTTGCCGTGGCTGCCGGAGCTAACAGGCAATCAGCTGGTGGCAACAGCGGATGCCGTTTGACAGCTCCTTTTATAGCCGGCTGTCAAACGGCATCAACCAATGGAGCAGTCCGCGGCTCCCGCCAGAAGTACGGACCGGACTGAGGACTACAGTCAGTCTGTGAATACAACACTCCTTTCCCCTGGCCAGGAGCATGTGTAGTCTTTAAGGTAGGCCAGGCGTCTGTGCAGGCGCCGGATCACCTTAGTTCGCGTGGACCTGCAGCAGGGTAGGAATCCTCCGCTTCCCAGGCTGCGTCGTCGCTTGAAGGCAAGGGAACCTCATCGTCAGAGGACTCTGGTCGAGGAACAAGTGGCAGTCCAGGTAGGTCCCTTCACTCACGGTGCCCTGTAAGAGTCTCGGTCTGCGTCAGGTGGTTCGTCTCGCTTGCTGGGTAGCGGTGCCCTGGAAGAGTCTCGGTCTGCTTCAGGTGGTTCGTCTCGCTTGCCGGGTAGCGGGGGTCATCGGCAGCCATTCTTCAATGCCTTCTCAGCTGGTCAATGTGCCGGCGCCAGGTACGACCATCGTCCAGTAGAACCCTGTAGGACTTAGGCCCAGTTACTGCCACGACTTGCCCTGGCACCCATAAGGGGTGTCATGAGTAATTTCTTGCGTAGACCAGGTCATGCAGGGTGAACTCCCTGGCCTGGCTGTCAGATCCCAAGGGGGTGACTGGGGTGTAATGGGGATGCAACCTGTCCAGGGTGGTTGTTAGATGCCTGCCCCTAAGGAGCTCGGCAGGGGATTTGTTGGTAGTGGCACAGGGGGTTTTGTGCTGGGACAACAGGTACCTGGAAAGTTTGGCGTGCCAGTCAATTGGGCCAAACCTCTCCAGGGCCTCCTTTACAGACCTGACTGCCCTTTCAGCCATCCCATTACTAGCAGGGTGAAAAGGGGCTGTGAGGGCGTGCCTGATACCCAGGTTGGCTAAAAAGACCTCAAACTCGCAAGAGGTGAACTGGGGGCCATTGTCAGATATAATGGTGTCAGGGAGGCCATGAGAGACAAATACTCTGGTTAGGGATTTTGTGACAGCAAGAGTGGTTGTGGAGGGCAACAGGGCCAGGTCTATCCACTTTGAAAAAGAATCCACCATTACTAGGAAAGTTCACCCATGCACAGGGCCGGCTAGATCAATGTGCAACCGGGACCAAGGGGCCCCAGCATCTTCCCACCTGGCAGGAGCAGATGAGGGTGGAGCTGGCCTGGTAGCCTGGCATGTCTGGCAAGTGCTTACCCAGCTGGAGATCTGGGCATCCATGCCTTGCCACCATACATAACTGCAGGCCAGGGCCTTCATCCTGACGATGCCTGGATGGCCTTCATGCAGGACCTTCAAAACCAGGCCCTGCAGCTTAGAAGGGATGACAACCCTTGTTCCCCACAGTAAACAACCCTGTAGTGATGACAGTTCTTGCTGGCGAGTCTTGAAGGGCAGGAATTCAGGGGCATAATCAATTGTTGGCCACCCCCTTCCCACCCAGTCCAGAACTTGGGCGATTACCTTGTCCCTTGAGGAGTGAGCAGCAATGTCTTGGGCAGTGATGGGAAGGTTGAGATCGTTGACCTCGAAAATAGCATGGATGGGCGCAGGATCTTCAACCGGAACAGGCAGAGGGCAGCGACTGAGGGCATCAGCATGGCACAGGTTCTTCCCAGGTCGATGAACCAGCGTGTATGAATAAGCAGCCAGGAATAAAGTCCATCTGGTCATCCTTGGGGATAGAACCTGAGGGGTTTGTATTTCCCCAGACAAAAGACCTAACAGCGGCTTCTGATCTGTGATTAGTTCAAAATGGTGACCATAGAGGAATTCATGAAATTTTTTTTACAGCAGCAACTACAGCCAAAGCCTCTTTGTCAATTTGGCTGTAGTTGCACTTAGCTGAAGAAAACGTTCTTGAGAAAAAGGCAATGGGTGCCTCAGAGCCATTGGGTAGCCTATGGCTCAGAACAGCCCCTATGCCAAAGGGGGAAGCGTCTGCAGCCAGGACTAAAGGTAGCTGTTGATTGAACTGTATTAATACTGCATAGGATGTGAGCAAGGACTTGACTGACTGGAAGGCATGGGCTTCCCTTGGTCCCCAATGCCAGGGGGATTGTTTGTCCAAAAGTCTGTGCAGAGGTTCTGCTATGGAGGCTTTGTGTGGGAGGAATGCAACGTAGAAATTTAGAAGCCCTAAGAAGGCCTGGAGCTCAGTCTTGTTGGAAGGTGTGGGTGCCTCGTAGATAGCCCTGACTTTGGACTCAATTGGGTGTATACCAGAGGCGTCAATTCTATAACCTAAAAAGTCCACTTGTTTAGTGGCAATGGTGCACTTGTCTTTTTTAAGTTTAAGGCCATGCTGCCTGAAATGATCAAGGACTGCTCTTTGTATTAGTTGTGGTTTGTCAATGGCTGAAATTAAAATATCATTGAAATAGGGGACTACACCTGGGAGTCCTTGGAGAAGCCTCTCCATTAAAGATTGGAAAATCCCAGGGGCTACAGTTACACCAAACTGGAGGCATCTGCATTTAAAAGCACCCCTGTGGGTGACTATGGTCTGTAGTTCTGCAGTCTGGTCATCTACAGGGAACTGCTGATAGGCCTGTGACATATCTAGTTTTGCAAAAATAGTCCCAGGCTCAAAGGAATGCAGAAGGTGCTGGATGACACGGACAGAATAGGCGCTGATTTGCAGAAACCTATTCAGGGACGTCTTGTAATCAGTGCAGATTCTCACGCTGCTGTCTTTCTTAAGTGGGGTGACTATGGGGGTCTCCCACTTCTCAAAGTCTACTGGCTCCAGTACCCCTTGATTGAGTAATTTATCCAGCTCCATATCCAATTTGGGGTGGATAGCAAAGGGTACCCTATAAGGTTTCAGACGGATGGGTATTGCCTGTGGGTCTACATTGAATGAAATAGGGGTACCTGAGTAACATCCCAACCCTTCGCTGAATACATCAGCATAGTCTCTGAATAGGGTATCCACTTCAGTAGTTGAAACAGTGTGGATGCCTGTTACGTTGAGACCAAGAGCAGGGAACCAGTCTAATCCTAGTAAACTAGGGAGGGCACCATCTACCACAACTAGAGGCAAGTGGCCTTTAAAGTTTTTGAATTGAATAAAAAACTTGCCTTTCCCGAGGACTGGGATGGTCCTGCCTTGGTAATCACGCAGAGTCAGGTGGCAGTCGAGGAGCTTCTTCTTAGACAGCCTTGGAAGTAGTTTCTTTAGGGTTTGCCAGGAAATGATGAATAGTGCAGAGCCTGTGTCAACTTCCATCTTGTAGGGCTTACCTTCTAAGGAATCAAAAATACTTATTTTGTTAGAGCCTTTGGTTGTCTGATCTGAGTGGTAACAGGTATAACAGTCCTCAACTTGCCTTTGGAAAATGGGAGTAGTCGAGGTCTTTGTGCAAAAGTTTTCCCAGATTGCAGACCCTAGCTAAGTGACCCTTTTTCTGACAGTTCAAGCAAATGGCATTCCTGAATTTGCAGGATGCCCTGAGGTGGTTTCCTCCACAGCTCAGGCAAATGGGTTGCTGCCTGGGGGTTAAGTTGGTCTTTTGCCTTGTCTCTTCTAGCAGGGATTTCTGTTGTCTGAGGTGGTTTACATCGTTTGATTCCTCAGAAACCTCATCTAGGGAAATCTCATCAAAATGGATAGTTGAGCTGCTTTGTCTAATGGGGTTCCCCTGGATTTCTGCTGCTGACAGCGCAGATAGCTCAGCAGCCTGTGATTCTTTGATGGCTACAGCTAGGGTTAAGTCCCTTTTGGCTAATAAACATCTTTGAAGTCTCAGATCCCTGACCCCACAGACTATTTGGTCAAGGAGCATATCCTCTAGGTAGTCCCTGAATCTACAGTGTAAGGCAGCTGACCATAAAGCTGCCGTATATTCACTAATAGATTCCCCCTCAGCCTGAATTCACCTCCTGAAAGCGTGTCTCCTAGCAATTTGTGATGGCTTAGGGGAGTAGTGACTGGAAAGGATCTCCTGTAACTCCTCCCATGGGACAGCCCTGACAGAACGTGGAGCTACCAGTGCCATGGCGGTGTCCAAAACTACGGCTCCAGAAAAACTTAAGAAATAGGACTTCTTCCTATGATCTGAGGCATCAGTGAGGTCTATCGTGTCCAGGAAACAGTCAAAGTGATTTCTATAGGGTTCCCAAGTCTTGGCTGTCTGCCTGAAAGGCAGAAACACAGGGTTCGAAGTCACCTTGTGCCGGTGGCATCTGTCTCCTCAGCTGGGGAGGTTTAAACTTCGCGGAGAGTGTCTGCAGCTGTGACAGTCAGCTCGTAGTGGCTTCAGCTCTTTTTGAAGTGACTGAGCTCAGCTGTTCTTGTCCAGCTGCCTCTTATTTGTATCCCGCCCTCATCGTCAGTGTTGTAGAGCAGCAGTAAATACTGAGGAAGACACGGAGCTAACAGACAAGAGGTTTTATTCAGTGAATAAAGGGTTGCTGTGGCTGCCGGGGCTAACAGGCAGTCAGCTGGAGGCAACAGCTGATGCAATTTGACAGCTCCTTTTATAGCCAGCTGTCAAACGGCATCAACCAATGGTAGTGGTCCTCAGCTCCCACCAGATGTGCAGACCAGACTGAGGACTACAGTCAGTCTGTGAATACAACAACCACCATTGTAGAATACCCATGGTCACATGATCAAAATTCAGATGCTTGGCAAGTGGTTCATATTTATGATGATTGCACTGTCCTAGGGTCATGAGATCACTTTTTGTGACCTTCTAACAAGCAAAACCAGTGGGGAATTAACTACATTGCTAACTTAACAAATGCAATGATTCATTGGCAAGAAAAATCATAAAATCGGGTAAACTCACTTAACAAATGTTTTACTTAGCTATACAAATTTTTGGATCAATTGTGGTCATAACTCAAGACTACTTGTATAAATCATGTGTACAATAAACAAACATAAAATGGGAATACATCAGTGGTTTTGCTCTGCAAATGGTAATAATCAATAAATACATTTGGTAATGACTTATCCAATCAACCATATTTATTACCTGTGTAAATTTCCCTTTTATTCTGAAAATAATCACATTTATCTTAATAGCATTTTTTTCTCTGTGTGCTTCATTGAAATTCACACAACTGTTTAGGTCAGCTAGCAGAAATATTTCTGGATCAAAAAGAATGTCATTCCCCATAATCTGATTCATTATTTCCCTTTTCATTTTCTCCAAAGAAACACTATGGTATATTGCCACAACATGGTGAAAAACATTTCAATTTTCTTTTCCTACAATCCCAACATCTGTCACTTGATTTCATGCCAAATATCAGTATTCTCATAATCAATGCCCAAATGTGTCTGGAAACAATGCTTCACAACCTGAAACACATGGTGAGATTTTAAAGTATTGACTATTTACTTTCTTATTTCACTTACATATTTACAGAAAATACCTTAACAAAAACAGAGGGTTTATAAAATGGCAAATAAATGAATAAATAAAATGTGTATACATAGATGGTTTACTCTTCAACAGTCTTTGGTACTGTATATAAGTCTTGGTGCAAAATATACCATCTCAAAGCCTTTCTGAAAGACTTCCAGACTTTTCTTCATCTGTCACTAATTCTTGCTAAATTCAAATTAAATTTAGTAGTTTTAAAGCTAGATAGGTAGAAAAGAATAGACTGTTATTAATTCCGAATTCTTTTTTGTCTTGTTTATATCTGCTTTGAATCTGAAGATAAACCCATTGATCAATTTTATGTCCTTGCTCTTGAAGATCCAGCCTCGGTTTCAGATTTCCTTGTGGGTCTAATAAGTCTTTATATTTAATCATTTTGGTAAGCTCCAAATTGTTTGGGTGAATCATTGCCTCCATTGTTGAAATCCATACTGGTACTTTTGTATAATGTTTTTTCCTTATTTTCCTCCAAATTGTTAATAGTGCGTCTCTAATTAAATGTCTATGGAAATATTTTTGACTGGTTTTCCCTACGTCCCATAGAAAGGCGTGCCACCCCCTTTGTAAATCATGGCCTTCTAGAAATAGTATTCTTTTATTGGTTAAACTCACCCAATCCTTCAACCAAACTAATGAGGTGGCCATATGGTATAACTCCCAGTTTGGAAATGCTAACCCTCCCCTGCTCTTCATATCCTGCATTGCTTTTACATTTATTCTGGGTTTTTTCCCTTGCCAAATAAATTTCAGGGTTGTTCTATTGAGTTCTTCAAAAAACTTTTTATGTAATTTAATTGGGATCGTTTGGAATAAATACAAAAATTTAGGGAGAATGTTCATTTTAATAGTAGCAATTCGGCCTAGTAGTGAAATTTGAAGTTTCCCCCACGTTTCTAAATCTTTCTTTACCTGATGTATCAGTTTATCATAATTGTTTTCTTTAAGTGTCTTACAGTGTGGGGTTAGCCAAATTCCTAAATATTTCACTTTCTTTGTCACTTGTATCTGCATTATTTCTTCTAGTTCTATTTTCTGTTTTTCTGTTAGGTTTTTGGTCATTAATTTGGTTTTTTTTTTTGTTTATTTTAAGTCCCGCTACTGCTCCAAATTTCTCTAATTCACTCATCAATTTTGGTCCCCTGTCTTTTGGTTCTTCAAGGAAGAAAATCATGTCGTCCGCAAACGCTTGCAATTTATATTCCTCTTTCTTAACTGTTAATCCCTTTATATCTGAATTCCGCCTAATTCGTGTTAATAATGTCTCTAATGCTAATATGAAGAGCAGGGGAGAGAGTGGGCAACCCTGTCTCACTCCTTTTTCTATCTTTATTGGGCGGGTGCATTCCCCATTCACTATTATATTAGCTTGTTGTGTGTCATATATAGTTGTTATAATATTTTCAAATTTGGTACCCAGATTCAAATTATAAATTTTTTGAATTAAAAATTGCCAATTCAAATTATCGAAAGCTTTTTCTGCATCTAGAAACATAAGTGCTACTTGTCTCTCTGGGTGGGCTTCATAAAATTCTAGTACGTCTAATACTATTCTTAGATTATTCTTTATTTGCCTAGTTGGAAGGAATCCATTTTGATCTTCATGTATATACAAGTTTAGCAATCTTTTTAATCTGTTTGCTATAATAGAAGTGAATATTTTATAATCAGTATTTAAGAGTGAAATCGGCCTGTAATTGTTTATATATCTGGGATCTGTATCCTCCTTCGGGATCAGCGAGATCAGTGCCCCCCTCCATGAGTCTGGCATCCTAGCTGCTAGTAAAACGTCATTAAAAACTTCCACCATAAGTGGTCCGATTTGATCTGCTATCGCCTTGTACAGCTCCCCTGGGATCCCGTCTGGGCCCGGGGTTTTATTATTTTTCTGGCTCTCTATTGCTGATTTCAATTCCGATTCAGTAATGTCTTTATTTAATAGTTCAGCCATTTCTTCCCCAATTGCCTTATCCTTTACTTCATCTAGATAATTCCTTATTCTATCTTCACTGACATCCTCTCTTTTGTATAAATCTTCAAAGTATTTATGAATGATTTCTTTTTTCTGTTCTATTTCCTGGTATGTATCTCCTTTGCTATCTATTAACTGGTATATCAGTCTCTTCTCTTTCTTTTTTTTCAATTTATAAGATAGCCATCTTCCTGGCTTGTTGGCATGTTCAAAATAGATTTGTCTAGTTAAGTTCAAAATCATAGTCATTTTCTCTTGATCAATTAAATTCAGTTTGTGTTTGACTATACTTATCTGAATTTGCAGTTTGGATTCTTTTGGGTTATTTTGTAGAAGGGTTTCTAGCTCCTTAATTCTCTGTTGTAATTTGTTTTGTTGGGAATATTTTTCCTTGTTTCTCTTAGCATTATAAGAGATTGTTGTGCCTCTTATAACCGCCTTCATCGTATCCCAGACATTTTGTTTCGTGGTTTCTCCGTTATCATTTTCTTTAATAAAAAAAATCAATTCCTCCTTTAATTTATTAATATATTCTTTCTCTCTTATTAATTGAGTGTTTAAGGTCCATCTTTTCTTTGGTTTTGCCCTGCCCTTCCATATTACCTGTATTGGATTATGGTCTGCCCATTCATTAGGCAAAATTTCCACTTCTTTTGTCTCATTTGCTATCTCTCCACTCATCCATGCCATATCAATCCATGTCCATGTTTGGTGGGGATTTGAATAAAATGTAAATTGTCTTTTTTCAGGATGTAATCTTCTCCATATATCTGTCAAATTTAGCTCTTTCATCATTTCCCTACAAATCTTGGGGAGCTCTCTCTTCCCCTTTTTATTCTTCCCGGCATTACTGTGATCCTTTTGGAAATCAGCAATGGAGTTGAAGTCCCCTACCATACAAATATTTCTTTTTTGCAATTCAACCAATTTTCCATATAGGTGTTTAAAAAACTCTTTTTGGTCTCCATTTGGGGCATATATTACTACTAAAAGAATTGGAATATCATTAATCCAGATCTGCAAACCCAGAGTCCTTCCTTCTAAGTCCGACCATATTAGCTCAGATTTCAAATCCTCTTTCACATATACTGCGATTCCCTTCTTTTTCTCCTCATCTGCTGGTGTGGTAAATAATTTTCCTAATTTCGGGCATTCTAAATATTTTTCATCCTTCTTCTTTATATGGGTTTCTTGCAGGCACGTTATATCTGCATTATGTTTAATTAATTTAGATAATATCCTTTTTCTCTTAATTGTTGAATTTAAACCATTTATGTTTATTGATAATAATTTTTTTTCTTCTCCCATCTATTTAGTTTTGTTTTGCTCTTTGTCGTGTAACAATTCCTCTCTCTTCTTGCGCTTGTATTGATGTAGTTCCTTCTGTCTTTTGTTGTGGATAGGTATTTTCTTGGTTTCCTACCGTTCCAGTTCTATTTTTATGTCCACTGTATTCTTCTTGAAACTTTGTGTCCAATTTCTCCCTACTACTTTGCTCCTGTGGGCCCACCATCCGTTCGTAAAAATCCTGGGCTTTTTCCATAGTATCTATTTTGATTTTCCTCTCTTTCCACGACACTAACATTCCTTCTGGAATAAGCCATTTAAATGTGATTCTTTTTTTATTTAAATATGCTGCCAGAAATTTATAGTCACGCCTTTGTTCCCTTATTCTCCTCGGTATCTGTTTAAGAATCACAATTTCTTTCTCTTTGTAGGTTATAGTTTTATCTCTTGAGGTTCTATATATCATGTCTCGAACACATCTTCTAGTGAATCGTATATGTACTTCCCTAGAACAATTGTGGCGTCTTGCATAATTTGTATTGACCCGGTAGACTTCATCAAACTCTTTTTGAATTTCATCTTTATCCATCTTCAATAAACCGGCCAGTATTTCTGCCATCAAGTATTCCAAGTCTTCTTCTTTTGATTCTGTCACATTTTGGAATCTTAGGTAAGTTGCTGCCTTGTCCATTTCTAGGAGGACAAGGGAGTCCTCCATTTCTTTGCTCATGCTTTTGAGATCTTCATCCACCCTTTCCAATTCCCTTTCTGTTCGTTCGGTTCTTTTCTCTACTTCTTTTATTATAACTTCGTTTTTCTCCAAGGCCTGCTGCAACACCCCCACTTTATCCTCTACTTTGGAAATGTCCGCTTTCATTTCTGTCTTTAGTTTCCCCATTTCTTCCTTCAATTCATTGATATCTGCCCTTGTTTCACTGTGGTTTTTAATCATTGTTTCTTGCAATCTTGTCAATGAGTCCTGTAAAGTTAGGAACATTGCTTGGATATTCGCATTCGAGATGCTAGTTGACTTCTCTGTTGGTAGTGTTTCCTCTATTGTTTTTTGTGCCATGGATGAAGTTGTTGTCAAAGTAGTCATTATTGTGGGATTAACCTTCCTGCCAGATTTCAAAGCAGTGGTAGTTGTAGTAGTCATTTCCTTTAAAATTTGTTTTTGTTGTTGTACAATATTGAATATATTATTCCAAATTGGCATTCAGTATTCTTAGTTCTGTAACTAAAATTGACCAAGATCTATCAACCTATTAAGTAGCTATATTCTTGACTAATTAGTAAAGTGTATATATTTTTCTCTAGTTTAACTTCAATATAAAGTAACCTTAACTATAAAATATATTACATTCACAGATAAACCCACACAAAGAAATATAATATTGGTCTAGAGAGCTCTAAGCTTATTAAGTAACTAATGCTTAATATTCTTACTGTCTCCCCTATATTCCCATTCAAATTATAACAATCTCTATTAATAATAACTTAACTAAATTAATCCAATATTTTAACACTCTAATATTTCATTACTAAATGTACATATTTATCAAGAGGAAATCAGAGGGGAAAAAAAAAAAAAAGCAAGCATATTTCAACATAGCATACCAACAACAAGTAAGAAAGAAGAGAGGCTATTTTAGTAAGTATGTACACACAGAAAAGGGTTGAGGAAAAGAAAAAAGAAAATCCCAAAGACAAGAGTTTTTGTTTCTGCTTTTCACTTTGGAAGCTTCCACTTCTAGCACACCGGAAATGGCAAATGAAGATTTGCTGAGTAACAGCTGCCAGTAAGCAATATTCCCACTCGTTTCAGCGTTCTGGATACTGCCTATGGCGTTGCTCTGTCTTTCCCCCCGATCGGCTTCGTTCTACTTCTGGATCCAATTTAATAGCTTCAATCCAAATGTTAGTGATAATAGAATCTTCAGACTTCCAAAATTCTCTTTACTTCTTTTTTATTTCCGACTCTCTTCTGCCTGCCAAGCTCTTTCACATTCACTAAACCAATTCTTTTGTAGCCGCTTCGTCTTGGAGCTCACAGCTGGCATTCACACAGTATTTAACAGCCTGGAATCAGTCTATTGTCAGTCAAATATCTTCCCTGCCACGACTCTCTTTCCCCCCGAGCTTGCAAACTTTCACTCACTTTTTTCTTCCCATCGGTGGCAGTCCGGACTTCGGAGCCTCCATTGTTAGGAGGCTGTTCTTGATCGTTGGGCTCTGGAGGGCTTCCTCTTCGTTACAGGGGGGTTGCTTTCCCCACACTGCAGCCCGAGGTTCCCCCACACCGGCACGGGTCTCTCCAAGACTCGAGCACCCCGAAAGATCGCACCAAACTCAAGAAAAGGGAGGCTAGAATCACGAGCGGATTTCTGCCCCTCTGACCGTCCTTGCCTTGCCACCGGAAGTCAACCCATACAGTTAGATAAAATTTTATTAGGATCAAATAAAAAAAACATAACAAAATTTTATAACTACTTATTAGAAACAGAACTAGAAGAAGAAATCGTAAAAGGAAATATGATTGCTTGGAGTAAGAACGTAGGGCGCAGCATCACATTAGCGGAATGGGAGAAAGTTTGGGGCAGAAACAATAAGATTACCAAATCGGCAGCATACAAGGAAAATCTTTATAAAATGTTTTATAGATGGCATCTCCCCCCTTCGAGGTTAGCGAAGATGCACCCCAACATGAGTCCGCATTGCTGGAAGTGTAGGAAAAAAGAAGGAACCTTTTTCCATATGTGGTGGTCCTGTGCAGAAACCCAAAAGTATTGGAAGAAAATCAAAACTTGGTTGGAAGAAATCACCAAAGAGCAGATCGAATACAAACCAGAGTCCTTCCTACTAGGGATTTTTGATAAGCAAATTTTCAAAAAAACCAAATACATAACAATACACATTTTAACAGCGGCCAGATTAGCCTTCGCTCAACATTGGAAACAACACCAAATTCCATCAGAAGAAATGATTATTGAAAAAATCTCAAAATGCGCAGAAATGGATAAATTGACTTTGGCGCTAAAAAACAAAGACACTTCACTATACTATGACAGCTGGAATTGTTGGTATAATTGGATTGACCAAAGATAAATAATATATTATAAGGCATAAAAGAAAAGTATCAATACATAACAACGAGGTAGCGATATAAGTTAAAAACAGGTGTGGTTATATGACACAAGTTAAGGTGATGAAAACAAAAGAAGATCTTGCAAACTGTTAAAATAAGAATACTTTTAATCCTGTAACCTCTTTCTTTCTTTCTTTTCTTAAAATTCTTTCCCTCTCTTCCTCTTCTCTTTTCTTTCTTTTCTTTCCTTCTTTCTTTTGCTTATTTGTGTATGTATTGTGACTGGTTTTAATTGTAAAAATTAATAAACTATATTTAAAAAAAAAAGAAAGAAAAGAATAGACTGGTGCAGTCAACTTACATTAATTGTTACATTTTATGACATTACTCATTACATTTTTTGCTTTGATTAATCAACCAATGTGATTTCATTATATTTCTATTTTAATCTCTAAATATATTATAAAGGCAATTTAGGTGATAAAGAAGTTATTGTTTACTGGTATACTGTAACCACCTACTTTTCATCCCCTCACATAGCTATAGGAGAAAGACAAGGATTATTCCATTAATTGAAAAGAAACAAGGGTATGTTTCCTGAAGTATTTTACTAAGTTACTACTCTAATCACAAGCTGACATAAAAAAGCCCTTTTAAAATGATACTCTGTTTATTAAAGACACAAAACAGCAAAACAACAAAGCTGTCAGACCTCTTGTCATTCATAGCAATAAATCTTGACTGTACAGATTCTATACTCAGGAACCTGCTTATTGCAGAATCTCAGACAACCCAGCTAGATATGTTACTTTAATGAGACAAAAAAAAAAGAAAGCTAACTCCATTACACAGAACTCAGAACCTTTATGTCTGTCTGCTCCGGGATTTACATTCTAGTCTTTTCTTCCTTTTAAATCAACAGAAATGTGGCTGTTTTTCATGATCTGGATATTGGAGGTAGTGGTGGGTTTCCAAACTGTTTCCTACCTATGCACAGTTCTATGTGCAGTTCTATGCATGCATGCTTCATGCATGCATGCAAAGGGCTCAAAGACTGGCCTTGTCAAGGCTGGTAAGCTGAGCTGTTTTTCAGCTCAGCCATGGCGCGGCAATCTGCTCTGCCTCATGAATAAACTGAGTGAACACAGAAGGGAATATAGGAGAAGTAACAGTGGAGGTGGATGGGTGGGGCCAATCAGAGATGGTATTTGCTGGTTTTCTGAACTAGGCAACATTTCTGCTACCAGCTGAATACCACCTCTGATTGGCGGAATGTGTTTATGTTTATATAATAATGTTTAGGAATCACTGATTCACTGTCTTTCCAGCTTCATTTCATGTAGGTTCCACATAAAGCAGGGAATAAGATCTGGAAAATTAACTTTGCAACAGATTTTGAGCACATAAAAATTAAGTAATATCTGTAAAGCATTCTGATTTTTTTATTTATAAATCATTTTTATTTATAAATCATTTTTTATTTATAAATCATTTTTTATTTATAAATCATTCAAAGAAGAAAAAATGTTGCCTAGCATACTTCCTGTATATTTGTCTGCTGATTTATTAAATTTATTATAGACACCCAATCCAGTGGATTGTCTTCTATTTGTCTTCAAGTCATGGGGGAATTACGAGTCACAAGGATTTAACCAAATGGACTTTCTGGGTTGCTGATTCAAGATTGTCACAGGCACTATGTATATCATCTCAAGGGATGTAAAAATTCTGCTATATTAACACATATGAGTGTTCCCAAAGATTTTGTAACCCATAGCATTTTTAATCCAATGAAGAAATAATCACACCTATTATTATTTATCATTGTAAATCAGGATGTCAAACTGTTGACCCACAGGCCAGCTGCATCATGCACTGGCCATGCCCAACCCAGCTCCATGAAGAGAAAAAACATCACTATACATCATATGATAGTAACGTGACACTACAAGTTTGACACCTGTGCTGTAAATGCATCAGTATAGAATGACTTACCAGATGTTGGGAAATGGCCAGCTAGCCAGGGAGTAAGGATCAAGTGGTGAAGTAGCCTTGAGATTGCACAGCCCACAAGAGATCCAGGACAAACCTTCCCTTCCCAAACAAGCTCCATAGAACCTTATCTATATGTTCCTAAGGAAAGACAAGCAGTCTGGGGAGATTTCTGTATTATAAGCAGTTAAAGTAGTTAGCTTGAACTCTACATGTATGGATATACATCTTGATCATACCTGTAGAAATACAACATTATTGTTTACCTTGCTTCTTTTCCTTTTAATGAATTATTAAATACATTATGGAAATTATTCTGCAAATGGATGATTCTAACAATGTTTACATATCTTTTGTATTTTTGTATTTTTGACTGGGAACCCATGAAACTTTTCTCAGAGATAAGATAAATTATCCATGTTTGGGGTTTTGATCCAAATCAGGGAGAATGTAACTTTGTTGTTCTTCTCAGACATAGAATAACATTCTGGCTCACTCCCAAACCATCAATCCACAAGTCAAACAGAAAGCATCAGTTCCTACATTTTACACATGAGTAGAACCTGTCCAGAGTCAAATGAGTAATCTCATGATCTTTCCTTTTTCAAGAGAAATTCTGCCAGCCAGAATTTACCAACCTCACTATAATGTCATGTCTATTCCTTTAGGTATAAATAGCTTTCCATCAATATGCATTGGAAGTTGCAACTTTTTTATGATTGCCTTTCTTGTCTTTCCCCCCTATATTTTTCTTTTTCTTTTTTTCTATATGTTCAAAACTTTATTTTCATTTCTATTTTCTTCTAGTTCAGTATGTATTTGTTTTTACTTTTATTCAAAACTTGGGTTAGTTTTTAAAACTTTCACAAGCCAGAAAAGCATCATGCCTATGTCTTTATTTTCCAAATAGTCCTATTGCTTTAAAATTTTGTAAAGTAATGTGTGACAATGAATAATGTCTATGAAAACTAATTCCAGAACAGTATGAGAGAGAAACTATCTGTGTAAAACTGAAAAGAAAATTATTTCATCTATATTTGTAAGTGATGCTAATTATGCTCTACATATTAAATCAAGTCCATCTAGGGAAATGTTTTGTTAATTAATTTAATTAATTAACAGCAAGGCAGAAGAAGGAGCCATAATTATCAAGAGATAATTGAACCCTTGCGACATGTTTTTGCACTAACAAGCACTCCTTCAAGATCAGGACCTAAAATGGTTTGTAAGAAGGTTGCACAACTTTTGTTAAATCTCACACCTTATATAGGCCATTTTTTCCTCTTCTTCTTTCAAAAATTGATCTAAACAAAATGCATGATATTCTGGACAGAATAAATATATAATTCAACCAATTAGATAGGGAGTATTGTATAAAATTTGTGAATAATATAATAATAAATTATATGTACACTTATAAATTTGCTTCTCAATTATAGTATTATGAAATTGTCTTTAAATTAGTTTTACATTCATTCCATTTGCTCAGCAATAACTTCTTATAAATTTGGGCTAAATATAGGAATAAGTTTATCAATGGTAGAATGGTTGTAATCAAAGAATGGTAGAGAAGAGAAGGATTGCTTCCAATACTTAAGGGACATACAGAGAAGAGTGGATTGACTTATTCTCCAAAAGACCAGAGGTCAGGACAAAATGTAATGGGTGAAAGCTTGTTAAATAGAGATCTAACCTGGTAATAGGAAGATATTTTCTGACAGTGAGAACAATTAATCAGTAGAATAGCTTGCCTCCTGGAGTTGTGGGTGCTTTGTCATTGGAGGTTTTCAAAAATAATATATTTCCAATAAGAAGAAATGTGATCCATCAAAAAAACTATGATGAACAGAAGGAGATTAATTTTAAAAAAAAATATAATCAAGTAATACATTCGTCTTTAAATTAATATAAATATATAGGGTCTAGTTATGAAGGTCTAGTTATGGATCTGGTCAAACATTTATGATTGGTTGAACAATACCATAAAATTGTTTAAGTGCTACATAACTTGAGAAAATTAATTACTGGTTGTATCTTGGTAAAGGAAAAAAGGAGGATTCAGGGAATACATGTCATCAAAAAACTTAGGAAGATTCAAAGTCATAAAGATTTATTAATTAATTAATTTAGAAAATTTATTTTGCTACCCATCTCATAAAACATGACTCTGGAAAGTACAATACATAAAAATAATAAAAAACACAAAACATTCCAACATGAATAAAACAGAATAAAGTGAAAATATAAGATGTAAAATACCAAGAAAGCAAGAGAACTGTCAGCTCACATGACACAACCATCTTGCTAGCTTCCATTATGGTTTTGAAAGCTTTCCAGCTAGGATTGGAAAAATGATGTTTTCAGGCTGAAGAAGAAAAGGCATGTCAAATGGAATTACTTAGTAGATGGAATCCACAGCATACTCTTCATGTTCTGACTGATGGATGAGTAGATTTAACCAGGGAGACATAATTCGTCTAAATTACCTGGACCCATACATTGTAGTTTTAAGGTTCAAAAGCAGTGTCTTCCATTGTAGCTGAGAATAAATTGAGATACAATGATGCTCATGAACAAGGATGTAGCATGCATACACAAAATTGTCCATAAATTTACATTCTGAACTAGTTGAAGCTTCTAAATATTCTTCAAGGGTAGCCCAATGTAGAGCACATCAAAGGTAACATTTTAAAGGTAATCAGAGCATAAATAACTTGAGTAGAGCCTCATGGTCCAGAAAAGAACACAATAGCATACAATAGTAAATTGTTCAAACACATTCCTAATCATAGTTTCTACCTGCTCTTCAACCAGGAGTCATGAGTTTACAAGGATCCCTATATTTTCTAGGGCAATGCCACCCATTCAGCACCAAAGATAGTAACAATTCATATCCAGAAGCCCCCAAATCCAGAGTCTCTCAGTCTTGTCAGAGTTTAGCTAAAGTCTGCCATTCCCCATCTAAACATCGAAGTTTCCAAGCACTGGGCTGAGCATCAACAATAGAATTTAGTTCATCAAGGAAAGATAGATGTATCTGGTTATCATCAGCATACTGATGATATTTCATCCCATGGCAAAAGATGACCTTCATGTAGCTATTAAATAGAAGTGGAAATAGTGCTAAGCCTTGTGAAACCCCAGACCTCTCACACCTAATCTACCGGCACCAGACAAGCACAATATTGTACTGCCCACTCCTAATCTATGGAGTCAACCCAGAAGGATATCACACCTGATGATATTGAAAGGAGGTCAACAAGAAACAGGAAAGATGCACCATTCCTATTCTCCAACCAATTCTTCTCTTTTCCATGACCAGGTCCAAATCCTGTCTGAAAATGATCCAGATAATCTACTTCATCCAGGGCCCACTGAAGCTGATGCCCAACCAACTTTTTTACAATCTTTTATTTAAAAATGTGGGGGGGGGGAGTAGAGACCAAATGAAAATTGTTGAGCATGATTAAATCCAGTGAGGGCCTCTTGAGGTGGGGACAAATTTCTGGGGAAGCAATGGCATACTGAAGATGTTTCTGTTTTCAGTAGAGCTAATGAACAGTGTAGAAAAAAGAGCTGGCAAATGGATCAGGCCCTTAAAACTTATCTCTGAGTCAGTGCTGGGATTCAATTCTTTTACTATCAGTTCTGTGGATATGGCTTGGTGGGCATGGCAGGGGAAGGATACTGTAAAATCTCCATTCCCACCCCACTCCAGGAGAAGGATACTGCAAAATCCTATTCCCCCCCCACTCCACTAACCTGCTTTCTAGCTCCGTTCTCCTGTGCAGGGCAACAAAAAAAGACCCAGCCAAACACACTGGGACTCGGGAGGCAGAGAATAGATGGGGAGTGGGGCCAGTCAGAGGTGATATTTGCCAGTTCTCTGAACTACTCAAAATTTCCACTACCGGTTTTCCAGAATTTCTGCATAATGAGACTGTAAAACAGCAGTCTCTAGCAAGTTTTAGGGCTCTGGGCAGAAGGAAAAGTCAGTTTTGCCCAATGTACAATTTGAAGACTTCAGTTTGGAGACTTCAAATGGAATTCAAACACTTCCTCTCTTAATGACTTCTGAAAATTACATACTGAACTAAATAACAAGTTAATTGTTTTTGAATTGAATAACAAGGTTTATTACACTGGATGATTCTCACTGAAAAAATGTTTTTTATTTAAATACATAAAGAAAAATAATATTTCAAATAAATAATAAAAATGAGATTAGAACATTAGTTTTCAAAAGCTCCCTCCTTTCAGTTCCTTTCACCAAAGCAGCTAAGGAAAGCCCCCAGTCAAAAACCACACAGCTACCACCTCTCTCCCCCCATTTCTAGACCTCATCTCTGAGGGCATTCAATTCATATTGGGGGGGGGGAGTATATTTCCATCCAAAACTTTACTATCAAGTTGCCCACCAGATGGCATCTCTTTATAAGATTTAACTTATTTTTTGATATTTATCAAATTTTAAATACCACCTTTCTTGCTCACAGAAATGGTTACCACACTTTCCTTTCTCAACTTTAGCTACAAAGGAAAAGACAAAATGGCTTCTAAAAAGAGAAAGTCTACATCACTCTTCAGGCGCCAGCTTTCTTCTGCTGCTATTTTCTCCCAGTTCCATTAAAGGCTCCTAACTAGACATTCCATTGGAGTGGGTCTGGGGGTTCTTCAGGCCTCAGGTTAAATTTTGGGACTTTAAATCCCCACCCTGCACTGCCCTTTAGAGCCAGGCTGTCAAACTCCCAGCCCATGCATCATGTGCTACCCATGCCCATGCCCAGTTTAGCGAAGGGGGGGGGCAGGAAGTCCTGATATGTCACATGATACCACCATGATGACATGAGTTTGATACCCCTGCTTTATAACATGTCAAAAAGAGATAATTTAGTATCCCATAGTTATTAGACAGTCATGACTTTTAAAGCTGTGAATAAAAAAAAATAATGCAAAATGCTCCAGACTTTTCAAGAGTGAGGCACAGCACTGTTTATTACTTACCTTTTTTCCTCAGGCTTCCAATTGTGTCCCAACAAAAGTTGAAGCACCTTTAAGGGGACAGCAATTTAGGACACCCTCAATATTTTTTCCAAGCAAATTGCTTGCTGAATAAGAGTACAGGCAATGTTCAACTTGCAACTATATGTTTAATGACTGTTCAAAGTTACACCATTGAAAAAAATGACCTCTGATTGTTTTTTACACTTGCAACCATTGTAGCATTTCCATGGTCAAGTGATCAAAATTATGATGCTTGGCATATATTAATGAGTGTTGCAGTGTCCTGGCTCCAGTAATCACCTTTTGCTACTTTCTGAGAAGCAAAATCAATGGGGAAGCCATATTTACTTAACAACCACATTACTAACTTAGCAACCACAGTGATTCAGTAAACAACTATAACAAGAAAAAATGTATAAAGTAGCACATGCTCACTTGCTTAGCAACATAAATTCTGGACTCAATTATGGTTAGAATTCAAGGACTATCTGTAATGATCCTTTTAGTCTAATAGTTGTTCTCACAATAACCAATCAAATGCACAAAAAAGCCTAATAATCTTGCAGCTGATGTAGTCATATTGAGAAAGATGTAGTCATATTGTGAAAGAGAGCAAGGGAGGGAGGGAGGGAGGGAGAATTATGTGCATTTATAATTAACATGTTGAGAATATTCTACAAAGCCAGATTACAAATAGTATACCACATTTTCTACATTTGCTGAGTTATTAGTCTTTGCTAGGCCTAGTTTCTGCCTATCAGTGGTGGTATTCTATCAGTTCAGCCCAGTTCTCCTGAGCCGGTAGTGATAATGAGCAGCAGAGACTGAACCAGTTCTCTCTGCTGCTCTGCTACTGGGCCCACCCGCCCATCCGTGTTACCATACTCACCTTTATTCCCTGCTTTTGAAGTGCAGCTGCTTTGCATGGCACTGCAGAATGCTGCGCAGCAGCTGCTGAAGCAACCAAGAGAGTTCAGGCTTGCAGAAGTTGAATTCTAATGCCTCTTCACCTGCGCAAAGTGTGTGTTTGGCATGCACACACACACACACACACACACACACACACACAAAGTGTGTGCATGCACGCAAAGCATGCCCACCAAGCCATGCCCACCGAAGCAGTGGTAGACAATTTTGAAACACACACTGCTGCCTATATAATGAAAGATATGCTTAAAGGGCAGAAATCCCAGATTCAGTGCTAGTATCATGAACCAAAAGACCTTGACTTAGTACATGCAGAAAATACAGTATAGAAGAACTAGATAGTATCTGTTCTGTGAGGAAGCAGTTAAACTGTGAGGCTAGAACTGGAGACATTCAGATTTAAATCCCCAGTTAGGAAGGTTATTGAGATTTCATTGGGTTAATCAGTTTCTTCACAATCTACTTCACTGAATTGTCATAAGGATAAAATTGGAAATGTGTGAACCATACATGCTGCTTTGATCTACTGGGAGTAAGGTTGGGATATTCATATGATAAATAATAAGACAGCTTAATATATAGCTTGTAGGATTATTACAAATGTAAATTAAAGAGTCAGGAGAATGATTTAAACATTTGAAATATATTATGTTTGAAGTTTCTCCTGTTGCTTCAGTTTATCTCTTTATTAGCTGCTTCAATTTATATTATTTTAGGGGAAAAGTTTTATTCCAACAATCAAATGTTCTCATTTCAAAAATTCAGATAGCCTGTTTGACACTAATCCCATAACCCCTTCCACATCTACAGCTTCACTCTTCTTCTTTAGTACTGTTGCTTGTCCTTAACATATCTATCTACTTGAATATATATTCATTTTGTAAAATTAACACATATTAAAGCTTTACAATAATCATACTGAAAAGCTAGCAAAATGAAATATAGCTTTTATTTTCCATTATTTTACAAAGACAAAATCTTATAATTTCATTTTTATAGAACTGGAGTCTGCATTAATGCAATTTAACAAACAATTTATATAATTTATTATTAGAAAGCTTTTGGTCGTGATGAATCCTGAACAGTCTCTCTCTCTCTTCCTCATTTCTTTTTCTGATAGCATACCTTTGAATTTTATTTAAAGAAAATGTGCCTTATGCTACTTTTGAAGATATCCATTTTTAACAGGATACCCTTTTCCGATATGTAATTTAAGGAGAAAAGGATCAAACTTAGTATTATTCTCTTTGATATATGTGCTATGCTTTCTGGAAACTGCATATTCAAAATAATAACATGAAGCAAACCTAATATGTATGCAGATGTAGGCATGAAAGCCTCTTCCCAATGGAAAATAGGTTCAATTGAGTATTTAAATGTATAAGAAAGATAAGAAATTTCACTTTCATAATCCTTCCACCACTTGGCCAGGAAAGGTCAGCAGAATACAATTAGCCTTTAGGGTTTTGGAATCTTAAGCAACTAGAGTCCTTGATTATAGGGGAAAAAAACAACCCATAACCATACAGCTAACCAGAATTATGCTCTCACTTCCTACTTTTTTCATCAACATAGAAAGGTTTGATGGTAAAAGGAAAAAGGATTGGCATGCATTCTGCATTTCATCTTGTCTTCATACATTTTGATGCTAATAATTGCTCTATGGAAGAAGTCCTAAAAAGGGAAATGAATGACAAAACACCAAGAAGCCTCTTCAGTTGAACTCTTCCATCCCTACCCTGAAAGCCAGGTGCCATGTGGAGAAAATTCTAGAAATGTTTTTTGTATTTAAGTAAATAAATATACAATGATGTTAAATAATGTGACCAATATAGTCACAGCTCAACCTGAAGCTCAACTTAACTGAAAAGAATGCAAATAATCCATTTCCTCCAAAGTCATTGGAAGCACAGCTCATTTGTTTTCTCAACTACCTTTCTAAAGAGGGAAGGTTGGACATTTGATGTAGAATTGTCCAGTTCCATTGGATTTAGTGATGACATCTTGAGGAGGAACAGATGTCTATTCCTTTCAAAGTACTGCAAAGGACATAGATTTAAAACACAAACAGAAGCCTAAGGAGTTCTAGCTTGCCTAGAATGATCCAGTATTAATGTAATCCTGTATAAATGGAAAATAAAGCAAGAAAAATAATTGTGTACAATTGAAATAAATTTAACTCTGCAAACCACCCCTGCCAAATTACATACCCCTCCTAAATTACACACATGCCCACATACATATGTGTAATTTGGGAGAAGTGTGTAATTATAAATTATCAGGCCTATCTTTTTTAGCGACATCATCATCTCATCATCTGCAATAGCCCTGAATTTCCCAAAAAGAGAGAGAAGAAACCAAACAGTTCCCATGAAAAGAAAAGATTGCATGCCTATGATAGGGAGTAGGATAGATAAGGAAATGGATGGATGGATGGATGGATGGATGGATGGATGGATGGATGGATGGATGGATGGAT
>NW_020769317.1:8462773-8496384 GCF_900518735.1 Pseudonaja textilis | reverse complement strand
TAATAATAATAATAATAATAATAATAATAATAATAATAATAATAATACTCTTATAATCAATTGATAAATAAGTATACAGGAACTACTATCAAAATTCAGGCAATGGGTTGTTCCTGCTGTTCTACACAATAAAAGAAATGTATCTAGTTCAACCACGGTTCTACTTAATGGGACTTATTTGGTAGTAGCATGTAAAGATTACTGCATATGGATTGATTTTATAATATTACTGTTCAATTTGTTAGATATTTTTAGATGCAAAGTATGATTATAAATCCAGTGTAGAATAATTTCTTTTAAAAAAAATGTTTGATTGTTTTTTTAAGACAAATGTAAACAAACACAACAAAAAAACATAAAAATATCTTCCATATATGTGCATACAGTGTGTTGGTTGGTTTACAAATTGTTTTGTGCTTCCACTTCGTAGTCTTCATTTAGAATTACATTGTATATGTTCTACATTGTCAATCAAGTATTCCTAAATACATTAATATCATTGTTAATCAATCATTTGACTATACTATTATTCATTCACATTTTACAAAATAATCCATATTTTACTTAATTTATTTTATGACAGTTCATATTTCCATCTCAAATCTATCCTATAATCATTTTGTAGATATAATAAAAAATACATCTATATATTCATTATGCTTTAAACATCTACATATTTCATTACCATGTTTTATTGTCTAACCATTGATAGTATAGATCCCAAATTTTATAAAATTGCTTATCTTCTCGTTCTCTGATTTCAAATGTCAATCTACTCATTTCAGCACATTCCAATATTATCTTAATAACTTCCTCCTGTGTTGGTATTTTCTCATTTTTCCAGTTTTTAGCAAATACGATGCTAGCCGCTGTTAATACATTTACAATCAAATATTTCAGTTCTTTACTGTATATTTCAGTAAAATTCCCAATAAAAATAATCTATATGCTTTTTTGTCATTTTTTCCAACCATGTGTGGATTTTTGTCCAATATTTTTTAGCATCTGCACACGTCCACCACATATGGTAATATGAACCAGGTGTCTGATGACTTTTCCAACATTTTTCAGATTTGTTCTTGAACATTCTTGCTATTCTTGTTAGGAGAAAATGCCACCTGTAAAACACCTTATACAAATTTTCTTTATATGCTGTTGACATTGCCATTTTATAATTTTGAGACCACAATTTTTGCCATTTCTCTAGATCAATCCCATATCCAAAATTCTTCCCCCAAGCAATCATTGTTTCTTTAACTTGTTCTTCTTCTAGTTTCATTTCTAATAAATATCCATACAATTTTTAATCACCTTTTCATCAGTACCTGTCAAAATCTTATCTAAGTCAGTCTGTTTATCATAGAAACCTTCTGTTTTAGAATCTTTGTCATACCTTGAATGTATTTGCACATATGAAAACTAATTCATCTTTATACCTTGTTCCTCTAATTTTTGCATAGATTTAAGTTCACCCTTTTTATTCAATATTTCACCACATCTAACTGTTTGTTCCTTTTTGTATATTATAGGATAAGAAAATGCTTCAATAGTCGATAGCCAGAGTGGATTTTCAAATAACATTGCCTTTTAGTCTTCTCCCAGTTTAACTACAGAGACTCCCGTATATAATGTCTACTAAAATACCCCTGTGTTTTAGTTCCTTTATACCATAAAAAAGCATGCCACCCCAACAACAGGTCATGTCCTTCTAATGTCAACAATCTAGTATTTCTTAGTGTTATCCATTCCTTAACCCACATCAGATTCGTAGCTTGATAATACAACTCCCAATTAGGCAAACTAAATCCTCCTCTTATTCTAGCATCTTGCAAAAAATTTAATTTTATTCTCGCTTTCTTACCTTGCCATATATATTTCAACATGATTTTATTTAAATCTTCAAAGTAGTCTTTTCCAAGCCTAATTGGAATTGTTTGGAACAAATATAAAATTCTGGGTAATATATTCATCTTGATTGTTGATATTCTCCCTATTAATGACAGTTGTAAATCTTCCCATTTCGCCAAATCTAGCACTATCTGCTGCTTAAGTTTAATATAGTTATTCTCTTTTAGTTTACTACATCTTGCTGTCAAATGTATCCCCAAGTACTTGATCTTATTTGTGACCTGGATTTTCAATACATCTGCCAATTCTTCCTTTTGTCTTGATAACATATTCTTTGTCAAAATCTTTGTTTTGTCTTTATTTATTTTCAAACCAGCTACCTTCCCATATACCTCTATCTTTTCTATCAATTTTAATGCTGTTTCTAGTGAGTCTTCTAAAATGAAAACCAGATCATCTGCAAATGCTTGCAACTTAAATTCTTCCTTTTTAATTTTCATCCCTTTTATGTCCTTTTCTTCTTTGATATTTCTGTTTAGCACTTCCAAGGTTAACACAAACAACAAAGGTGACAGTGGCAAACTGGCAAATTCTGTTTTTAAGAATACAGTGTGTATTTTAAGAATATACCCAGCAGAATCCGAATGGAAGTTATGTATTATTTATTTATTATTTATTATTTATTATTTATTATTTATTATAATGTTACAACTTTAGGGAAAAGATATAAAGGCGTCATACTCCAATCAATAACTACAGGAGAAATTTTGTTTAATGAGAAAAGATAATAGATAATTGAAACAGGACAGACAAAAAATATAAATACAGTGATCTGAATTGAGATGAGATATTTAAAATAAAATTGAGAAAATTAAAAAAGGGGAGAAGCTATGCAGAAAATGTAAAATAGTAATAAGATATGGAATAGAATATAAAAATGAGCATGAACCTGAATTTGTGTCTGTACAAAGAAATGTAACCCGGGATTATGCTACTTTCAAAAAAGATGTTTTATTTGTATTTTTTTTCTCTTTGAGAAAACTCAAATAAAATTTACAAAAAAAAAAAAATTCTCACCAAACCAGCACACTTTCTCTTTCTGTTATCTTCCATTTCAAAGCTGTCCCAACTTCAGCAGCTTTAATGGCTGTCTCTTTGCTGCTGGCAAAAAGAGCTTCTCCTGGATCTACCAAGGACTTTGCAGTATCTCTGGGATTGACCGGATGCACTCTTTACATTCACCATCTCTTCTGGATGGTTTAGATCCGTTTGGACCATCCAGGAGCAAAGATATCAGCAGATATCTCAGACCTACAAGATCGCATGCTGTATCATCGCGATGCCAGCTCCGCCACAGTGTAGAATAATTTCTGATGAGATGTTTATCATGGTATTACTGAGAAGTAAGAAGAAAATAAAAGCCAGGAGAGAAACAAAATATAGAATAAAAATAAGAAAAATGATAGAAGTGCAAAAAACAGACAAAATGTAAATGAAGGGAAGGAGAGAGGGAGGGAGGAAGAAAATTTAATTTAATTTATCTGGCCCTCTAAAGATCCTACTGTTATAAATAGATCTTGGGTTATACAAACTATATGGAGAAACTAGCAACTGTATCTTCAATTAATTTGAATATTTCATACAGGATTTTTTGAAGGTGATATGTGGAGGAGAGTATCCAAATTCTAGCGAGGCACACTGTAAATGAAAGATAAAATCTCTCCAAAATGCTACAAAAGTCAAGTTGATATCTTGATAATTTGGGGGCAATCCTAGCTATACTGTGTAGCATACAAATAGAAGAGAACAGAAAAAAATCTGAAGGCTGTCACAGGCAGGAAAACATCAAAAGAGTTGTGATAATGCAATTTTTCTACATGCTGATAGGAAGAGCTAAATAAATGAAAGTGATTATTATTGAGGCAGGAACAGAATGTGAATACAATGGAAGAGAAATCAATGTGTCAGCATGTTTTGAAAGTACTTATTTAGTCAGGCATCTTCATTCTCACCATGTCTATTCTGCCTGTGACAGCCTTTTCAGTAGATGAAGAGTATAGTTCTGTAGCACAGAGTGGATTGGCCTTTATTGCCCAAAATTGATTGGTCCTTTACTGCCCAAAAGCAAATTCCATCAACAGACTCCTTTAAAACATATTTCAATTTGTATTAAAAAAATATCAGGGCTAAATATGTGGCACACATATACAACTGTCTGAAGGCTTGGTATTTCTAGTATAGATTTCTAAACTAAATTACAAAGTTATATTTTGTGCTATGATTATAAAAAAGTGACAGAAATAAAATCTCACTTTTTAATTAACTATCAACTCACAATTTTTCCTCTGTCAATTTTCCAATTGTCATTCCTTCAGGTTCTATCCCAGATATACCCAACTATTGTATCCACCAGCTTTCTGGGATGGAAAGGGCTTCTGCAGCTGATTTGCAGATGCTACCTTCACTGTAAAAATATCTTGTCTAGTCATTGTAGAAATCTAAAGAGATCAGGAACCCCAATCTAACCAGATCTACCTGCTTCCCATAATAATCACCAGCCTCTAAGCCATTGCTGCCAATATCTCCCTATTAAATTATCTGTAAACTTCTATGTGCTCTGGGAATGCAACTGTCCCCGCAGCCTTAGATTTCCTTAGTGAGTCTTCCTGATTCAGTTTAACTTCATTCTGGTCCAATTTCATTCAACTTTTAACTTTCTATTAATAATACATGTTCATTTTTACATGCATTTTAATCTCACTTTGGCTATCACCTCATCAAGTACTACATAGAACAGAGATGATTTTGGAATGTAAATGGATGATATATCAAGACTTATTGATATTTGAAAAAGAAGGATTTAAGATAAAGACAAGAGAACAATTAGTAAGGGAAGAATTTGCTTGTGATTGGCTTCATTATTATAGAATTTTTGAGTAAAACAACATTATTATACTGTTTTTATTTGTGATAATTTAATTTCAAAATACAGATGCACATACTGTAATCTTATGGAACTTCATAGGGTTAAAATCACCTTTTTGAAAGAGTCATGCATCTGAATTCTTCACTTTCCCCTCCTATCTACAGAATTGTATGATATTGTATCATAATTTCTCCTCGTTCCCTTGAAAGTTGCTAATGAAGTGAAATGTAAATAGGAGGAAAAATGTAATGTGTTGATGTCAAAAAATGTATTTTTGCTAAAGCATTGGTAGCTGGCAAACTCAACATGAAATTGCTATTTTTAACAGGCTTCTTTTGTTTCTTATTTTATATTGTTCCCACATATGGCAGTAAGATTTTAACGGTAGAAAAAGTCTTCTATAACTTCTCACTGGTACTCTTCAGTTAGAGTCATATCTGAGAAAATTTGTTGTCTATTGGTTTCCTGAACGGAACTTTTTGACCAAGAAATAATCAAACTGATGGGAGCCACAGTTAAAGAATATGTTTCCTTCAGTATATGTCACTGTTCTGATATGTACATGAAATAAGCTGTCAAACTCCCAGCACAAAAGATTATTAAATGGATGCAACTTTCTTCTGAGCCTGTAATATACCACAGAAGCAGAGGGAATGACTTTTCAGATGAAACAGAAAACTGTCAGCCTTAGGTTTTTGCAGAGTTTATGAAAGGTAGTTTTTCTTTAAAAAAAAATCAAGATATATACTAATGTCAGTCTCTATGTTTTCCTGAATAAGTCAAAAAGTTTATTCATAAGTGAATTTTCATCTATAAAATGTACTAAAATAAATATTTCATATTTTTCAATACCATTTTTAACTTTCACTAATTAGTTATATTTCCTTCTACAAATAAAAATGTTTCTCTACTACACATGCAGATTTAGCCAGCTAAATATTTATATTTCTACTAAGTCATCTTTTAATGTGTTGGATGTAGAGCTGGCTTTATTTTCATGAACTTTATGTTTAACAATTAAGAAGACTTAAGTGTTTTCTGTCTTTAAATAATACGTTCTCAGCAAGCACCTATAAGTATATGAGTTCTGATTCTTAAATCCCCATTTAATCCAAGGGACAGAAAAAGAGATGTGATGTAAAATATTAGGTTTTCTTTATATAAGATTTAATCAGAAATGGATTAATGTTCTGTCTCGCCTTTCCCCTTTCCAAAAAGATGAAAGAGTACACACACACACAAACACAGGCAGGCAAGCTGGCTCGGACTTCACAGAGTTAATTCTTTGGAACTGACAATATTCTTGGCATTCCACCATGTCCTGCCTGCCAAGTCCGAACTGATAGCAAATAAAATTTTATTCACAGAAAATCACAAGGCAGTCCACAAAGAAAATCTGAAGTAAGGTTAAACTTTGTCCCGTACAAAGTTTCAGGAGAAAACATACCCACTTTTATCCCTTGTGGGGTGTGGCTCAATGACTCAGCTCACTCTCTGACCCTCCCACACCTCCTACATTACTGCTCACGTTTCTCCCTACGACGCTGCTTTGGATCGAGCCAACACTCTTCCTCTTTACTCCCTGTCAGGGGCTGCTCCGATATGCCTTCCTCCTGATTAATCTCAGGCTGTTCCTCTTGGTTGTCTGATGGAACCTGAGGCATTACCAGGGAGGAAGGTCCTGAGGATGAAGGCATTGCCAGAGAGGAAGGTCCTGGGGAGGAAGGCATTCCCAGTTCCTCCTCGTCATCTTCCAGGTCCTCTTCCTCTGACAGCATAGGCTCGGGAATCGGGGCCACAACAGATTAATATGGACCATAACTCAATTTTATGCATCTGCTTTTTCCTGTCTCATTATTATGTTTTCATTGCTGTAGTTGTTTCTTTGATTTATAAAGATGTTTTATAAAGCATATATGATACAGTTGTTAAGATAGTTATCTCATTTAAGAAAGAATTTTGGACTAATTATTTTTTCCCTTCCTCAACATATCTCACAGGCATGCTGTGGAAAAATAGAAGAAGGCAATTTCAGAGGTCCTAAATGAAGGGCAAGATATGCATGTGTAACCAATAAATTTTTGTTCCTGTTTTGAAGTACAAAAATGTCAGTATATGGATAGACACATTTGGAATTCTGAAAGTGTTATTACAGTGTTCTCATAAAATGACTATTATGCAAATTTCCATTTTCAGAATATGAACTTAGCCTGACCCAAAATATCTATTTGCCATTTTTATCCTTTTTCCCGCTGTTCTTTTCTTTTTTCCCTTTGCCCTCTCTTTTTTTTTTCTTTTTTTGGTGGGCATTCTTTTGCACAAATCACTGGGTCTCTAACATCCACTATTTTTATTTTTAAGAGTGCTTTTGAGACTACATAAGTTTTAGAGGGAAAACAGCTTATTTTGCTTCATGCCAGTTTCTCATTTATTAAAAAAAATATAAACTAAGAAAGAAAATGAAATAGAGAAACAAGCCTAGCATGCACCAAAGAAATTAATGTGCAGTGCATTTCAATGTCTCAGTTAATCTCATAAACTTCTCTATCCTGTATTGAAATCATATATTTTAGCACAACTTTTTATTCATTTATTCAAGATGTGGGTCTGTATTAAAGGCAAACATTTTCTATTTTAGGATAAAAGTCATAACCTCCTTATGTTACAGCTCCTTAGTTCATACTAATGTCTGTTGGTTAATTACATTTTTACCCAGTACCAAATAATAATCCTGATAATTTATTTAAAAAAAAAAACTGGTTCACAATGTAAAAGAGTTGCAATGATGGAAATATGTAGGGAGGAAATTGTAGATTTTTATTTTAACTAAATACTAACAGAAGAGTATTTCAAAAGACAAATGTAGGCTTGCCCTTTTAAATTTTAAATTGTATCATACAGTAAGTTGCTTGTCGTGGATAATGAAATGGATAATATTCTTCAATAGTAGAATGTCAGTACTGGTAGTACTAGTACAGCCTAGCTAATTATCTTCAGAGATATTTATATTACAGGAACACAAAGAAAAATAAAAGTTTAAAAGGGCATATTATTGAACAAAGTTTGATAAAAAGCATGGAATTCTATGATGGAAATAATAAATAATACCATTAGTCTCAGTTAAAACTTTAAAATTTAAGGAATATTAATATACAAATTACATCTCTATCCTTTATAAACAACAGATTACATTCTGCCAATGTAAACATGCATTTTTTTTTAATATTCTGGAATTTATGGTTGCTTTTAAGGTATTAGAGTAATTGCCAGGAGTTGCTGATGGCTAATGTATGGAGAGAGAGAAAGAGGGAGGGAGGGAGGGAGGGAGGGAGAAGAAGAAGAAGAAGAAGAAGAAGAAGAAGAAGAAGAAGAAGAAGAATCATTTGACTCTGCTTCTCAAAACTGATAAAGTCAAAGACTACTTGCTTAGAAGCCACTTCTGCCAGAATGCTTAATAATGTAAGGAATTACAGTGTGGTCTTTAAAATTAATAATGTAATAATTACATAGCTGAAGTCTAGGTGAAATGATCATTGCTTTAAAAGTAAATGCGTCCATATTTTTCTAAAAAAAGTTTTTCTAATAGTCCAAATATACACATAGTTCATTTCTGTGGTTACTAACTATGTAAAGTTATATGTTCCTGTCAGTCAACCAATTTCAAAGTCCATAAAGTTCATGAATGTAACATATGTTGGGAGGATAAAGCTACATTACAGCACACTAAAAAAAACACCCCTAGGAGGATGTTAACTTTTCACTTACAACAGTATTGCTACAGACCTTCTGTAGATGCTGTCTTTTCTATGACAGCACATGCTCTATGGAACAGCAAAGATTTGGATGGCCCTGACCCAGTTAGCCCTTCATAAGGTATTGAAGACTTGATTGTTTCTTCACACCTTTGGTTGGAAGGTTAGATAACTTTTGCTGCTCCTTACCTGCTTTTGGTGATTGGTGTCATTGCTTTATCTTTGCTTACAACTGGGGGTTGTATGCCATGAATCATGTTTTAATCCATATACAACATCCAAAGTCTCTATTTTGATACAGGTGACCATATAAATGATTTAAATAAATAAATAAATTATACCTACACCCAAAAAGATTTAATTATAGAAGAACATGCGGAATTATTATTATGAAGACTTATCTTCTGAGTTAAGAAATATAAGATTTTATTCGTAGACAGGAAATGTCATCCAGGAAAAGCAATCCTTCAGATGAAATGGACTTAACAGAACTGTAAAATGTTTTAAAGTTCAGCATTTTGAACAAGGCTTAAACAAGAAAGATTCACTTTTTTTGTTTTTTTAAAAGACTCAATCTGATTAGTTGCTGTGGTGAAAAATAAAACTCCATTGCATCTCTATTAAAGAGACAGCTGGCCAAAGGGCTTAAATCTTACCCATGTGTCTATTTCTCCATCATCTCCTGGTCAATTGGAAAGAATTCCAGTTATGTAATGTGTGAGAGAGAGATGTTATATAAACAAAATGTACACTTAGCTTTTAGGTGTCTTAGCAAATATTACTTTTATTACACAGTAAGTTCTAGTGGAGTACAACCCCCTTGTTGCCATAAATGAAACATACGTCATGCAGAGAGATGAAGGGAGGGAACGTCCTTTTTGAACAACCATTTGTGGTTTCTAGAAGAAAGACAAAGGTACAGAGGAAGACTTAAGTTTTTCTAAAATTTGATGTATGAATGATTTATAAATTCTACAATCTCGTGATTATTCTTGAAAACATATCTTGAAACTGTATGCAAAATCATGTGTAACACCCCTATCCCATTGAAAGCTTATGCTTACTTTGGGGAAACATTCCACTTGTCCCTTTCCTCTGTGCAATCACTACTCTCAGGGTATTGATTGGCTAATCAAGTACACAGGACCAATGAGCCCATTTTAGGCAGAACACAAACAGGGATCAGAAGTACCCAGACTCCCCAAATATAAAACATTTAATGGAATATGAATACAATTGCTATTAAAACCTTTGAAGGCTTTAGCAAAATTGGTATGGGAAGGGACGTCACCTTATCGTAGAATAGAAAGAAAGCTAGAGCAGAACAAGAGGTCTGCCTTAACTACCTTATTCCTAATATGAAGTTGAAGCTATTGTGGCCTCATTTATTATTTACACAACTTTTCTATCTCCAATTAACCCTTGCCAGTTCAGGCTCTTGGTTACCTTGGCTGGGAGCTCATTGATCAAATCTTTAGGATGTTTAAAAAATGTTTCTGATCTTCATTATTTTGTTTAATGCTATAGCGGTTCACTATTTTTTCCATGACCACAGTTTCCACTGGTCTGGGAAGTGCACCCAAGTAGTTCTCATAAGGTGTCAGGTAGCAGGATCCTTCTAATTTGCCCTTACAGGTAAGACTTGTTTTTAACCTATTATGTTCTTTCAATATTATAATTAATTAATTAATTACTTCTTTATTGGCCAAGTGTTATTAGACACATAAGGAATTTGTCTTGGTGGATATGATCCCAGTGTACATAAAAAGAAAGGATGCATCTGTCAAGAATCATAAGGTATAACACTTAATGATAGTCATGGGTAGAAATAGTCAATCAAATCATACTAGGAAACAGTCAATATAAATCATAAGGATACAAGCAACAAAGTTACAGTCATACAGTCACAAGTGGGAGAAGATGGGTGATAAGAATAATGAGAAGATTAATAGTAATAGTAATGCAGTAAATAGTTGGACAGTGTTGAGGGAATTATTTGTTTAGCAGAGTGATAGTGTTTGGGGAAAAACTGTTATTGTGTCTAGTTATTCTGGTGTGCAATGCTCTATAGCGTCGTTGTGAGGGTAGGAGTTGAAACAGTTTATGTCCAGGAAGTGAGGGGGTCTGTAAATATTTTCACAGCTCTCTTTTTGACTCATGCAGTATACAGGTTCTAGCATGCTTACAAAATAAAGTCACTTAATAAAATATTTGTTGGTCCGTAAATATTTCAATTTACAAATGATATTTATTTACTTTAAAATAATGTCCTTTTGCTTACATAGGTGACAATATTTAGCTGACCTTGCCTGGACTAATATACACAGACTGACAGGGAATCCCAGAATGGTTGGATAGATGGGAGAATATACACAAATGCACATATGCATGTATGTATGTGTGTGCATACGCATGCATACACATACACACACAACAGAGAGAAAGAGAGAGAGAAGGAGAGAGATGTGATAAATATAAGTGATATAGAGAGAGGTAAAGATAGATAAAGTAATGGAAAATCACTACCAAAAGGTGAAAGCATAATCATAAGGAGTTAAGTTTGCTAAGGAAATATGCACACAGATAGAAACACATTTGTTGTTGTTAGTCGCAAAATCGTGTCTGACCCATTGCAACCCCATGGAATGTTCCTCCAGGCCTTCCTGTCCTCTACCATCCCTGGAGTACATTTAATAGAAACATATACAAAACCTAAATACAAATAAACTTTATACATTTTTGGTTACCGTTGTCAAGAAAATGCAATTACCAAATCACCTTGAAAAATAATTCACCACTTAAGACTTAAAATTGACATATATCTCTGAGTAAGTAGTTATGGATTCTTACCTGGCACTGTTGAAAGGGCTTTGGCATTTCAATAAATTCTATGAATATACCCCTGGCAATGTAAACTTCCTGAAAGGTCACCCATGAACATCATGCTATAGATCTATGGTAGAGAATAATGACAACCATTCCCAGTATTCTACTGAGAACATCAAATGAATAATCATCACATAGATCAAATTATACTGGAATATAAGCCATTAGGTAAAAAATTATTTAATATTTTTTAGGTAACAGTGTACTGAGAGACAATTTTGGCACCAGACTTGAAATCAGAAGACTATGAGTTGAAGTCCTGTCTGAGGCCCCAAACCAATTGATTAATCTTCAGCCAATCACTTTCTCTTAACTCTAGGAAAGAGTCAATAGAAAACTATTTCTGATAAATTGTTCTAAGAACACTGCAGGAATGTGTCTGAGAATCGGACATGACTGAATGGAGGGAGAAAAAATAATATATTAATTTATTGTGAAAGAGCAAAGGGCAAAAGAGAGTATCAGTGATCCTTCTGATGGGTTTGGATTAAAGCCAAAGGGTTTTCAGCTATTTATGTGCTAAGAAGAAAAAGAAAAATCAGTCTTTCAAAGATATATATACTATTGGTACATGGACCATGAACCAAAATAAACTTAATGCTTTCAAAGCGGAAATGTCAAGACTGAATATTGACATTCTGGAAATTAGTGAACTGAAATGGGCTGGAATGACCACATCAGAGGAACATCACATCTTCTCTAGTGAATTGTGTAAGAAATGGAGTTGGAATAAAGAAAAACAATTGCCTCAGTTCATGAGATATTGTGAGAAAGCAGGCATGAGGTGTTTGAAGATTTATTTCAGAAGAAGTAACTCAGCTCAGATGTCAGAGAAGTGAGGAAAAAGCACTTCAAAGAGTCTCTTTCTTAATAACTGACAATAACAGAGGCTGGTAATTTAGTCTGAGAGTTTTTAAGATTTTGTATTTACTCCATACAAGTATTAAAGATACCTTGCTAAAATATGTGCTTCCTTGATCTTGCCAGTTATGCAGGGATTGACAGGTATATAAAATGAAGCATGAAGTAAACTAATAGAGTTCTGTCAAGAATATTCAATATTTATGGCATGTATACCTTCCTTCAACAACTGATAAGAGTCATCAACACCAAAGTCAAACTGATTTTATATTTTTCAAGCAAAGATAGAAAAGCTCTCTTTGCAAAACTAAAATCTGCTTCTGTTTGTAGCTCAGATCAAGAACCATTTATTGCAAAATTACAGCTTCAAGTGAAAAGTATAATCAGAACAAGATACACCCTCAATAATATATGCAATGAAAGTAGAAAAAAATCATTGAGTTTGATTCCTAAATAATTTTGGATATACACTGCTCAGAAAAAATAAAGGGAACACTAAAACAACACAATGCAACTCCAAGTCAATCACACTTCTGTGAAATCAAGCTGTCCACTTAGGTAGTAACACTGATTGACAATCAATTTCACATGCTGTTGTGCAAATAGACAATAGACAACAGGTGGAAAGCATAGGCAGTTAGCAAGACATCCCCAATAAAGGAGTGGTTCTGCAGGTGGTGACCACAGACCACTTCTCAGTTCCTATGCTTTCTGGCTGATGGTTTGGTCACTTTTGAATGCTGGTGGTGCTTTCACTCTAGTGGTAGCATGAGACAGAGTCCACAACCCACACAAGTAGCTCAGGTAGTGCAGTGCATCCAGGATGGCACATCAATGCAAGCTGTGGCAAGGTTTGCTGTGTCTCTCAGCGTAATGTCCAGAGTATGGAGGTGCAACCAGGAGACAGGCCAGTACATCAGGAGATGTGGAGGAGGCTGTAGGGGGGCAAAAACCCAGCATCAGGAGCACTACCTCCGCCTTTGTGCAAGGAGGGACAGGAGGAGCACTGCCAGAGCCCTGCAAAATGACCTCCAGCGGGCCACAAATGTGCATGTGGCTGCTCAAACGGTCAGAAAAAGACCCCATGAGCGTGGTATGAGGGCCCAATGTCCCAGGTGGATGTTGTACTTACAGCCCAACACTGTGCAGGACGTTTGGTATTTGCCAGAGAACACCAAGATTGGCAAATGCGCCATTGGCGCCCTGTGCTCTTAACAGATGAAAGCAGGTTCACACTGAGCACATGTGACAGACATGACAGGGTCTGGAGACGCCATGGAGAATATTCTGCTGTCTGCAACATCCTCCAGCATGACCGGTTTGCCAATGGGTCAGTAATGGTGTGGGGTGGCATTTCTTTAGGGGGCCGCACAGCCCTCCATGTGCTCTCCAGAGGTAGCCTGACTGCCATTAGGTACTGAGATGAGATCCTCAGACCCCTTGTGAGACCATATGCTGGTGCAGTTGGCTCTAGGTTCCTCCTAATGCATGACAATGCTAGACCTCATGTGGCTGGAGTGTGTCAGCAGTTTCTGCAAGATGAAGGCATTGATGCTATGGACTGGCCCGCCCATTCCCCAGACTGAATCCAATTGTGCACATCTGGGACATCATGTCTTGCTCTATCCACCAACAACACGTTGCACCATACACTGTCCAGGAGTTGGGGGATGCTTTAGTCCAGGTGTGGGAGGAGATCCTTCAGGAGACCATCCGCCACCTCATCAGGAGCATGCCCAGGCACTGTAGGGAGGTCATACAGGCACATGGAGGCCACATACACTACTGAGCCTCATTTTGACTTGTTTTAAGGACATTATATCAAAGTTGGATCATCCTGTAATGTTTTTTTTTTTCACTTTAATTTTGAGTGTAACTCCAAATCCAGACCTCCATGGGTTGCTAAATTTGATTTCCTTTGATAATTTTTGTGTAAACAAATGAACAATGTTTTTAATAAGAATATTTCATTCATTCAGATCTAGGTTGTCTTATTTTTGTGTTCCCTTTATTTTTTGAGCAGTGTATATTATGAACATCATTAAAATTAATAAACATTTAAAAATGAAAAAATGAGGCAAAATGGCCCAGTTATGATGCTGAAAATATAAAAACAAAAACAGAAAAGAAAATATAGAAGAATGTTGGACTAAGTAATTGTCAGAGTATATTCATGAACTGGAATAGAGCGTGGTAACAAGGTCAGGCAATGAACAGGCATGGCAACTAAGTCAGCCAAGAGGACTGGAGACTGAAACTAGAAGTAGCCTAAGCGTGGCTCTATGTTAAGCTCTGCAGCTTTGCAGCTATGTTCAAGCTCCGAGTCTGTCTATTAAAAATGAAACAGCTTCTCTCCTCTGCTGTGTATAATGCTTGCTACTGAAGTTACTTGCAGCATGTTTCTGTTTGATTTGCTGCATGTTGGAGAAATCTACAGCTGGTTTGTAAAATTTACTTATTATGTTTATAAATATGTTAAATGAAGCATCAGCCATCTGTGTTTATTTTTTTGGTACTGAATTATTGCTGCAAGAATCTGAATAATAATATTGTGTGCAACAAAAAAAGAGAGAAAATGAGTTACATCTAAATAAGAAATCCAAAGAATTTAAGGTAAGAATCTAACTGAAAGGATAAAAGATATGTTTAGGGAAAGTTGAAAAAAATAAAAGATGTTTTTAATGGCAAAGATGAGCATTGAAAAATATAAAATGAAATCTATTTGAGGAAGAAGACATAAAAGAGATTGGTAGATCTAGTCTGAAAACTAGAGCCAGGCATTCTGAAAAGTTAAATGAGTTTTAGATAATATCAACAACAAAACTACAAGTGTAAGGGCTGTGCACTGTATGTTGTAGGCAATTCCTGTTATTTAGAACATTTTGGAGGGCTTTAGTTGTGCTAGGCTGGGGATCAGCAACCTGCAGCTTCAGAGCCACATTGGCTCTTTGGGTCCTCTCCTGTGCTCCCTGTCAGATGATCCCACTACTGACTGGCCCCACACCTTGCTCTTCCCTCGCAGTGACTCTTCCCTTGTCTGAGAAGGGAAGGGTAGTGGCAACGGATGGAGACCCACTCCATATTCCAGAGCAGGAGCTGTGCATACCTTGGCCACTAGGGAAGAGACACAACTTTCTCTCTTCCCTGAGATACTGTCCTAGCCCAGCCGCATCCAATGCTCTGCATTGTAATGGGCTCCAGGAGGAGGAGGGAACAGTGTCTTCACCATTGTGAAGTGAGCTAAATTTAAGTGTATTGTGCAAGGCACTGCAAGAGCAGCAAGCAGGCCATGGAGGTGATGAGAGCAGCAGCAGCAGCCTCAGTGAGGCAGGATCAGTAACTTGGGGCAGAGAGAAAGTTGCATGTCTCCCCATATTCATCTCGCCACCTCCATGTCCTGCACTTCACAATGGGGAAAACAGCATTCTCTCCTTCTCCTGGAGCCCATTATGATACAGAGCATCAGCTGAAGCTGGGCTGGGCCAGTGTCTCACAGCAGAGAGAAAGTTGCACATCTCCTGAGCATCTGAAGTGTGTGCAGCACCAGCAAGGGCCAGGAGAAGAGGCAAATACAGGGTTGCTTTGCTCCCGCTCTGTAATATGGTGCAAGTCTCCATCTGCCGCCATCACCTTCCCTTCTCAGGGCAAGCGGGATGTGAGTGGGAGGGGAGGGAGAGAGATGGGGCCAGCCACTGGTGGATTCAGCTGACAGAAACCCACATCAGGGGGACGAAAGAGATCTGGGAATCTGAAATGACTCTTGATTTAAATCATATGGTAAAAAGCACCCAAAGAAGAAGAAAGAACAACATCAGCAAAAAACACAAACCTCAACCCTCGCCTGTTTTTGGAAATGGTTTAGGAGGGAACAACACACACATGAGAGAGAGAAAGAAAGAGAGAGGGAGAGAGAGAAAGAGAGAGGAAGAAAGGAAGAGACACACAGAGAGAGAGATGAGAGAGAGAGAGAGAGACAGAGAGACAGAGAGACGAGCGAGGAGAGAGAGAAAGAGAGGGATACACACAAAGAGAGAACCTGTTTCCCAGAGAAAAGAAAATACTGGGAGCCACAAAACCTGGACAGATGTGGCTGGGGGGGTCATGTGCAGGGGTGGGATTCTACAGGTTCAGACCGGTTCTACAGAACTGGTTGTTATGATTTTGCAGTTTGGAGAACTGACAAATCGTGCCCCTGGCTGGCCCCGACCCTCTCCGCCTGCTCCTTCCCTCCCCTCCCAGTTAGTCCTTATGACACTGCATGACATCGTACGCCTGCCCAACATTGCTGACTGTGTTCTCCCCATCCAGTCACTCCTAAAGGTATTTCTTTTTCCCTCTCCCAACAATCAGCTGTTCTGATCATCAACTGTGCCAGGATCCTCTTGCTGTTTTACTGCTTCACCCAGGAGGCTTCCCTGAGGCCCAGGAGCCAAAAAGGGGCATGTGTGGGGGGTGCTGTGCTCTGTTTTGCCTTTCTGGGCCCCAGGAATGCTTCCTGGGAGCAAAAACATCCCCCAGGTGGCTTCCCTGAGGCCCAGGAGGCCCAAAAATGGGGGCAGGAAGTTGCTGCAAAAAAAGGAATAAGAAGCCATGCCCACCTAGCCACACCTACCTAGCCACATCCACCCTGTTACATGGCCATGCCCACCTAGCCATGCCCACCTAGCCACCTAGCCAATTGTTTTTGTTAAAAAATTGGAATCACACCCCTGGTCATGTGAGGTGGGAGTGAGTGACATCGAGTTGGCCACACCTGCCCAGGTTTTCTGGCTCCCAGTGTTTTATTTTCTGTGGGAAGTGGGTCCAAATGGCTCTTAGAGTTTTAAGGTTGCAGACCCCTGTGCTAGACTAACACAATGTGTTGGTGTTTTCTGATATTTTTGATGTACATCATTGTTATCTTTTTCACAACTTTTATTGGTTGTGCTATATTTCATTGAGTGGTCAGGCATTTTTTAATAAAGTTGCATTGGTATCCATTTTTTTGGAAGAAATTATATAGGTGAACTGTTTCTTCTTTCTGATGTTCAGGGTTGCTGCAGTGTTTATGCCCATTTAAATAGTGTTCTTATATAGCTTCTTTTATGGCAGATTGTACTGTTATTTTGGTGAAGTACTTGCAAAAAGCATATATTTTTTAATTGAATATACAATTGACCATCTGGAAAACAAAGATATTTTAGATTAAGCCATCTTCTACAAAAGCCTTTATGTGAGAAGCAGGAAACAATAGAATACAATATCATATAAAGAAATCAAATGGTTCAAAATTAGCAAAGGAGTATGCCAAGATTCCTATCATTTTATACAATGTATGTGTCAAATGTATTATGAAATAAGTTGAACTGGGAGAAATAAAAAATGGGAACAAAATGTCTTAAAAACTTAGATATGCTGGTGGAATTTTAATGGTTGATGTAAATCTCATTGATATTTTGATTTAAGCATTGCTCAACTTCTGTTCTTAAAGTTAGTTGAAGTGACATGATCCACCTACACATATGATTTTAAATTGACAAAGCATATATTTTCTTAGTGCTTTTCATTCCAGACAAGATTGTTGTGTCATAGCAGGGTAACATATCAATCCCACTGACTTCACCAATATTTTATATGTGCTGCTGACTGCTGAATTTCATCTTGTGATGATTTGTGTGATGTACAAATGGAAGAATGAAAGGAAAGGACAGATCTTTGAAATAAGAAGCAATGGATGGAAACTAATAAGGAGAGAAGCAACCTAGTACTAAGGAGAAATTAATTAGTGGAACAACGCCACATCCAACCCCACACCATCCAATCCAACATCACTCAAAATTAGGCATGCATGCCCCTAACTACCTATTCCAACCACAACTGGCCTTAAATGCAAGCTACTCAATGCAAGAAGCCTTGTAAATAAAATACCCGAATTTTTTCTTTTACTAAATAAGGCTAAATTTGACATTATATTTGTCTGTGAAACATGGCTCAATGTATCTCTCCCTGATTCCATTATCACAGTAAGAGATTATCATGTTTACCGATCAGATCGTGAAATCCATAGAAGAGGTGGTGTTGCTATTTTCTATAAAAAGTCCCTACATCTAAAAAACATCCAAGTTACCCAGGAGCTTGCTATTCCTGAGACCATTGTCTGTGAACTGTCCTTAAATATCACATTTCAGTCTAATATGTTACAGAGCCCCTGATTATGACATCGAACATGCAAACAAGCTAAATGCACCACTAACATGGGCAGCATCCTGCCGACACGCTTTTATCTTTCTTGGTGACTTCAATGTACCTCATATTAACTGGACCCTTAACGAATGTACAACTGAACCCACACATGCAACCTTCTACAATGAAGTAACAAATCTGGGACTAGAACAACTAGTAACCAACAACACTAGACTTAACAACTACCTCAATCTCATCTTCTGCAATAGTTTGAATTCAATTTACGGAATACAAATTAAAGAACCCTTTTCCAACAGTGACCACAACATGATTGACTTTTGTCTCAACATAAGAGACACATTTTTGTCCACACAAAAATCATCACAATGATGGAATCCCCAATTATAACTTCAAAAAAAACAACTATGATCTTATAAACAACGATTTCTCCTCCTTTGATTGGCAATTTCTATTCTTTGGATGCAATACTGTAGAAGACCATTACAACATATTTTTACTTGAAGTCAAAAGAGTCATCAAACTATATGTACCATTAACAACTCCCAAAACCAGAAAAAACAAATTACCCAAAACTATAAGGAAGCTTCAATCCAAAAATAAATCACTTTGGTGGAAAAACAAATCTGGCCACATTGCCAACTTCAAAAGCCGATACAAAAATTTATGCCACCAGATAAAAATTGAATGCACCAATTATCACATTAAACAAGAAGAACACCTTCTATGCACCAATTCCACCCGTGCTTTTTACAATTTTGTAAACAACAAACTAAAAGACTCAAGGTTCATCCCACCCCTGAAAGGACCTAATGGTAAAGACTGCAACAACGACACTATTAAAGCCAACCTCTTTAACACATCCTTTAGCTCAGTATTTGTAAACAGCAATGGATCATGCCCAGTATTTCCTAGTCGAACCACAGACAACTACAATGATCTAATACATATCAATTTTACATAAGACAATGTTGAGAAAGCACTACGCAATCTAAAACCATCTCTATCTATTGGACCAGACAGAATTTGTGTCTACTTCTTTAAAAAGCTACTGACTGCCATAGGCGAACCTCTAACGATAATCTTTGAAAAATCTTTCAAGACCAGTTCCTTGCCAAAACTATAGTCACAAGCCACGGTCATCCCCATCTTCAGAAAGGGAGACCTCAGCCTAGTTTAAAATTACAGACCAATCTCTTTATGCTGCGTCACCGGTAAAGTCATGGAATCAATTATTAACCAATCCATTATCCTCCACTTAGAAACAAACAACCTATTCTCTAATAAGCAATTTGGTTTTAGGAAAAAACTATCCTGTAATCCGCAACTCTTACACTGCAAAAATATATGGACAACACAACTCTATCAGGGCAAAGCAATAGATGCAACCTACATAGACTTCTGTAAAGCCTTTGATTCAGTGGTACATGACAAACTACTCCTAAAACTAAAATCTTACGGTATCTCTGGACACCTGCATAACTGGATAGAAGCATTCCTGTCAAACAGACAACAAATGTTCAAAATTGGGAGCGTCATATCCAATTCTGCACCTGTCAACATTGGTGTCCCCCAAGGCAGTGTTCTAGAACCAACTCCTTTCATACTCTACATAAATGACCTCTGTGATCATATCAAGAGCCAATGTGTTCTCTTCGCTGGTGATGTAAAGCTATTCAACACCATAAACAATACTGCTACCCTTCAAAAAGACCTTGACTATTGTTAGGAATGTAAGTCACCTAACAGTTGGGTTGGAAAATATATAAACCAGGATACACATTTTAATACTGTCTCTTTAAGGGAAAGCTAAAATTGTAATTGGGTGTGGTTCCTCAAACAGCCATAAGCTGGAGCCAGAAACCTGGCTTGTTCTGTTCTGTTGTTTCTTGAGAGTGTTGCCATTCCTGCATTTCCCTATTGACTGTTACTGATCATCGTTATTCTTGGATTTGATGTAAGTCTGTTACTGAACTCTTTATGATACTAGACTTTGTTATTGGATTATCCCTGGACTGAAAACTGACTGCTTTAACCGTAAATGACTTGGACTGTTTGTTGAACTTTGTTTAACCGTTTTACTTGAAGTAAAAACCTACATTTTACTATACAGTGTATCTGTGTGCAGGTTGTGTGTTATTCTTCACCACTCTCATGACGTCTCCCTGTGTGCACTCATTCTCCTAATGAGGAATTACCTCAACACTGGTTATGGGCCCAGGCCATACCAGGCTCAGATAACTGAGAGTTGGTGTGAATGCACAGTACTGTATACAGTATTGTATAAAGACAACTGTTTACTGTTTAATTGTGGTTTACTGTCCTGGTAAAGATGGCACAAGACCCGTCAACAAGTCTATCACTGATAACCCAGTTGGATGGAACAAACTATGTTTCCTGGTTTATGAAGTGCAGTCTATTTCTGCATAGAGAAGGGTTGTGGAATTCAGTTCAAGATCCACTGGATGTAAATGCTTGGGATCCAGTAAATGAGGACAATGCCAAAAAGCTTGCTGACTTTAAACAGAACAACGAACGAGCTCTTTGTATAATTGGACTAACACTGAGTGACCAGCAGCTAGTCCATATTCGTGGAGAACAGTCTGCTGCTAGGTGTTGGGAGAATTTGAAGAGGATGTATGTTTGTGACAGTGCAGGTGCACGTAGTATAGGTTACACATAAACTGTTTAGAGCACATCTTCTGAAAGATGGAGATATGTTAGCTCATTTGAACTTTATGGAAAGAACTTTTCAAGAGCTACATGAAAAGGAACTGATATTTTCAGAACTGCATCAAGTTTATATCATTCTTTCCTCATTGGATGAAAGTTATGATAATTATGTATCTTCACTGGAAGTCCTGTCCAGAGATAAACTGACATTGACTGACATAACCAGAAGGTTGTTAGAAGAAGCAAGAAGACTGGATAGAGACCAACTGAGGAAGGAACAACCACAAGAAGAGTATACTGCCTATACTGTTAGGAAATGTTTTTCTTGTGGGGCTAAGGGACATATAGCAAGATTCTGTAAGAAGGGATAATGACAGAATACTTGTAATCACCAGAAGGCTAAGAAGAATGTTAGTTTGGCTATGTCTAGCATTTCAACTGGAAACCATGATTTTTGGGTTGTTGATAGTGGAGCATCGCAGTGCATTACTAGAAATAGAGAGAAGTTTGTAAAGATGTCTACAAGTAAGCAACATGTATGATTGGCAAATGGATAGAAGATGAAAGCATCTGGTGAAGGTACTGCATATTGTTCTTGTATGAACGAGCATTTAACTATGTTATATGTACCTAAACTGAATTTAATTTGTTATCAGTACAGGCTTTAGTTAATATTGGTTATATAGTAACCTTTAGGAGAGATAACTTTATAATAGAGAAAGAGGGTAAAAGTGTTACTGCTACTTTAGAGAATGATTTAAATGTGATACATGATGACCAATTGCAGAAGGCTAACTCGGTTTATAACAATGTTAAGCCACATGACGAATGTATACATTTACTGCATAGATGTCTGGGGCACATTAATTTCAAAATGCTAAAGCAAACTGTTGAATTGTCAAAGGGAGTAAAATTGAAACCCTGTAGCAAGTATTTAAACTGTAATCCTTGTAGCCAAAATAAAAGCAAGGTTACTTCAGCAAACAGACTAAATGGGTTTAAGACCAAAGAACCTTTAGAGGTTGTTTTTGCTGACATAATTGGTCCTAAAAAACCCAGTTTGGGAGGTGCTGCTATGTTTTGAGTATAATGGACCATTCCTCACATTACAGTTTCTGCTATCTCATGAAAAACAAAACAGAAACATTCCAACATTTCTTTAACTGGCTAAGATTTGCTGACAGAAAAATGAGGAGTAAAGTAATTACTTTCGTTACTGATAATGGGACTGAATTTATTAACAAAAGATTCCAAACAATGCTGAAATTGGCTGGTGTCGAGTATAAACGTTCTGCACCTTACAGACCACAATATAATTTGTTTGTAGAATGAAGAGGGCAAATATTACAAGCCATGGCTCATACTATGTTATCTGATTCAGGTTTGCCTGAAACACTGTCGGGTGAGGCCATAATGTGTAGCAACCATGTGTTGAACAATGCAGTGAACACAACAATTGGAGAATTGCCCTTCACTCGTTGGCATGGAAGAAAACCAAATTTAAGTTATTTACACACATTTGGAGATCCAGCATGGGTGCATATTCCCTCACAAGTAAGACTGAAAGGGCAACATAGAGCTAGGAAATTATTTTTTGTAGGTTACAAAGCCAACCATAGATCATTTAGATTCTGGGATCCAGGCACAGCTCATGTTTATTGTAGTGCTAGTGCTAAATTTCTTGAGCATGTTGGGTGGGATAAACTGGAACAAGAATCCAGCAATGATATTGTTATTGACACCCAAATAGTCCCTAAAGATACAATAAGTAAACCATGAATAGCCATTAAAGACGAAGAACAGGAGAAAGTAGGAGAACAGACACAGGAGGAGGTAGAAGAACAGGAGCAGGTGAAACAGGTGAGTCCACCAATAAGCCCTGTATTACCAAGACATTCAACCTGTGTAACACGACCACCTGATAGATATCACGCTAGTATTGTATGCCAAGTGAATACAGTTCCAGATAATTATAATGAACTAAAACCGTATCCTGATAAGGATCAGGCTGCTTGGCAGGAAGCAATGGATAAGGAACTGAAATCCTTACAAAAACTAGAGGTATATGAAAATGTCAGGTTACCATCAGGTGAAAATGCCATAGGGTGTAAATGGGTTTATAAACTTAAGACTAGTGTAGATAAGACTGTTACCCATAAAGCCAGATTAGTAGCACAAGGGTTCAATCAGACAGCAAATGACTATGATGAGGTGTTTGTGCCTAGTCTGAAGGCTACTACTTTATGATCAGCATTAGTGTGGGCAGCTAAGGAGAAATACATTATAAATCATTTAGATGTAGAGACGGCATATCTGCATGTACCATTGGAACACACTATATATTTAAAGAAACCTTTAGGGATCAAAAATGATAATACAACTGATTGCTGGAGATTGGATGGAGGTTTATTCAACAGAAACGTTTAAGGTTGTCAACAATGGAGGCTGAATTCTCATGTTTGTCTTTATTATGTACAGATTTAGTTTTTTATAAGCAACTATTAATTGATATGGGAATTGATGTAACAGATTCTATTGTTGTTTATGAAGGCAACCAATCAGCAATTCAAATGGCTTCAAATATTGCTGTTAAGATAAGATCAAAACACACAGATCTAAGATATTTAAATGTGAGACAATGTGCAAAGTCAGATGATTAAGCTGGAATACTGTATGTCAGAAAATAACATTGCAGATCATTTTACAAAAGCCCAAGGCTCTGTAAAGCATAAGGCTTGCTGTGAGGATTATGGACTTAGAATGTAAGGTTGAATATATTGTCCTACCCAAAGGGGAAAATGTTAGGAATGTAAGTCACCTAACAGTTGGGTTGGAAAATATATAAACCCGGATAGACATTTTAATACTGTCTCTTTAAGGGAATGCTAAAATTGTAATTGGATGTGGTTCCTCAAAAGGCCATAAGATGGAGCCAGAAACTTGGCTTGTTCTGTTCTCCTGTTGTTTCTTGAGACTGTTGCCGTTCCTGCATTTCCCTATTGACTGTTACTGATCATTGTTATTCTTGGATTTGATGTAAGTCTGTTACTGAACTATTTATGATACTGGACTTATTATTGGATTATCTATGGACTGAAAACTGACTGCTTTAACCATGAATGACTTGGACTGTTTTGTTGAACTTTGCTTAACAGTTTTACTGGAAGTAAAAACCTACATTTTACTATACAGTGTATCTGTGTGCTGGTTGTGTGTTATTCTTCACCACTCTCACTACATCTCCCTGTGTGCACTCATTCTCCTAATGGGAAATTACCTAAATAACTATGTATCAGAATGGTCAAACAAATAGAAACTTCAAATCTCAACAAATAAATGCTCTGTCCAAACTGCTTATTACCAGTTATTTTAAAAGTGTGATTTAGACAAATCCTTATTTATTTTACGTTTGTTCAAAATGTCCTTATTACTGCCTTCTTACTGCCTGATTTTACAAATGCCTTCTTGAACACTTAGCTTTGTTTTTGAAAGATGACAGATTATAAAGAACATTATAAAGAACATTAGCAACAATCTTGTTATCTCTTGATATCTATGTCAAGGACAAGCAATAATGTAATAAATTATCTTCATTTATATAATAAAGCTTCCAGGTTAAAAATAATGTCCAATGAGAGTGATATTGTACATTCTAAAAGTATGTCCATGGATTTTATGTTGAGATACAGCAATGCTTTTTATACTGTGAATATATCACAGGGAAGTAGCTCCTAAGGGAGATACATGAGCATAATGGATAAAAGTGAAAAATAACAGGATAAATTTCAAATAAATTTCCAGAGCTACAGAATTAATATTCAGAATATTTCATTTTCAAGTCTCTAATTTTGTTTTAACAGAGTCTTTCCTGAAACAAACTTCATGGAAGTTTCATTTAATGTTGTGATTCTTCATTCAGATATATAGACAGGCTCAATTGTAACCAAAAATCATGGAAAGAAGTTATATAGAATATGTATGTGAAGCTTTAGCAGGGCTATTTTCTCAACAACCTTCTCTAGAATGGGAAAACTGGAGATAGGTCAGAAATTATCCAACACTGTAAGGGGCCAGCACTGGCTTCTTGCTGAAGAACAGTCAAATACCGATCCCAATAATAAATTATTTGATACATCAACATGCTAACAACCAGAACAAAACTTCTTTTCTTGAAGTTTTATTTGTTCTGTTAATGATTTCCATTAGACCCAGTCATTCTATATATGGATCTTTTTATTATGCGGAGATTCAATAATTAAAAGTCCCAAGATACCCACTGCATTAAGTAATGTGTGGATTTTTCAGAAACCCAGATTTTAGAGGAGATGATTTGAATCAGAATTCCCCTTCTCCTTTTTTGGTGAAGTGCTTAGATGACACAAAAATCAAGTAGCTCTTTCAAAATCCAATTCTTTGAAATGATGGTACAATTGTACATTAAACTAAAGTGTTGGTCAACATTTAAACCCAGGTTTTATCTAAAAGCAATATTTTGAAAATTAACAGCAACTAAAAACTTCCAAACAGTCAGACTCTAGATATAAGAATCACATATTTAGGATTATCCATATAGATCAGAAAACAAATAAAGACATCTCAAAATTTTTCTAATTTAATCTAAAGTTACATTACAAATGCTTGGAAATATACTTGTGATGTGGAAAGCTTCAATATTAAAAGCATGCCTTGGAGCAGTTTCTTTGTAATGGTTAAGAATTTAGGGTCATAAATGTGAACCAATTGCCAAGCACCTGAAATCCTGTGACCAAGCATTATTGGGAGGGAGACAGTCACAACTTAGCAAACAAATCCCAATTATTATTTTTTTTGAAGTCTAGGATAACTTTCAATGATAGTTAAAGGAATGGTCTTAAGTCGGAGACTACCAATGCATTAGAAGAAACTTCTCCACAGTTATAATCTGCAATTAAAATATTCAGAGGACTCTAGCATGATACTGCATACATAAACTGCTATTACTTTTTCAGGTTTTTTGGGGGGGGGGAGCAGCAAATTTTATATCTTACTGAATAGAGGCAAGAGACTTTTACATTTTTAGACATTTTCTCAATGATTTTTTTTTCCAAAGTGATTTTTCAATATGCTAATGCTCACTATAAATTTAAAACTTAGACATGTTGAGTAACAAGAAAAACTCCCTTTCTAACATATATTCTGTTTTGGAAGTAATTTTTACTGTTCTGTATGCTTTATTAATGTTCATAGGGAAATCATCAACAGACCTTGAATATCTATATCTTTTCTTGTTTTTTTTTAATGTAAAAGTCAATGCACAATAGACTTAATTATTAAACTGTTTTCTTTGTAACAAAGTCTTTCATGCTATATATTCTCTAGAAGTTGTTACATCAATGAATGGTCTTTGATTCACAACCTGCAGTCCTCATAAACTTCAAGGATGATGTAAAGTCATACTGTTAGTATAACAATTAACTTGATTGGCATCGACACTTTTCAATGGCTAAGTACCATTCTACTTTAGAAAATTTCCTGATACAAGGTTTCAGATTTCTCAATAACCTTATCTGTATTCCTTGTTCATTAAAAAGAATGGTCAAGGTAAGGTATATGCAATATGATATTCATATGTTCAACAATGTCTAACAACCTTTTTTGGCATTCTTCACTCTTAACACCAAGAGACAGTAACTCTCTGTAACTTGTTGGATTTGACATGGAATTCTTAAATCTCTCCAAATACTGGCATATTCTTAGCCAGTTTTCCCCAGAGCTTTAAGTATTTAGGAAAGAAATTCTTGAAGTTATTCAAATATCTATGCACTTGAGAAGAATGTTTTTAGATATAATAGTTGCTATTTGCAGAAAAAGGAAATTTTTGTCAAATTTGAATTGGATTATTACATTATTAAACAGTACATTTTGAAAACTCTTATAATTTTAAAGGTACTAGCATGCAAAAGATTTCAATGAAAGTGTATTGAGCAATATTTTAAAAATATGGATGTACAGTGCATTCTAAAAGTATTCAGACCCCCTTTACTTTTGTCAATTTTGTTATGTAGCAGCCTGATTCTACAGTTGTTGAAATTCATTTTTGTCTCACAACATTATCTATACTCAGTATCCCATAATGACAAGGTAAAAACAGAATTTTATTTTTCAGGGTACAAATATTAAAAAGATTTAAAAAAAAACAATTATTGTCTTTTTAATAGAAATATTTTCAAACAAAACTGTTACCAAAATAATCAGGAAATACTGTCAGTGAAGATATTTAAATTGGTTAATTAATAAAAATAGCTAGTAGCCTATTACTTAGAGTCTGAGTGACTTCTTGTCTACAAAGAACAGGAAGTTGGAATCTGCTACAAATCTTTACCAGTAAAATAAGACAGAGGGCTTGAACAAGTTAATTAAACAAGGCTGTATATTCTCTACTTATTTATTCAAGCTGTATGTTGAATATATATTAAAGGATTGAAAAAAAGGTGAATGCAGTTTTAAAGATAAAAAATGTTGATGATACTGCTCCAAAAGCAAAATGTGCAAAGGGTGTGCAAGCTCCAATAATAAAAGTCAAGGAGCATAGTGAAAAATGGCTCTATTTAAAGTATTAAAGTAATTTAAAGTAATGAAGACTGTATCAATGTCAGCAGGAATAATAATAACATCTTTAGAAAAGATAGTAAAGATACCAAAGTGAAGGTACCTAAGAACTATCATCAACTGTAACAGGATACAAAAAAAAAAATGCCACAGACTTATTAGAGCATATATAAAGTTCTTAGAAAATTTATTGAAATGCAATGAAATGTATATATCTAAAAAGATATATAAAAAGATCAGTATCATTGGAGAAGGCTTTATGAGAATCCTGTGGACAGCCAAGAAAAAAAAGAAATGGATAATTGAAAAACATCATCTCAAAGCTGTGATCTGAGGCACAAAGACTCACATTATGCTACACCAAAAGCAGAGCCTAGGTTCTAATGCTTGCAAATATGGACAAATAATAATAAGAGAATGATCATCAACAAGGTGGATATATTCAAATACAGTGCAAAAAGTATGTCATTGAAAGACATGAAAAACAGGTTGTGACAAGGAGGGATATCACCATGAAGAATATTCATTGTATGTGATAACTAAGAATTGGTGATTCTTAGTGATGATTTTGATAGTACATATTCATATAATACACATTTTGTAATAATATGACAAGTCTACTGGCTGGCTGCTTATTTTCTGTACAGTATCAATACATTGCAAAAGGTTTGAAGCTCTCATGATGCTAAGGTATTAAAATGCAAGTAGCAGAGCTACTAAGATGCAGACCCCAACCCTGATGGTTTTTCACAAAGCTTTATAAAGTTGAATTAGAATCTGTTCCAATCAGAAAAACAGTCAACTATTTACAAAGAGGAATAGTCAACTATTATAATAGTTTTTAAACCAATAATATTAATTAAGTAATAAGTGAATTTTTATGCACTTTAGCATATTAATTTAGAAATGGTTTAGTTTTACCCAAACTAAGAAAATAGAATAATGAATAATAAAAAATTATTTGTCATTTTTTTAAAAAAATACTTATTAAAACATTAGACAAAACATCAAATTTTCATGAATACTAAACACTGTGAATTTAGTTAAATTGTGCCTATACTTCATAAAATATGCAAATGAAGATTCTTTTTTTCTATTATGAAAAATGCCTTAAGTATTATACATGCAAATAAATGTTTGTAACTTATGGGTGTAAAATCACAGTGCCAAACACAACAGGACCACTATTTCAGAAAAGTTATGAGAGCTTTAGACCAACAAATCTGGCTTTTAATCAACTTCATAAGAGAATATAGTCAAGCCAATAGTCTCCAAAAGTAATTCAAGTTTAAATTTTAAATTCTTATGATGCAATTGATAGCAATACAGGAGTCAACAGATGGCAAATTCTAAGCATACTAGGATCATACATCCATCAGAAGTGGGACCATATGGGCCAATATGCTCAAGTGCCAATATGATTGTTGAGAGAAATTGCAGCAATTGCTTGAGAGGGGCTACAAGAACAAGCTGTTCTGAGTTATTGTGACAAGGTAAGGGCTAGTCCAGAAATTGCTATAGGTTACTTCAAATGATATAAGATTTAAAGCCATATAAAAATGTTATATTCTTAGTGATATGTGATTCAGACAAAAACTCAATTAAGTACTCACATAGAATACACTTAAAAGAAAAGAAAAATTACCTTTTTTCCTGCTATTTGGAACTTGGAATTTGGAATACTCCTTTGCCTTTTAATTTATTCCATTTGGATTGCCCTTGATTGGGGTCCTTGTAGACTATTTGATCTTCTGTGTAATCCTATTGCTACCTAAATTTGTACATAAGTAAAACCCATCTGTTTGTTGATCTAATCCACTGTTTGTGTCTCTGTGTCAGTCTAGTTTTATTTCTTTCTGTCTATCAATTCATTTATTTTAATTTCTTTTTTCTACTTCATCTGGAAACAAAACAAAAGGAAAACTCATCAGGATCAGCTACTTGTATATTTTGAAGAATTATCAAATTATCTTCTGCCACACTGTATTTTATTCATAATGGTGTTGATATACACATCTTAGAAGTGATATGTTTTCAATGAGCTGCAAAAGTCTCAAGATCATTTTGCTATTTCTAAATAAATTATGTGTCTTCTTATTATTTCAAATTGATAAAAAATCACCTACAGAATCAGCAGCAAACAAACTGGAAGCCAGTCTCCATTCTCAGTAACTAACAACCTTAACAGAAAATCACCAGCTAGCATTCTCAGCAGCAATCAGGGAAATATCATCCTTTTTATCAGCAATATCTGGCAAACATCTCCAGCAGTGTTCATTAGGAACAAAGAAGGTGGCATCCTTTATGAAATATTGTCTATGAGCCAGTTTGATTTAATGTTTAAGGCATCAGGGTACAAATCAGAGTACTGTGTATTCTAGTCTTGCCTTAGGCTCAAACCAACTGAAAACTTTGTGCCAGTCATTCTCTTTCAACCATAAGAACAAGGAACAGCAAGTTACTTCTGATAAATACTGTCAAGAAAACTATGGAAAATAATCAGAAATCAAAATCAACTTGAAGGTAATATTTATGTACCTAGAATGCATATTAAATTATTTTCCATTTAAAAGCATTCACAAAATCTGAGAATTGAAGCTCATTATTTCAAGATCCATATTTTTTTAAAAAAACTTTCAGATTTTTTATAGCTAGGTTATCAGCTGAGAAGCATCAACTGAATCCAAAACTATTAAAAACAATTTCAAATTGGCACCAACAAAATAGCAAAAGTTTAGATTGATAAACTGTCAGGAGGAACCCTTTAGTTTAGTACATCAAACTGCAAAGACAGTTCCATAAAAGTTTTAAAAACAGATTAGAACTAACTTGTTTATTGTAATGATGTGAGAGATTCAATCATATTGTGGGAAGGTTAATCACAGTTTTAAAGAGGATTGCAGTTCATAGTTTTCCCTGATAATTTCAGCTGAAGATAAACTCTGCGTTCTTTCGCTGCCTATGGAGTTCCCCGCAGGGAAGAAGTTTAGAGGGACCCTCGCAAGGGTGAATACCAATAACAGACACCAGACATCCGATTGTTTTCATAGGAGGCAGCACTTCACACCCGAGGCAGATGGATTGACCCAGGCAGCAGCAGCCGCAGCAGGAGGAGGGGGAGGAGAAGGAGGGGGACCTGGAGAAGGAGCTGAGAAAGAGGGGCCTCGGGTGCTCTGTACAAACCTCATTTATTAACCTCTTTCAAGCGGGTGGGGGAGCACACAGGGGGTAGCAGAGTTTTACCTTATATGGAAGAAGATCATAAACAAAGAACAAAGAACAAAGTATGTGATAGTTTGCAAGCTTGCAAATATGCTTATCATATTGGCTATGGTGTCCTGGGAAGAAAAGCAACAACAGTCAGTGTTTCGTGATATTGAAACATTATTCAGTTGGCTAAAACAAGGTCATTGGATACGTGCAAACATCCCTGTATCCGTGTTTGACAATGTCTGCTTAATGGTGGAATAGCCACAATAAACAGTTTGGCAATCTGAAGAAATAATAATAATAATAATAATAATAATAATAATAAGAAGAAGAAGAAGAAGAAGAAGAAGAAGAAGAAGAAGAAGAAGAAGAAGAAGAAGAAGAAGAAGAAGAACAACAACAACAACAACAACAACAAAAACAACAAAAACAACACTAAACAGGCAGTTCGGCTGCTTTCCTCCTTTCCTTCATTCCTGATCTTGCCTTCTGCCACCAAACAAGGAGTTAGGCTGCTGTGGCTGGGCCTAGACAGCGATTTGGTGTGGTTACTACGGTTATGGGATTACTGTCTTTGGATCAGTAGTGACTTAGCTATCATGAACCAGCCCAGGCACCTACCATCACGAATGATGAGAAGAAATCAACAAAATTCCACACTGGATCGGTTGCTGCCAGGTCAACAAGGACAGTGTCAGATGCTATGGCTCCTGGTCATCAATGGGGAAGCCAGATTTATTTAACCACCATGTTACTAACCTACCAAGTCAAAGATTTTTTTTCCAGGCAAGAAAATGATACCTTGCTGAAACATATACCTTGCAATCACAATGAAAACTTAAGTATTAAATTCTGATATCATGTTTCATTTGTTTTATATTATTGTGATTAAAAGTGTCCATCTTTGCTGATAATATTGTGAAAAACAGTTTAGAATAAAGGTTGATGTCATATTCAATATAAATCAGAATGATGTAAGTAAAAAAAAGCAAGTGCAGTTTAGACTACATCAATAAAATCAATGTTTTTTATTAGTAGGAAATAATAGAATGAGTTTATTCTGTGTTGATCAAATACTCCCTGAATATCGTGCCCAGTTCTGGGCAGTATACTTTACTTTCCACAAGGCCTGAAACACCTGGTTTGGTTTGGTTTTTCAGACATTATGTCACAGTATTGGGCGAGCTTGTTTTGTAATTGTGTTGGGAATAGAGACATAATTGTGGTTTGGCCTTGGTTTTACTGTTCTTTTTTTCATTTTATGTTTCTCTTTGTTATGTGTTTTTAATCCTGTGCCTGTAGTTACAACAAACACAAGTTGAATGTTCATGAATAAATGCCTAAATAAAGAGAGGTTGGACAACTGAGAATGTCTGGCCTTCAGATGTGAAGATGGAGGTAGGTGGGAAAGATTCTGTATAATGACATTCTTCAAATTCTTGAAAATATATCACACAAGATACGTGTCTGTTTTTCAGAGTATAATATGGATTTAATGGATTTAAATTATAGGAATTATGAAGTATTTAATGTAATTCCAGTAGCAAAATAAAAATGAACACCAAATAAAACATAACAACAACAAAAGTTTCCTAACAGGAAGAGGAGTTTAACAATAATCCATTACCCACAGAAGTGGTAAGTATTTTTAGACTGGATGTGTTCAAGGAGTGCTATCTCTCCAGAATGCTTTAATGTAGTTTCCTTTCCTTAAAAGTTACATTATTATAGTACTGATTTGTAGCGGGTCTTTTTGTAATGTCTTCTGTGCGTTTACATAACATTGCAGTTACCTTATTATTCCCACTAACTGACTACACTAAACTACAAATAATTCATGAATGTATCTTTAAAAGGAACATAGTACTGCAAAGGGAAATGACTGTTTAAGATTGGTGTGTGAAGCAACTAAATGAAAGTCCTGTACAAATAAAGACTGTTAAAAAAAAACCTTGAGTATATTTTGAAGCATTTCATCATGCTGACTTTTTAAATTGTGCTTATTATCAAATCCATCATACCCTTTAAACCCTTCCTGTCTGTATAACTGTTTTGCTAACTCCTTCCTATCCTAGCACTTTTAAACTGATACTATCTTGTTCTCTTAAGTGAGTTTCTTTTTTAAAAGATGAAGTCAGCTTTTTTTATTCCAACTATTTTTATGTGGATGTAACATTCAAGCAAGTTACATTCCATATTACAAATTTCATTATTGCTTTTGCCATCAATTACTTCTGTAATATCCTACTATTTAATATAGAGTAGTTTACTTTCTTGCCAATTTTGAATGTAGCCCTCAGAACATTACTAACATTTTCACTGGCAACAGCCACAAAAGCTGACAGTTTCTATAAAAGCAACAACAAAAAAATATCAGGTAATAATTTATATTTAAAAAGAGGAAGCACATTTCTTAAAACATTTATACATTATTATTTGAGGTTAAGTCAGATGTATCTTTTTTCTGTGCAATATGTTGATGAACTATTTCTCAAAGCAGTTAAGAAATATAGTTCTATATAAAAAACATTGGGAGATATTATATTTGCTATGATTACTTGATGTTTATAAACACTTATAATCTTTTCTGTTAAAAAACTTGTGCCCACAGGCTGTTATTCTAACAGGCATCCTTGGGAAGAAGGAAGGAAGGAAGGAAGGAAGGAAGGAAGGAAGGAAGGAAGGAA
>NW_020769317.1:8436920-8462763 GCF_900518735.1 Pseudonaja textilis | reverse complement strand
GAAGGAAGGAAGGAAGGAAGGAAGGAAGGAAGGAAGGAAGGAAGGAAGGAAGGAAGGAAGGAAAGAAGGAAGGAAAGAAGGAGAGAGAGGGGGGAAGGAGGGAGGGAGGAAGAGGGAGGGAGGGAATTAATTTTAGGAAGATGGAGAAAAGTTTCTCCAAGTGACTCTCTTTCCCACTATTGACTTTTTATCTGATAACTGTGGCCAATGAAAGAAACAATGACTGTTTTCCATGGGTCATGATATTCTTTATGGAAAATATGTTGTTCATACAATTTCTTCAAGGACCACTTGGTTGGTACGTATAGAGGTTTGCATATGACTATTATTTTAGAATTGACCTTGGTTAAGCAAACTATTGATGGTGCACTTGGTTAAAGATCTTTAAAGCTGGAATAGAAAAATAAGGTTCTACCTTCTCTTTATTCCTAAATACTTATTGCAACTTTCAGTCCATACTTGGTTGTAAATCAATACAAAATACAGTATGCAGTAGTTTCATATTTGGCTAACAAATATATAATTTAAAATATATGAATCAATAGGGACCACTCTATTCACCATTGCCAGGGTATGATAGAATAGGTTGATTAGATTTAGAGTACTGAATGGAAATCTGAAACTTTATTTAAAGTTTACTTACTTAATTATTACTTACCTACTTATTTTATATGCAACCCATCAAACTCTACAAAGAACTCTAGCATAGCCATCAGTGAGATTCAAATATCAGGATAATGGTATCTCTCTTGTTTGAAATGCTGTTTTATCTCTTTACCTGTAGAGAAAAGACTAAATATTTAGCAATACTTTATGATGCAACAAAATATGTTACTAATGAACATACTTTAATTAGTAATTTATAATCTTAATTTTAACTTTAAAATAGACATGTAGTTTAAAAAACAATTTCTAATTGTCAGTGTTCCCATCCCAAATTCAGCACTCAAGGCAAACTCTATCCAAGTAAGAACTCCAGTGACTCGACTTTGAGTGCTGGTGAAAGAATCTTGATGTGGCTATCCTCCCTTCTCACTACTCTCTTGTTCTCACAGTTTCCCATCCTCCTTTGTGGCAGCCCCAAATCTGAATCAAGATGAATCCAGGGCTGACACTGATGCCGTTGTATTTTATGAACAGGTAAACTTGTTCTTAGCTTTATTAGGGGGGTATACAGCCTTAAGAAAAGACAACTGACAGGGGACCAGGATGGGACTTTTCAAATATCTAAAAGGCTGTCACACAGAAAAAAGTCAAGATATGTTTTGTTCCTTTCTGAACATGGAATAATGGATTTAAGTTACAGAAAAGCAGATTTTGATTTTTTGTTTGTTTTAAAAAACATATTGATAACAGTAAGGTAAGCCTGAAAGCAGAACCAATTATTCAGGGAGATGGCGGCTTCTCTTTCACGAGATATAGGAGGCTGGACAACCATCTTTTCTGAATGCTTTGATTTTAATTCTTACTTTATGTAGAGATTGGACTTTATATATATATATGGATCTTTGGTTGTTCGGGTTTTCTCCCTCGTAAGATTCGAAGTATCTAGGCAACATTTCAATGAAGTCTCATTCATCATCTTCAGGCTTCTGTCTTCAGCTCTGTGCTTCTCTGAGTGATGTGAGATTGCAGCTGCTTCTTCCTTTTAACTGCTAGTGGGGGTGTGACTTGATTGGGTGGGGGCTTGGCTGTGTTCTGATTGGGTGGGGGTGTGTTCTCATTGGTAGGGGGTTTGGCTGTGTTCTGATTGGTTGGGGGGTTGGTCGTGTTCTGATTGGCTGGAGGCGTATTCTGTTCAGGTGGGGGCTTGGTTGTGCTCAGGTTAGTCTTAGTTGCTGGGGGATTTGAGTTGGTGAGCTGTGATCTTGCTGTTTGGCTTCGAGTTCGTGGTCGTGCTGCATCTTCATAGTGGGTGTCGGTTTGCTTCATGTATGGCTCGGAGGGGTTTGAAGTGGGTAGTGATGCAGCTGCAGTGCGGCTTCTGGTCCATGGTCGTGTCTCATCTTCTGAGTGGGTGTGAGTCTGTTTTTTACATGGAAGTGTGGTGGTGGCATCTTGTGTGGCTCTCATGGGTGTGGGTCTGGTGTCATTCTTCATGTTAGGTACTCGTCTGTTCATGAGGGCGGGTTTCCAAATGGCTGGAAGGCGGGAGGTGTCATCTCGTTTGTTCATGCTGTGTGGGCGTTTTTCTATCTCTATGGCTTCTCTGATTATTCTGCTGTTGAAGTGTTTGGTTTTGGCGATGGTTCTGGTATTTTTAAAATCAATCTCATGTCCTGTGGTTTTGAGGTGTTGGACCAGGGAAGAAGTCGTTTCTTCTTTTTTGATTGAGTTCTTATGTTCTTCAATGCGTGCACTTATTCTTCTGTTAGTTTGTCCAATGTATGTGGTGGGGCAGGCAGTGCAGGGGATTTCGTATACTCCTTGGTTTTCTAATTCGATTTTGTCTTTGGGGTTTCTTAGGATGGTGGATATTTTTCTGTTTGTGCAGAATGCTGTTTTAATGTTGTGTTTTTGGAGGATCTTGCTGATTTTGTCTGTAGTGCCTTTTATATATGGGAGGAGGGCTTTGCCATTTTCTTGTTCTCTGTCTTGGATTTTGGTTGGGGTTTCTTTTTGGATTAGGTGGGTAATCTTCTTTCTTTGGAATCCATTGGCTGTTAGTACGTTGGTGAGAGTGTGTAGTTCAGTTTTTTGGTGTTGTTCATCGGCTAAGCATTTTGTTCTGGAGATGAGTGTCTTGGCTACGGAATTGATCTGTGCTGGGTGGTGGTGTGAGAGTGCATGTAGATAGCGGTTTGTATGTGTTTTCTTCCAGTAGATGGTGTGTCCTAGGGAGCCATTGGATCTTTTGTATACCAAGACATCTAGGAAGGGAAGTTGATTGTTGGCTTCTGTTTCCATGGTGAATTGTATTTTGGGGTGTAGGCTGTTGAGGTGTGTGAGGAAGTTGTTCAGTTTTTCTTTCCTGTGTGGCCAGATTATGAAGGTGTCATCTACGTATCTGAGCCAGAGTTTGGGTTTGTGGTCGTATTTTTCTAGAGCTTGTGTTTCAAAGTGTTCCATGTAGAGGTTTGCGATGACAGGTGAGAGGGGTGATCCCATGGGTGCTCCTTCTATTTGTTTGTATTTTTGTCCATTGTAGGTGAAGTATGTATTGGATAGGCAGTGGTTGGTCAGATCTAGGATGTGCTTGGGGGGGTTGTATTTGTTTTGGATGGCTGTCAAGGCTTCTTTTATTGGCACTTGGGTGAAGAGGGATATGACATCAAAGCTTACTAGTAGGTCGTTGGGTTGTAAGTTTTGTTTCTTTATGATCTCGATGAACTGGAATGAGTTTCTTACGTGTGAGTTGATGGATTCTGCATAGGGTTGTAGTTGTTTGGCGAGAAATTTGGCCAGGTTTTGTAGAGGTGAGCCTATGGAGCTGACTATTGGTCTGAGTGGGGTTCCTTCTTTGTGTATCTTGGGGAGACCATAAAGCTTGGGGCATCTGGATGATTTCTCTCTGGGTATGATTCTTTGCTGGATTTCTTCACTGATGGGGGAGGCTTTTATTTTGGATTTGGTAGTTTTTTCATGTATGGCCCCTCCGAGCCATACATGAAGCAAACCGACACCCACTATGAAGATGCAGCACGACCACGAACTCGAAGCCAAACAGCAAGATCACAGCTCACCAACTCAAATCCCCCAGCAACTAAGACTAACCTGAGCACAACCAAGCCCCCACCTGAACAGAATACGCCTCCAGCCAATCAGAACACGACCAACCCCCCAACCAATCAGAACACAGCCAAACCCCCTACCAATGAGAACACACCCCCACCCAATCAGAACACAGCCAAGCCCCCACCCAATCAAGTCACACCCCCACTAGCAGTTAAAAGGAAGAAGCAGCTGCAATCTCACATCACTCAGAGAAGCACAGAGCTGAAGACAGAAGCCTGAAGATGATGAATGAGACTTCATCGAAACGTTGCCTAGATACTTCGAATCTTACGCTGGAGAAAACCCAAACAACCAAAGATCCACATACAAATACCCGCGAGAACCTCAGAATATATATATATATGTTATGTCCCACCTTCCAAAAATAAACAGATAAGGCTGAAAGCAGCAGTCCTCACAAATAAAGGCAGCAACCAGGAATCTTCACTGATAACAGCCGCAGCCAGCCTCCACAAGATAGTCCAAGTTAACAGTCCCAATAAATCCAAGTCCCAACAAGATATTTCAGGTTTAAATCCTCCAAGCCAAAGTCTTCGGTTCTCTTTGCAAACAATTTGTTCCCGACAAGAGTGCAGAGTCATCCCTCTTCCTTTTATAGAGCAGCAGCTAATTAGTCTAATTACTGATCTGCCCTCCTCCTGTGCTCCCGTTGGTTTCTTCTCATCAGGAGATGCCTGCTTCTGACATCCACCCAGCGATTATCTAAATTATTACTTTCACCTGAAGACTTCCCGGCTGATAACCTGATTGAGAAGCCGAGGAGGTTGAAGGTTCAGGCCGGTCCTGCAAATCAAATGTCCTCCCTTGTAACATTCTCATTCAAAACTGCAAGCAAAACTGTTAAGATTCCCTTTTGAAATTCAACAGTCATTTCACAATCAAATCAAACTAAAGGGAGTAACGTTCCCTGGTTCTGACGTCAATCCACGATCTAACAGTCATCAGATTCAAAGTTCCTAACAGGATTGGACCTTCCAATCACAACATATATATATATATATATATATATATATATATATATATAGAGAGAGAGAGAGAGAGAGAGAGAGAGAGAGAGAGAGAGAGAGAGAACACACAAGTAGCATTTTGGTTTATGATGCCAAAATGCATCACACTGATCCTTTCACAACCCTCTCCCGCACAGAAACTGCTTTCTGTCTATCTTGAAAGGAATGTCATCCTCTTCTCCCTAGATAAAAAATCAGTGAACTATAGTTTCCATGTCCATGACTCTATATATGGAACTATCTTAATGTGACTCAGCATTATGATTTATTCTTGTATACAGTATTTGCATATAATTTTCTTTAATAAACACCCAATAGTGTTTATTTTGGCAAACATAACGAGGCAAGTAATTTCATGATTTAAACGCTGGACACTAGAGGATGACTACTGTATTTAGGCAAAAGAAAAAATGCAAGCTAATAAAATATAAAATATTATAGAAATAAAATACTGAAACAGAATTTTGAAGAATGGAGTCAGAAATTTATATTCACAATATCAACTAATGCAAATAATGCTGTCTGCTTCTATTAATAGAACATGTCCAAAATATGTTAATGAAGAAATAACAGATGTAGAACAAGTTTTATCTGACAGGACAGAGATGTTGAAAATCGATTTACAACCAGCAAGCCAAAAGAATGACTTAGAATAAATATTTCCAAACCTCATTTTCTCCCTTTTGTTTCCTTAAATTTAGTTTGTATTACACTATGGTATTATAATCAAAATTGATACAATTATATAAAATATGTTTATCACCTTAATAAATTGTTTCTTTCTTTTGTATTTGGTGCTCTTAGAAGAAGAGGCGGAGGCAATATAAAGCTTTAACAGGCTTTATTGCTAACATGTAACTCAGCTGCAGCTAGTTGCAGCTCTTGTCAGCAGCTGAGAGAGAGAGACAGCTGATTCCATTTGACAGTTCCTTTTATACAGAGCTGTCAAACGGTCCAGCCAATCAGGGGTTTCTCCGGCTCCCGCTTAAACAGTGGACCAGGGTGAGGACTTGCTGGTCGCAATACTCCTCCCCCCTGGCTCTGCGCAAGTGTAATCACTCAGATGGGCAGGGAGATGCCTCACTTATTCTGAGCGCCTTTGTACTGCCAGTGGCTGCGATGTGGAAGACTCTGCTGCCGGGCTTGCATTTTCCCTTGGGGTGGTGTCGGCTCTCTTCTCCGGGGATTCTTGGCTGCCTATGGAAAGTCTTCTGGTGTCACTGGAACCTCTCGGAATGCTGGCGAGCGGTCTCTGGTTGGTGTCGCAGCTTCCCCAGGTAAGTTCTCCACGAAAGATCGCTGGTCAGGAGTTGGTCGGCTAGGGACCTCGGTTTTGCCCCATTTGAAGTCCATGGCCTCAGTTTCCCTCTGAGCTGGACCTGTTGGGGCACTCCAATGACTTCTTAGTTGGTCCACATGTTGGTGCCATAACCGTCCATCCGACAACCTTAACATGTATTATTTGGGGCCTGTTTTCTGCTCAACCCACCCAGGCAACCATAAGGGATTCCCTGCATAATTTTGGGAGTAGTCCGGATCCCCAGGCCTAAATTCCCTTGTCTTGTTGGATGAGTTGAGGGGTGCCCTGGGGGCATAATTAGGGTGCAGCCTGTCTAGGATTGTACGGAGTCTCCTTCCCATTAACAGTTCAGCAGGGGAGAAGTTGGTGGCTGCGCTTGGTGTGGTGTGTTGGGTAAGTAGGTACCAGTCTACCCTGGTAGACCAGTCCCCTTCCGTCATCCTTCCCAGGGAGTCTTTTGCAGATCTTACAGCTCTTTTTGCAAGGCCATTGGAGGCTGGGTGAAATGGGAAAACTAGGGCATGACTGATTCCTCTTTGGGCCAGGAGCAATTCAAAAGGGGGTGATGTGAATTGGGACACGTTATCAGAAACCAGGGTGTCAGGGTACCCATGGGAAGCAAAAATTTTATCTAAAGCTCTGCTTACAGGTCTGAAGTGGTTGATTGGAGGAGAACCAGCTCTACCCACTTTGAAAACACATCTACCACAATTAGGAAGTTTTTTCCTTGTGTGGGACCTGCCAGGTCCACGTGTACTCTAGACCATGGTATTTTGCTATCTTCCCAGTCCCCAGAAGAGGCAGCTGGTGGGGCAGGCCTGGACATCTGGCAGATGGAGCAATTCTGAACTTTATTGGTGACTGCCTCATCCATTTTTTGGTTGATTGAGATGGCAGGATTATGTTTCAACTGGGTGCTTTTGGGACAGTCACTCTTTCAACTCTAGGAAGGAAGCAATGCAAACCACTTCCAAAAAACCTTGCCAAGAAAACTGCTGGAACTGCAATTGCCAGGAGCCAAGAATGACACAAAGGCACCTCCCACCAAAAAACTCCCCAAACTTGTGTGAGAAAACTTTCTGCTCTGTGTTGGTTAGAACTCATACCCATTGCCGGGAATAATTTCCTAGTGACAGACTTCTATTATCATAAACATTGAAAAGCAATTTAAATTACATTTAACCGTGTTTTGTATGGCCCTCTTTTACATGGGATGTTGTCAACTTTAAAGCAATAGAGAATAGAGAATACTTTGCTCATTACAGTACTTATTTCTAGATTGCCAATTAATAAGGATAGTCATGTTAATCTGCTTCCAATCAGTTTGCACTTATTTATATCCCTAATTCTGTTCCATTCTATTTTAACAGCATTTTAAAACTCTGCACCAAAAAATGAAAGTATAAATGAATATTTAAAACAGATTTTCTAGCAACGTATCTTTTTTTCTAAAAAAACCCATTATCTTAAAATTGTATCTGAATTACTATTTATAGATAATAGGTTTCAAATGGTATATTAACTGTGAAGAATAAATAGAATGTAAGTCAGTCCTCTATGGGCATGCATTCAGCTGGATATTTAGTCAACATTTAAAAAGGGAGCGTAAGTATAAAGAAAATAGAAATGTTAAGCAAGCACATGTGGTGAAATTTTCCAGGCTTTCCAACAGCTTTATAATTCTTTAAGAAACTGAGCATTTAAAGCAAGGGAAGCATAAAGGACTTATTGAAACATTTTCTTTCTGTAAAAAAAAAAAAGCCTGAATCTTGATGTTAATTCCATAGGCTTGTGATATAATATTCACACCTCATGCTTTGGTTGCTGCCTCTGGCAAACATTAGTTCCACTGGAGGTTGGAATTCATCTTGCTTTAGGTGAAACATGGTGATATTTATTGAAATATTAAAGAAGAAAACATATTGTGAAACCTTAGGCAAGCACATCATGTGGAGCTCCAGAGACATCTTGAGGGCATTTTTTTCCTACTTCACTTCATAAGTTAGATAATGTAAATACCTATATTTTATCAGCAAATGTTACTGCACAGAAATCTATTGGTCATCTATATTTGCTTTTAAAAGAAAGCTAATTCCATTTAGATATATTATTACTATTAAAGAATGGGATTATATTCTATGTATATAAGTATTTAGTTCAGGAATTACTGGGATCTTTTCTTATGAGGAATAGAGTGCTTTTTTCATTCCATATGGTAATGGAAAGAAAAAAAACATTAAAGACAAGAATTCCTTAAATTTACATTATTATCCAATGTTTCTTATTTATATTATAATATTTATTTGTATAAACATAGGCATAGAATCAAAATCGCATGAAGTATTAGTACTGCTTTATAAAATCTTAATAAGACCACACCTGGAATACTTCTGCATCCAGTTTTGGTTACCACATTACAAAAAAAGATGTTGAGACTTTGGAAAAAGTGCAGAGAAAAGCAACTAAAGATGATTAAATGTCTGTATACTAAAACATATGAAGAACGATTGCAGAATTTGACTATGGGTTGTCTAGAAAAAAGAAGGATTGTGTGCGTGTGTGTGTGGGGGGGTTATCATGATAGCAGTATTCCAGCATTTGAGGAGCTGCCACAAAAAAAATAGGGTCAACTTATTTTGTAAAGCACCAGAAGGCAGGACAAAGAAACAATGGATGGAAACTAATCAAAGACAGAAGCAACCTTGAATTAAGGAGAAACTTCCTAACAGTGAGAACAGTTATCCAAGGGGACAACTTGCCTTCAGAAGTTGTGGGTGCTTCATCACTGGAGGTTTTTAAGAAGAGACTGGATAGCCACTTGTCTGAAATACATGGTCTCTGCTTGAGCAAGGGGTTGGACTAGAAGACCTTCAAGGTCCCTTCCAGCCCTATTTTGAATTGAAAAATTGAAAATACACAAAGATCATAGTATATTCTGTATAAATGTGAATTTCCATAAGGTGAGCTTTGTAAGAGCAAGAGAATGACATCTAAAGTTTAAACAAGTATTAATTCCAAATATATGAAGGTTTAAATCAGAGATGATATCCATTGGTCTCATGCACTCTTATTATGCAGATATGAACATCTCAGAATCACATAATTGAAAATTTACAGGTAAAATATCAGTTTTAGAGTTACAATTTTTTGACTTTAATTCTAATCCTCCTTTGAAGAAAAAACAAAGTTGCAATAACAACAGCTATGCTGGCTGGAGAATTCCACAAGTCTTAAAGTTGCCAAGTTTGGAGACTTCTGGTTTAGAGTATAATCTATATTCACTGTGCATCTTCCTATTTCTTATGCCTCTTAATTCTTGATCATTATCTTACTCTCTTAGAAAAATGGGTGTCTTCCTGAGTGTGTGGGAAAAAAAACTTCAGACTTTAGTTTGTGCACATTCAAAGTAGTTGTGGACTACTTTTTTTAGTTTGTGCACATTCAGTAGTTGTGGACTACTTTTCAAAAGGAAACAATCAAGCTATGTAAAGACATTTGTTCCTTTATTGTTGTCATCATTTTTTGTAAGGGAAAAAAAGAAGGGTGTGTTTAGAGATAGTGACTTACAGTCTTGTCCTGCCAATTGTCTAGATAGAAGATTTTAGAGACAAAAAAAGATGGCTGCTAAATAACAATGTTAACCAATTCTCTGCTTCAAAGTGGCCACTTCAAAGTCTTATATATAGGTGAGGTGGAATTACTTTGATAAAGCCTGAGGAGTGTATAAAACTAGAAAAAATATTTTCCACATTCATTGTCCCATTATAGAGTATTATATTATATATTCAGGCTCAGTGAAGTGGACTATAATCCATGGAAGTTTATGCTGTATCAGATTGGTTATTTTTTAAGATGTCTTAAGATTCACTGCTACAAATTTTCTTGGCTAGCTTTTTGAAAATATTTTAAGATTTAACACTAGTTTTGAAAGTTTGAGTCCATGCAAACTTTATTGCTCTGTCAAAATCCACCTTGCACATTCTATTTTCCTCTCCTTGTTTTTCCTTTGCAAAAACTGCTTCTGTTTTTCTTCTGCTTTCTACTTGGAATACTTGAACACTTCTTTCAAATTTCTCTGGAGGTCGTTTTTTGAAGCTGCTTTATAGTTGGAAAGAGCAGGCAGTGCTAATACTATTTTTGTTGCTTTATGTTACTTTTCTTCCCATGATTCTAAAGCTAGCTGTTTACATTTGTTATAGTCATTAAATATTTCATCCTTTATTATATATCCCCTGGGATGTGACTGAACCAAAGGAAGCAGATCAGGCTTCAAAGGCCACAGCAATGATTTTACAATGAAATATGGGATATGGGATAGTTATCAAGTTTTTTGCAATCACACAACTAAGAAGTCCAGATTTAGCCAATGAAAATGTTATTGAATTCTTTTTTTGACAAATTTCAAAGGAATTTTTTGATTTATTAAATTGAATGAAAAGGGAGAGAAATATAATGCAGATTTAAAATAATGTTTGAAGGTGTGGTTTGTTTTGTTCTGTTTTTGTCATGTCCTTTTGTCATGTCCAGAGTTGGACTCTGAGGGAGAGGAGGAACAGCCTACAGGGAGTGGAGATGTGGTTCTGGAGGTTGTGGAGGAGGGTGGGGAAGGGCAGAGGCTGGCTGAGCAGTCAGAGGAAGAACCAGGCCCATCCCTTCTTCATCCTCAGACATGCAGGGAGGAATGGAGAAGGAAACAACTTGGCTTACAAGAGAAGAAGTGGCCATGATCCCCCTTATTGGTTGCAGCTGGGGAGAATAGTATATAAGAGAGACAGTTACAACACAGTGTTTGCCAGAAGCAAAGCATGTTTTATTTGGGGCTGAAGTTATCTTGGTTAGTGTCCTTCCAATAGATTGTGGATTGGTATCTCCTTGAATTTGGTAATCATTTATCCTGGTCTGTTGTGGAATTTCCTTCATTGTAGTTTGTTTGTTTGGTTTTTTATTTCACCTCTATCTGTTCATTAATATCAGACTGTATTGCTTTCTTTTGAAGACTATTTTTTTGAGTAAGTTTTATCTCCAACTGAAAATTATTAAATAGTGGGGCCAAGTTGGAAGCATTAAAGGTCATTTATTTAAGTTTTGGATTTTGTTATGTTTGTGTTACACTCTGGGTCATCACAGTTTTGCTTGGCACTAGGAAGAACAGTGAGGCCTACAAAGCAAAGGAAGGAATGGCTGTAATGTATTTCATTTATTGTCAAGCACAATTAATGATGTATTCCATTATTTGAGAATATTAAAATGATTTGCTACAAGAAAAAATGACCATACAACCAAACACTAAGATCAATCAGGTTTGGTTCGTGATTCTTTTGGTACGTTTAGTTCTTAACTTGTGTTAAATATAGAGCTTTCTTAAGTGCAACAACTTATGGAACTCTTTGCTGAAGGAAGATTGCTATTCTTTCTGGTTCTAACTGACAGTTCAAAACATATGAACATTTGCAGGGTAACAATTAGATTGTTGCCTTTAAAAATACATCCCAATTTTGAATTTTGTTCTTGTTCATTAAGACTGTTTAAGACATATTTTATATTTAAACAGCTCCATGAGGAATACTGTATGAAACTAAAATATGAATAATAATAATTGTACTAATAGTTATTATTGTATTAGTATGATTGTACTAAGGAATTCCATTTGCTATAAATGGGTGTGGGTAATATGTGTATTAACAGTATTCCCCGCCCCCTTAAATTTATTAGTTTGGATAGTTCAGACTGATTTTTTTTAAAAAAAAAAACTATATAACATTAGTTATTTTAAATTTCCTGTTTAGCTGAGTAACTATTAGAAATATTAGGAGAAGTTGTGGGGCAATATATAATTTCCAGTTACGTTTTATGATAATGCTTGTTTGAAGTGACTTCTATATCACAGTACCTGCTCTAAGGCTCTTGAGAACACTTAAATAATAAAAATTTCTTAACAAGTATTCATTTCTATTAAATGGGGAATATACTTTATATTTTGCTTCTATAATTTAATATGTGCAATGAAGATATTATTAAACCACTGCAGATTCTGTTTCTGCATGATAAAGATAAAGATCCAGGGTTGTGGAATACACTAATATTCAAAGGAACAAAATCAAAGGATTCCTATACCACCTACCAAAGCAAGAAACATAATTAAATCATGGGATGCTTCCATTTTTTGTCCCCATAACCATTGGGGAAAATTAGTGAAGCATTAGCATTGCTTTAAATTATTTTTTTAGAATGCTACAGTAAGTATGTATTAATAATAGAGTATAAAATATGTGCTAAAAATTAATGTAGCATAAAATAATCATAATGGGTATGAACTACACAAAAAATTTAGATGTAGTTAAATACACATTGCATTAAATACATTTGGAGATTATTTTGCATTGCTAGATGGTGTACTACCTGCAAATGACCATTATGACTGAAATGAGATGTGGGTTTATATTCACAACATTCCTGATGAGCTTGCAAATGTGTTTTAGTTTCCCACTTTATATAATCATGCCATATCCAAAGAAACTACCCCTGCCCTCTGACAAAGTTTTCTCTAAGCCATTCTTTGCTAAAAAGAAAGAAATATTAACAATGACAAAATGAAATTGGCTAGAAGAAGTGGTCAATTACCCATGCAATTGATTAAGGCAGGGATGTCAAACTCATTGCCATCACATGACATTTCATTTTCCTATTCGCAGAGTTGGGGTGGGTGTGGTCTGCTCATGATGCATCTGGCCCATAGACCACCAGTTTGGCACCCCTGGACTAAGGCATACCTTATAAAGAAATTGTATCAAAGTAATTGGACAATATGTGTCCAATACTATCATGTTCTTTTGCTGGCTAACAAGAGACAATGATTATTTCCAGCACTGCTACCTACTCTATTTTTTTTCCTTAATGGTGAAATGATTCTCCCTATCTAACCAAACTGATTATGTACACAATGGAACTTATGTAGACCCAAATCCTGACAGAAATCAGAAACTCTAGTTCTATTTTCAGTTCTATAATTCAAAATTATTAAAAAGGTCTTACTTTTTTATTGTTCTCTATTTTTCCCCTTGTAAAGTTAGAACCAAATGATTTGGGTTGACTATTTCTCCTCAATGTTATGCTCCTTTTTTCCAGGCCCTTTGGGCTTTTGGTTAAGTATGGGCATAGTGTTTTATGCACAATGTATTATGAACATGAGTGCAGTGAGTTCAAGTTAATTTCATTACTTTTCATGAAAAAGCAATCCAAGATTAAATCTTTACTCCTTCATCTGTTGTCAAATAACTTGCATCATAAACTTCTTTATGTTCTACACTGAGCTCTTATATCAAGAATGTTGTTTTTTTTCATACAGATTCAAAATACATCACTGACATTAACAGTTAAAATATTTTATTTTTAGACCCTAAATATTGAAAATGTGGGCAGGCAAATTATATTAAAGAACAACATGTTATGAAATTATCTCTCCTCCCTTGGAGATATGTTCACCCAAATCTGGGATATGGCTATAATTTGCTTCCTAGAACTAGCCCATCCAGTTAACAGAACAAGATTTTCCCCAATTCTATTACTTGTATTACACTTTGGATGTTCTGGATTATAATGTGATATATGATACAATCTGATATGATTGTGAAATAGTATGATTTCATACTCTTATATCCATTATACACTATTCATAGAATCTATTTATATAAATAATTAATTTTTATTGTATCTGCAAATAATCTGCATATTCCTGTAGAGAGCTGTTATGAAGAAGAGGAGAGGAGAGGAGAGAAAGAGATTGACTTTTTTCTTTCGATGTCACCTTTAACGCTGCAAAAGCCTTGTCAGAAATGATACTTTGGATTGTGCTTTCTTTCTATAATCATTTCACCTACCAATTTTCTTCTCTCGGAACTGCACAATAGCTTTTAATCTTAATTTCTTCAATCAAATATGAGATTTTGGTGGGTCATATTTTCCCTTGGACACTTTGTTCTTCTAAACCAGCTACAGTTTTATCTCTGTTTTTCAATCCATTGCCTATGTGCTTTATTTGCCATTTTATCTTGAACATTCGCTAAAAAACTATTTTCTTGTTCTTTATAGCACACAATTATTGTATCATTACATGCTATGAAACATTTTTTCCTCACTTCCCTATATCATACCTTTCTTCCCCCACTTTCACTCGGCTATTTGCTCAAATTCTTTTTTCTTGGGCCATTGTCTGCTTTGCATCATTGCTTCCACCAGCTTGATTTCCTGTCTCTCAGCTATCCTTTCTATTGGGGATTCTTTGCATCTCTACAGCCCTTCCACAAATCTGCCACTGCATCCCCTCCTAATATTAGATTTCAAATGCAGGCAGCCTAACATTTTCCTTCAGGAATGAATTGTTTTCTTCTGTGAACAAAAAAGTTACACACATTTTGGAAAGTAATATAAATGTTAAACAGATAAGAAAAAAATTGTAATCCAAACTGCTTTCATGAATGGTAAAATTTTCAATGCTCCAAATAAATGTCATCATATGCATATTTTGTATAATCTAAATCTAGTACAAATCTGACATGTTTAAGCTGGACAATCATTTCATAATTTCATGAACTGTTTGTACAATTTTCAAATGACACAATTATTCCATGAAATTGCTAAAACCATAACAATACCTACCTTTTATAATTATACATTGAGTTTAAAGAGCTACTATAAAGATCTTTATGAACTTTACTAACATTTATTAATTTAAACAACTTTTTCCAGGTCTTCAAGTATATCTTGAAATAAGACTGTGAATTGATGGGAACCACAAAGCAAGCATAAACTGGGGAACATCAGGAAAAAGTTTTATTTATGTGACACAAACTAGAATGTAATCAATTCATATCCAACATTTTAGCAGAGCTTCAGCTAATGTATAATGGTCCTCTGCTGCATGCCAAAGGAGTTATATGTACAATATATTGGGATTTGGTCACATAAAATGTCTTGGTGGGAAGATAAGGAACTTTGAACATTAGTGACCACAAGTAAGTTTATATGAACCAGCTCACTGTAATTCCTTAGAGAGATCAACATCAGGTTCATGTGATATATTTGATTCTTATCTAGTAGCAGATAACAAATAATAATAAAAAAGAATTCCAAGGTTGAATATGAAGCAAGAACCTTGGCAAGAAATTCAGCCACTACAGAAGCAGTTTTAGAGTTGGAAGGCAAACATTTCATGACATTGTTGTTATTGTTCTTTCAGAGAGAAAAAAGAAATATATGATGGCTATCATGGCTTCCTCTTTGGATGGGTTTTTAAGTAACATATGTTCATAAAGCAGAAAGATGTAACTGCACAATGGAGGGTTTTTATTGAGAAGTCAAAGAGCTTTTTCAACCTCCTTCATCTTTCCACAGTTTAGTATTATAAGTGAGTTAAATCCCCATGGAAACAGAAATACTAATGGTCTAATTGGTTTACTTCTCCTTCAGGTCCTTTCCATCATAGCCAAAAAGTGTCCACCTGTGATAAATTTGGGCCTAGGCTTGGCAGGTATATGTTTTCCTGCACAGCACCAAGTGCTTGCCCAGACCTATTTATGGATCTTAAGATTTGATATCTGTTGTTAGTCTCTTTTAAGGAATCACTCAATTCTTCTAAAGTCATTTCAGATACAAGGTGGCTGTTAATGTCTTTTTTCTTCTTCTGCATTGTTCCTCTGGCCTCTAAAATATTTGTCTTTCTTTACATCTACCTCCATGCCTCCAAACCTACAATTTTCTTTTAACTCTGATACCTGCTTCCATCTTGGTTTCTCATTAGCTTTTATATTCTGGCCATTTGAATGGATACTAGTGTGATGTTCATTTTAGGAAGATATTTATAGCAGAATTCTGGACTAACAAGCAATACTCCATAGAAACTCAATTGGGAGTGGGAGGAAAAGAGAGGTGGGCTGAATAACTCATGGCAGATATCTTTCTCCATATTGATTTGGGAGAGGTGAAGGATTTTGATTTAGGCCAGGGATGAGCAAAATTTTTCTTTCTTGGTAACTGGCACATTGAGCAGTGATATCCTTTCACTTAAATTAACCATAGCATTTATTTCCTAGGGCAGGGTTGTCAAACTTGTGATGACACAGCATCATCACGTGATATATTGCAACTTTTCCCTTTCGCTAAACTGGGAATGGGCGTAGCCAGTGCATGGAGCATCCAGCCCAGGGGCCAGGGTTTTGACATCCCTGCTCTAGGATAAAATTGAGATTGAGTTGCACTGTTCCAGGTTCCTGGAAGCCAGAATATGCTAGTCTTCAACATAAGATACAAATGGAACACTAGTTGTTTGTTACTATGGCTTCCTTCTGGCTTTGAACGAGATTTTGTACTTTGCCTCCACTATGGAGGTGAAGCAAAGAATAATTCTATTTGAAACTATTTCTACTTAGATGGGTTACATCATTAGAGTTATCCAGTCACCTCAGGTGACAAAGTTTGAGTGTTATTTCATCTTTGGAATCTTTTATGAAAAGATTTAACCACATTCAGATATCTCTAAAGAAAAATGGGAAAGCCAAGATGAATTTGCCTACTTCATTGTATAGGAAACTTATCGCTAACAGACTTCTAGCCTGATGAGACACTAAGTGATGTTTTTAGCTGATGTGGTAAATGGGACTTTGGTAGCAATTGTATTATTATCACTGCTTGTTCATGTATTATATTAATACATGAACAAGAGATATTTTAGAATTTCATATTATTTCATTCTACTTGTTTCTTTATAAAAAGTAAGTACTCTTCATTAACATTGGATCCTATATCGAAATCTGACATACAGCAGCAAGCAGATAGTTAAATCAGTGGTCGCCAACCAGTGGGCCAGGGACTACTGGTGGTCAGTGAGAAAATTTTGGTGGTCTGCAGAGAAATGTCACCTCCCAAAGCAATTAATCAAGTTGTGTGGGAACACAAGGCTGCACCACCCACATGGCCTGTGGGAACACAAGGCTTGCGTTGCTTGCATTACAAACAACAGGAGGTAGTGAAGGGAGGAGGGAAATGGTGGATGAGGGACTTGCTCCACACACCTTCCCTGGCCACCAGGCTGCTTCTTTCCGCTTCTTTCTTCTTCTGCTTTTGGCTGCACACAAGGAAAACAGCAAAAGTCTTTCTTTCTCTCCTCCAAACTCCACCAGAAATGAGTCTTTGAGACCCTGCAAGGCATCCTGCTCCAAGAGGCTGCACTGGCAAAGACTTTCTGGCAGTGTTTGAGGAAGAGAAAGAAAGACTTCTGCTGCTTCTGCTGCTTTCCTTACATGAAGCCAAAAGTCTCTCTCTCCCACTCCCTCTCCCTCCCTCTCTCCCCCTGAGAATGGAGCTGGAGGCGGTATCCTGCAATCCCAAATAAAGATTGATTGATAGGTAAGGAAAACGAAATGGCGAATTTTCCTGCAGACTTTTGGGGGATTTTCCCAGGGTCTCTGGTCCACGGTACTTAAAATTATGAGTTTGGTGGTCCCTGAGGTCGAAAAAGTTGGCGACCCCTGTATTAAATTATTTAAATCAACATCCCCTCATTCACAGGCACAAAGATTTTATTATTTTGAAAGCATTAAAGTGGATGTTTTTAATGGTTTGGTAGTTAATGCCATAATAAAAGTGGCAAAGACAACAACTATGACAAAACAGCCTGGGATAAAAAAAAGTCAATTATTTAATTTTATTGCTGTTGACTATACCCACTGAAAAATACTACAGAGCAGCAGGTTTTTTCATCATGTCTTAAATTCCTTTTAAAAGAATGCAGCCAGCTTCCCTTTTAAAGAATACTTCACACTTTACATGTTGAAAAAAATAAATCTGACAGGAATAGATTATGAGTTGGATGGAATTGTGTACAGTGAAATTGAAAGAGTAACATTAAAATAACAACTTATAATATTGACAAAGTGGGAAGGCTGTCATAAAGAAAGTGTTATCAGCATTTCAATTCAGCTTTATTATGGTGGCATTAAAAAGATAGTATCCTTTCAGAGCGTACTTCTAAAATTATCATCTAATCACGTGCAAAATTATTTAGAATAAAGTCCTACTGTGCTCACTAAGTCCTGCATGGATAGATTGCATTACTGTACTGATTTATTAATTTGTAAAATAAATTCTCTCGCTGAACAACAGTTTAGGGACCTAAGCCTCTCTCTGTCTTTATATGTGGGATAAGCATTAGGATGCCCTAATGGAAATTAAATTTTGCTTTTCAATTTTCATTCTTGAAAGAGTTATTTATCATTTGAGAAGTAGATAGGTAAAAGCTTCCAAAGATTGGCATTCCTTTCATAGAGTTACTTTCATCACAAAGTCAAGATTCATTTGGCATTTGATTTCTTTATTTTGTTTATCATTTATTGTAGCATTTTTTTTTAATTTTGCACTTTGCTATGCTTTCTGCTCTTGATCATTAAAAAAAATAGAAAAATTATCCTTTCTATTTCTGAATCAATTTTTTGTGAAGTTTTGGCAAGCTTTGTTGATTGTGTTAGATATTTGAGAAATAGTGCCTTACTCTATATCAGGGGTGTCAAACTCGATCACGTTGCAGGCCAGATCGTGGCGTATCATGATGTTTTTTGCCTCTGAGGAGCCAGGGTGGGCGTGGTCTGCTTTATATAATGGAATCATATCTTGTTTATGTTTGGTAAAATGAATCCAACAGGAAGCATTTTAGAAATGAGATGTCTAATTTCAGCCTTATTTATCTGGATGTTTGATAAATTACCAGGGCACAACATACTTTCTTTTTGTTGTTCTCATACTCCTATTGTTTTTTGACCAAACTGCATCAATTTCATTATTAACATGTACAGTTGCTATGAATGCAAGTAGTTTCTTGTGGTTTTCAGAACTTTGAAAAAGCAGGCATTGTTACAAATGCTATAACTGATGTGAATTCACTTCCCATGTGTTAAAAACCTTTTAAAGTAGGTTTTGAAAGTAACAGGTGATTCCTTCAACAAGTCCATTTCCTTTGAAAGGGCTCCTTGTGAAAAAGATTGCTTCCTCTTCAATCCCACTTGTCCTCAGAACAACGTAATTTCTAAATGGATATTGACTGAAAGAGGTGCATCATATAAACTACAGCATCCCTTACATTTATCATTTCTGGAGGATTGCCTGGAGTTTTGTCTCTAATATTTGAGGAGATGGACTTTATCTAGTTAAGATGATAGAACTCTTATTTTAGTATCTATCAAAGAATAGGTTGTACCTATTAACTGGATGTTATATCAGATAACAATATAATTAATTTTATATATTTGATATACAGGCATTCCTCAACATATGACCACAATTGGAATCAGAATATCTGTTACTAAACAAGGTAGCTGTTAAGTGAATCACACTCAATTTTATGATTTATTTATTTTTGCTATGGTTGTTAAGAAAATCACTGCAACTCATCATGAATCATGTGGTTATATGAATATGGCTTCTCTCATTGGCTTTGCTTTCTGGAAAGTTTACAAATGCTAATGACGTTGCAACTGTTGTAAATAAAGGATGGTTCCCACGCCCCTGAATTTTGAGTGTGGGGATGCTGCAACAGTTCTAAGGGTGAATACTGCTGTAAGTCATCTTGAACAGTCGCTAAATGAATGATTGGAATTCAAGGAATATTTGCATGCCAATGATCCCAAAATGCTGCCTTCAAATGTCAAGCTGTCCCAAATAACTGCAAATCAGCAGAGGGTCTTGATGTTGCTTTGTTTAAACAGTAGCAACACAATATTCATTTTTGGGAAACAGAACATCTGTAAGCAAGCACTTTTATCAAGTCAGTTGCAACCATCATCAGCACACCATTTCTATGTATCCTATTAGGATCAAACAATTTTTGACAAACAGTATAAATAGTACCATAGTCAGTCACTGTTATCCTAAAATCATTGTTTTTCACTTGTTTCTTTTCCCATATTCCTTATGTATCTTATTCCCTGAATATTTGTTATTTCTCTCAGTACATTTATTTATTTGGTTTGTCAATTGCTTATAAGATAATAGGTAAAAGTAAAAACATAGTTATGAATACATATAAGAAAAATAAAACAAACAATAGGACAGAGACGGTAGGCAAGTTGGTGCACTTATGCATGTCCCCTACAGACCTCTTAGGAAAGGGGTGAGGTCAATAGTAGACAGTTTAAGGTTAAAGTTTTTGGGGTTTGGGGAAGAAACCACAGAGTCAGGTAGAGTATTCCAAACATTGACCACTCTGTTGTTGAAGTCGTATTTCCTGCAATCAAGTTTGGTGCGATTAACCTTGAGTTTGTATCTATTGTTTGCTCTTGTATTGTTATGGCTGAAGCTGAAGTATCCATTGATAGACAGGACATTGCAATGTATGATTTTATATACTATACTTAGATTGGACTGAAGGTGGTATAGTTCTAGATTTTCTAGGTCTGGAATTTTAAGTCTGGTGGCATAAGGTATTCTGCAACGAGTTCAGGAGTGGAGTACTCTTCTTGTGAAATATTTCTGGATTTTCTCAATTGTGCTAATATCAGATACGTAATGTGGGTTCCAGACTGATGAGCTGTGTTCGAGTATTGGTCCTGCAAATGTTTTGTATGTTCTACTTAGTAGTGTAATATTACCAGAGAAAAAGCTACGTAAGATTAGGTTAACAACTCTTAACACCTTTTTGGCCATGTAGTTACAGTGGGCTCTAGCACTTAGATCATTAGAGATGAGTACTCCAAGATACTTGATAGAGTTTGGATCAGCAACAAGGTCTTGACTATTCAGCCTGTATTTTATTTTCTAATTTTTTTTGCCAATATGTAGGACAGAGCATTTATTGTGGTGATTTAAAGTTGCCATTTGTTTGACCATTCTGATACATAGTCAAGGTGTTTTTGAAGGGTAGCAGTATTGTCTGTGGTGTTGAATAGCTTTACATCATCAGCGAAGAGAATGCAGTTGCTCTTAATATGATCACAGAGGTCATTTATGTAGAGTATGAAGAGAGTTGGTCCTAGAATTCTGCTTTGGGGAACACCACTGTTGACAGGTACAGAATTTGATAGGACGCTCCCAATTTTGAACATTTGTTGTCTGTTTGACAGGAATGCTTCTATCCAGTTATGCAGTTGTCCACAGATACCATAAGATTTTAGTTTTAGGAGTAGTTTGTCATGTACCACTGAATCAAAGGCTTTACAGAAGTCTATGTAGGTTGCGTCTATTGCTTTGCCCTGATCAAGTTGTGTAGTCCATATATTTTCACAGTGTAAGAGTTGCAGATTACAGGATAGTTTTTTCCTAAAACCAAATTGTTTATTAGAGAGTAGGTGGTTTGTTTCTAAGTAGAGGATAATGGATTGGTTAATAATTGATTCCATGACTTTACAGGTGTCGCAGCATAAAGAGATTGGTTTGTAATTTTCAACTAGGCTGGGGTCTCCCTTTTTGAAGATGGGGATGACCCTGGCTAGTGACCATAGTTTTGGCAAGGAGCTGGTCCTGAAAGATTTTTCAGAGATTATGCTTAGAGATTTGGCTATGGAAGTGGATAGCTTTTTAAAGAAGTAGGCACATATTCTGTCCAGTCCAATAGATAGAGATGGTTTTAGAGTGCTTTTTCAACATTGTCTTCTGTAAAATTGATATGTATTAGATCAGTGGCCCCCAACCTTTTTTGTGCCATGGCCCGGTACCAGCATCACAAAATGATCCGTGGCCCGGTACCAGCATCAGCACGCATGACAAGGCAAGCCGACCCGAGCGACCGGCCAGCCAGCCGTCCCCCACTTCTCCCCACCACCTTCAACTCCTCCTTTGTACCTTTGTCAATGGGCTTCGCTTCGGGATGGCTTTGGGAAGGTCGCTCGGCTCGCCTTGCCTTGGGTGCTGAAAGAATCCTCGTGCCTTAGTTTCATTTGAAGCCCCCCCTTCGATGAAACTAAGGCGCGAGGATTCCTTCAGGACCCAAAAGCCGCTTTCGAACCGGAAAAGCTCACCTGGAAGCACTTTCTCATCAGACAAGATGGCGGCGCCCAGCAAACCGGCGGCCCGGTAGGAAATGTTCCACGGACCGGTACCAGTCCACAGCCCAGTGGTTGGGGACCCCTGTATTAGATCATTGTAGTTGTCTGTGGTTCGACTATGAAATACTGCCCATGATCCATTGCATTGTTATTTATTTTTGAAATAAATTTCTGTAGCCTGTTGTCTCTCTCGAAGGCTGTCTAAATAACTTCCATGGTCTCCTAAATGCCCTTTAAGATGGTTTAAGTTAGGTTTGCTCTTGTGTAGTAACCCTGTCATTACTGGACTAGGAACTAACTTTTATCATTTCTGTGTTGCAAATGACACATATCTATTCAAGAAGATTTTATGTGAATGAAGAACTGATAGCACATAGAGAATTAAATATGAGTATTATTTCTACAAGTGAGTAGTTTAGCTAACAAGAATCCTTTGGAAAATAAAGTATGGTATAAACAGTTAACAGCAGTTGTATCACCTTCATTAGAGTTTCCTTTGATGGTTCTTTTTTTTCCTTTGAAGTTATATCTGGATGGATAGAACTGATAGAATTTGAAGGTATTTTGTGATTCATCCACAAACTGCTGAATATATTCACTTCATTGGTGCATCTAATCTTAGACGCTTTCATGAATTCTCAGTTCCAGTCTAAAAAGGAAATCAAATGTTGAGGAAATCAAATGAAACAAATTCTTTAATCTTCCAGCCTGGTTCATATTAATTCTATGCAACAGAAATGAAGAATGAATTTACATGGGATTTATGGGTGAAAGAGGACAGATATGAAGGTTGTGCTTAAACAAAAACAGAAGGAAAAAAAATAACCTGAATAAAACTATCCTTCCCATCCTTCATATCCATAAAAGCAAAATTTAAGATACAGAAATATGAGAACAAACCACAAATGCACAAACCTATGCATTTCACAAACGGGACTTTATTATTTAAAAAAATGTTTTTCCAGCATTTGAACATATCCACATGTGTGTTAGAAACACAAAATCCTTCCTAGCCCAAGTTATTGGTAATTTACCGTGTTTCTCCGACAATATGGCTTACCCCAAAACAAAGGCCCAGCACTGTTTTGTGCACATGCCGTTAAATTGAGGCCTGCCTCCAAAGTTTGGGCCTATTTAAGTGCATGAGCAGCCATTTACAACATGAGGTGAGGAGGCATGGGAGGGAAGGTTGGAGGGGGGGAAAAACTTGCCCAACTATTCCCACGCGACTCGCCTGTCCATGTGATCACACTCCCTCGCCTCTGTAATTCTGCTTCTTTTGATCCCTGCTTGCCCTGCCACAGTCATCGCTCATGAAAAGCCCCCCTGCCACCTCCCCCCCACTTTCTTTCTCACACACAAGAAAAGCGAGCAAGAAAAAGGAAGGGAGAAGGGAGAGACACTTTTGAACATGTCCAGGACTTTTCATATTGTCATGATCAGCCCCTGTCATGGATGCATGTGTGTGTGTGTGTGTGTGTGTGTGTGTGTGTGTGTGTGTGTGTGTAGGGGGTGTTTCTGGCAGAGATTAGGGAAAAGAGGGGTTGGATTGGAATAGATTTTCCCCATGAGAATAGGGAACACAGTGCTTGTAGGGTGTAATTTATCCAGGCTGTCCTCTCCTGTTATCTCTGCTCACAGCTTCCACAGTTTTCCCAGTTTCCAAACACACACACACACACACACACACACACAAAGAGGTGGGGCGGGACTTCCATCCAATGTAATATCTCTGTATTAATAATTGTTATTCTGCCTTACTCTTAGCCTTGGAGCAACTTTTCTTCAGAGAAAGAGATTGGGGGCGGGGGGGAGGAGCCATTGGAATCACTGGGTCTTTGCAGACCCAGTTAGCTTTTCAGTAAGTTGCATAAGCTGCTATTTCTTCTTACCCCTTTTTTCCTCCAAGAACAGCGATAACTGGAAAGGGCAGCCTGGATAAATCACACCCTACAAGCATCGCATTTCCCATTCGGGGAAAATCTCTTCCAATCCACCCCCTCGTTTCCCTAATCTCTGCCAGAAACACCTCCCCTCCACCCCCTATCCCCCACCCATATCCATGGCAGGGGCTGATCATGCCAACATGAAAAGTCCTGGATGTGTTCAAAAGTACCTCCCTGCATTCTTCCTATCTTTTTCTTGCTTGCTTTTCTTGTGTGTGAGAAACAGGTGATGGGAGGTGGCGGGGTGGCAGCTTTGGATGAATAACAATTGTGTCAGGGAAAGTAGGGATCAAAAGAAGCAGCATGGTGGCCAAGCTTGCCAGGCTTTTCAGAGTGGACAACGGCAGGCTACAGGTAGGCAAGCAAGGGTTTGCATGGGGCGCTTCTTACAGCTGCTAAAGAAGCAACCCAGTGGAGAGATAAGGGTACACATGGGGGAAAAAAAATAAGGCATCCCTTGAAAAGATGGCCTAGCCATTTTTTCAGGGGTCTAAAGAAAAAATAAGGTCCAGACTTATTTTCTGAGAAACGCGCTAGTAGTTGCATATCAAGCAGAAATTATGTTGAGGGTTTTTTTTTTCTTTAGCAAGTTGAACCATCATGTTTAGTTGCTTCATGCCCTGTAGGGTATAAAAGTATAGTAGTTATATTAGAAAGATTATATATAAATTTAAATATAAAGGCAAAATAACATGTGATGACCAAAAGATAAATGTGTGAATGCTTAAAATATTGCATATCTTATGTCAGGTTTCACAAAAGATAGACACAAGATTAGGATATATAACATTGATTTAAGGGATATTTTCCACTGATTACCATTAAAAACATCAAGTGACATGTTAATATCTAATCTTGTGTAATCTGAAAAGCTTAGAAAGCTTGGTTAGTAATTGATCCAAGATAAGATTTCAAATTCTGGGACTGAATTTGAGATTGAGATTTTTTTAAAAAAAATTAAAAATGCCCACTATTTTGATAATTGTAAAAATGGAAAAATCATACAGCAATAAATTTGAAAACACCATGAAAAAATATGTTGTGCGCTTGTAAAAAGCACCTGAAGTCATATGTACTATATGGTATATTCTATGTAGTACAGTATCATATATCCTATTTTCACTTGTATGAGTTTTCCTCAATCATGGGTCCTCTTGGGACTTCAAGGGTTCTGCATGATGCTTAGTTGTTCTAATACTAAACTCTTCTGGAAAGAAAACTATGATGTTGTTACTGGGATCTGCTAAAGCCTCTCTCACAACTTGGGAGTCAAAGCCCCAACCATCACTGGTACCATATACCAATTTTAATTTCCATATACCAATAACACTTAAGACTTATACACTGCTTCATAGTGCTTTACAGCCCTCTCTAAGCGGTTTACAGAGTTAGCATAATGCCCCCACCAATCTGGCTCCTCATTTTACCAACCTCAGAAGAATGGAAGGCTAAGTCAAATTTGAGCTGGACAGGATTGAACTGCTGGCACTCAACAGAATTAGTCTGCAGTACTGCATTCTAATCACTGTGCCACCCCAGTTTTAGATATCCTCTCTAGTTCCTCCTTAAGGCCATTGTACTTCTCCAGTTCCTTGCACTCCTTGTTCCTGGTGCTGCTGTTAATGGGCATTGCTACATCCATCACCACCTATCTCTTCTGGTCTTGTCTACCAGCATGATGTCTGGTTGATTGGCTAGTAACTGCATATTTGCCTGGATCTGAAAGTTCTACAGAATCTCAGCCCTCTTATTCTCCTTTATTATCTTATCTCCTAAGATAGATAGATAGATAGATAGATAGATAGATAGATAGATAGATAGATAGATAGA
>NW_020769317.1:8383538-8436910 GCF_900518735.1 Pseudonaja textilis | reverse complement strand
AGATAGATAGATAGATAGATAGATAGATAGATAGATAGATAGATAGAAACTTTAAGAAACAAACTCAAAGTAAAATCACTTTTTTTTAAAGTTAAACATAATTCCAAAATACTTTAATAAAAAATTCCATTGTTTATTATGACAAATGCTTACAGTTACAATGACAAAGTTTGCACAGCATAGATATAAGATATAAAGATATAAGACAATATCAAGCAAGCATCTTAAAATTGGAAAATATAAGGTAATGTTGAAATTAACCATGTGTATGTGTGTATGCAAACATGTACATAAACATAATAGAAGTTTTCCTAAATTCAAGCAAGAATTGTGTGTCTGTATGTGGGTAGGAGTGTACATACCATTCACACAGTTTTCTAACACAGTTCAAGAGCTCTCTTTTGATTTTTTTCTCTTTTAAAGATTTTTCAGAATGACTCCACTAATGTATCTATGACTTCAGCTAGCTTTCCATTCACCTAATATAAAATACCATTTTACAGGATGCTATTATTTGAGACCAGCCAATCTAATTTTTGAGTACCTTAACCATGTTCCCTGACTCCTTAGTGATGAGATCATGAAAGTTAATAACTATATGATGGTTTTACAATTTTGCTTGAGCATGGCAGAGAGAGACAAATTGGTGGCTAGGGGATAGCATGAGTACTCAAGAAATCTTGATTGAGAGATGCTGTAAAACTCTAGCATGCATTTCTTTTATTCCATTGTTTATATGAAAAACATATATAACTTTTTATTGAATTATGTATTTTTATATCATCTGCAATATGTGGCTTGAGACATAATTTCATCGTTGCACCAACAGGTGTTTTTTTTAGCCCTTTAGAAGTCAATGTCTATATTTAATACTTCAATGAGTCAAATTGATAAAATATTTGAAGGAACATACCATGTAGGGATAGGGTTGGGGTTTTCTGTAGGTTTGAGTTAATGGTCTTTTGCTTTTGATTTTATCAATTGTGTTTAAGCCTATTATGTTTCATACTGCAATTGACCTTTGGTCTGTACTTCAAGATATTAGGAGACTAAACTGATAATTATCTATATTAACACCACTTAAACATTAAGTGTCCATAAACAAAAGGCATTTCAGGAGCCATAATAGTGGAGTTCAGCATTGATCGTGGGGTTAAAGCCTGCATGCATCTTGAGTAAACATAGGCAAGATGCCATTCATAATTATTCTCAGGGGTGGGATTCAAATGTTTTAACAACCGGTTCTGTAGGCATGGCTTAGTTGGTGGATGTGGCTTGGTGGTCATGTGACTTGAGGGGCATGGCCAACTTGCTGTCACTCACATCAAGGGGCGCTTTTCCTCCCCTGGTTTCATGTGACTATCGGGATGCAATGGTCGTAAGTGTGAAAAACAGTCATAAGTCACTTTTTTCAGTACCATTGTAACTTTGAATGGTCACTAAATGAACTGCTGTAAATCAAGGATTACCTGTATAAAAATACAAAAAGCTTCTTTGCTTGCAAAAATGTGCCCTTAATACCAATCATTAGATTACAAATACCTGCAAGCTGGAGTTACAAATCAGGTAGGGTGCCAGAGCACCTTGAGGAATTAAAATAGTTAAAATGAAATGATAACTATCAGCAGTCAACTCTTGCTGATAAAGTTAAACCATTTAGCAGAGAGGTCATTTAAGCTCTCCAGAAAGAGCACACCCAGGAAAAGCAAACCTTGGATCCATTTGCACCACTTAAAGATACCAGCTGGTCTTACTCATTTCACAAGATATCTTAAGGAAATCATCCAGATTTAAGGAAAGGTCACATGCCCCCCCAGAAAGGCAGTAAAAAAAATCAGTGCTTGCATTCTGCCTCTTGGAAGTACACCCCAAAAGGACAGTACCAGATACCACTAAAGCAGTGAAGAAAGACCCCCTCCCCAGATAGAAAAAGAAACCATGAGGCAGGAAAAATTCAAACACAATACAAATAATTAAATCACAACAGTAGTTGTTTGTTAAACCAATTACCAGAAAAATAAACACAGGAACTAGCCAGATTTCTCAACCCAGTTTATTTTCAGAAACAGAGATTATTTTTTTTCCTTCCAAACAAAGCTGAATAGAGAAAATTATCCCATCAATAAACACAGGATTAAACATCACCAAGGTCAGAATTAAACTTCACCCAAAACCACTTTTAGATCAAAACTCAGAAAGGGTTTGTAAACTCTTTGAATGACAATCTTTCTAGCTAGCCAAGAAGCCTTGCTGAATGTCACTTATCTTGGTTCCTTGTCATTAAAAGCTCCTTTCCAGTTATTCAATTATTTCTTCAAAGTACTGATTGTTGCATGTGGCTGAAAGTATATCCAGGGGAGTATCTCCGCCCAGCAGCAGTGTAAAAAGCTTAAAATAACCCTTCCCCTTTAAGAAAGTTAAAAAAAAAAAAACCCTCCTTCAAAGACAGTAAGTCTAGGCATACTGCCAGAATGTAATAAGGGAGAAAAAAAACCCAAAAGATTTCTTCTAACTACCAGCTCTCCGAACTGCTTATAATGTTAATGAAGGGTTTTATAGAACCAGTCAGAACTGATAGAATCTCAGCCATGGTTATTCTGGATGGGATATAGCATCCCAGACAGATCTGGTATAGAATTTCAGGTTCTCCTGGATTTGTGGTTTTTGATGGAACAGCAAAATGTCTGTGGAGATTCTCAATCATCCAGGTCATAGCTGTCCCAAAGATGTTTTTTTAAGAGGCAAGTGGACTCTCTTGTTTTTCTTTGAAGACATTTCACTTCTTATCCAAGAAACCCTAATTGGATGGTGGGAAATGACTAGCTATCTGCAAGGCGTATAAATCCTTCAATTCCACACCATCCAGTTCGAGCAGAAGAAGCTTCTTGGATGAGAAGTAAAACATCTTCTAAAAAAAAAAAAAAAACAGAAAATCCACTTGCTTCTTAAAAAACACTTTTGTGATGGAACAGCAAATGGCAGATGTGGCCAGGAGGACTTTATGCAGATTTATCTTGTGCATTGATTGTACACATTGCTGAACTGGAAGGCCTTGGTTACAGTCACTCATGCCATGTCCCATTTGGATTATGCAACATGATCTACATATGGATGCCCTTAAACTTATCCAGAATAGAGTGGCATAATATCACTTCTTGATGCCTACCCTAGGTTTTGGGAATAGCTTTTCTCCAATATCTGAGGCATCATTAACATTTAGCTTTGACGTCTGGCTCTTCCCTGTCAGGATAATGATGATTTAATAGCTGACCAGCTGCTATAATGTTGTAATACTATAATGTTGTAGTGATGATGCAGTGGTAGAAATGAGTCAACAGGGTTATTTGACTGCTATTTCTTTAAGAGGTTGTAATATAAGAGAGACCCTGTGAGGGTGTATCTCTTTCTCCATGTGTGCTTCCATGATGTAGCTGATTACTGTTTGTTCAAGGCCTGCACTGTATATACTGTATGCTTTTGTAGAGACAAACCACTATATGTAATTACAAACCTGTGTGCTATATTTGCTCCTGGTTGTGCTATCTAATTACACTGTGTGCACTCTGACATACACATGCATTAGGTTAGGATAAGGATTGAGCTAGGAAGCTGTTTGGTCAGCACTGTGTGAGTGTATGTGTTTGTGCATAGGTATATGTTTGTGCGAAAGTATTTTTAACTTATGTTTTTATTAACAGAATAGTGATGTGAATTGCTTAGAAACATTATTTATTCATCTGTTTGTTTATTAAATTTATGGATTGCCAATTATATGGGATAGGCAGCCATTTAAATCTATGAATAAATAAATAAAAACTCAAATGTGCACATGCACAGCTACACACACACACACACACACACACACACACACTCATATAGACTATATTTGTTTTTCTTTAAAAAATTATTGGCTCCTCATCTTACCACAAGGTAATTCTGGGTGGCTTATAATAATAAAAGATAAAACATTAATACACTCAAATACAATAAAAAAAAACTAAGCACAGGAGCCCCCCAGGGTTGTATGCTAAGCCCCTTTTTATTCTTTGTACACACATGACTGCACCCCATTGTATAACACAAAAGCAATTATTAAATTTGCGGATGATACAACAGTGGTGCGGCTCATTAATAAGAACAATAAGTCTGTTCATAGAAAGGAAGTACAAGGACTGACACTATGGTGTAAAGAAAATAATCTTACACTTAACACCCCCCCCCCAAAAAAAAAACCCTAAAGAACTTGCGGAAGAGAGATGTACCTTATACATAAATGGTGAGGGGGTGAAGAGGATTGGTAGTTTTAAATTTCTGGGCACTTATATCTTGGAGGACTTTTAATGGACTGAATGCTAACATGCTTGTAAAGAAGGCACAGAAGAGGCTGTACTTCATGAGAATGTTCAGTATCTACTGCTGTCCTACTATAGCAGCACCATTGAGAGTGTCCTGACATACTGCATTCTTGTATGGTATGGAGCAGCTCTGTAGCGGACAAAAAACTCTACAGAGAATCATTAAAACTGCCCAGAATATCAATGGGCTCCAGCTACCAGCCCTGGATAACATCTTCACATCTTGCTGTTTGAGGAAGTTGCACAACTTTCTTAGATCCTCCCATCTGGTTTACAATCTTTATGAACTGTTGCCTTTTCACAGAAGATGCAGAACAATTAAAACTCAGATCACACTTTTTTAAATAGTTTTTATCCCAGAGCTATAATTTCACTTAACAATGAACTTAAGGACCACCATCAGTGAGCTGTTTGACAGTATTACTTGATATGTTGTTTGGATGCTTGTGTGTTTTTAGGAGGCAGGGAATTTTGGTGGGTGGGGAGGTGTTTGGGGATTGTCATGTGTGTGTACATATTGAGTCTGGTCTCTGGGTGTTATGTTCATTTTGTTGTGTGTATACTGTGTATATATGTACAATGACAATAAAGAATTCAATTCAATTCAATAATCCATCACAGATGGGGAGAATGGGCATAGGAGGGAAGTAGGACCATCTGAAATAAAATTGCTACTCAACACTGTCCATATATATAGCCAAGATACTTTAATGAAGTTTAGACTGGAGAAATGTTCCATGCTCATTATCAACTGAGGAAAAATAGTGAAATATGAAGGGATCAAGATGTCCTATGGAAACAACATCAGAAGTCTGAATGAAGATGATCTATAAAATACCTAGGCATTTTTCAAGCTTACAACATCAAGCAACTGAAGTGATGAAAGAAATCAGAAGTGAATACATTAAGAAAGTGAAGAAGATCTTAAATTCAGTAGAGAAAATACCTTCATGATAATGAATACCTGGGCAATTCCAATCATTATATACACAGCTGGAATACTGGTAGGGACTCAAATGGAATTGCAACCCTAGATGAGAAGACCAGAAAATAATGACACTATTCTATGCTATTCATGCTTATAGCAACATTAACAGACTCTACTTATCCATATCTATCATCAGACACTGGTGATCATGCTGGAGACTCTACTGACCAAATAAAATAGGTGAACTTGGAACGTTGCAAGTGCATCTGACAGTTGAAGAAAAAGGGGCACTGAAAGAGTAGCTGAAGGACCATGAAGAAGATGCAATGAAGCTAGTATGCCAGAAAGGCCTACCGGTTACTGCAGAAACTAAACTGGCCTATAAGAAAGACAAAATGAAGAACAGAAAAGGGGTGGGGGAAAACAAAGCATTATATGACCCGTACGTTAAACAAGCTTGGAAAACAGATAATGGCAAAACCTGGTAATGGCCAAGAGCATAAAAATTGAAGAAAGAGACACAGGACTAGCCTTAAGAACAAATGCATACAAAGCCAGAATTGAGAAGACAGCAACAAATAGTAAGTGCCATCTCTGCAAAGAAGCTAAAAGAAACAGTGGATAGCCTGGTTAGCTACTGCAAAAGGATTTCACAGACTGACTAGAAACAATGGCATGAAAAGGAGTAATAATGATGCATTGGAAGATCTGCAAGTAATACCATTTCACCACAAGGAAGAACTGGTGGGACCATAAAACTAGAAAAATCATAGAAAATGAAGAAGCTAAATTGCTCTGGGACTTTAGAATTCAAAAAAATGGGCATCTGGCATATAACAACCCAGACTTAACAACTGTCTATAAAGAAGACAAAAAAGTCTGGATAGTGGATATGGCAATATCTGGAGACACCAGAATAGAAGAGAAAGAATGAGAAAACATAACATAATACCTGAAAATAGGAATAGAATGATTGTGGCATCAGAAAGTAAAGATAGTACCAATTATAAAACCATAGGTGCTTTGGATATAATCCCCAATCAACTGGGGCATCACTTGAATATCTTCGACATTGACAAAATCACCATCAGTCAACTGGAAAGGGCATCTTTACTGATAACAAGTTCCATCCTGCAACAATATCTTTTTCAACATCAAAGAACAACAATCTGCCTTAACCAGGTCCTTGGGAAGAACTTTATAGGTTAATAAGAATGCCAAATCCAGTATAAACATCTTCCTGTGTGCATCAAATCTATTTTAATAATAATATAAAGTATATAATAAAATCTTAATCATATTGTCATATCTTAAAATAAATTGTATAAAATTGTATCAGTCTATAGGAAGGACACGAAAGAATAACCTACATGAAAATGTCATATTATCAGTCAATCTAGAAAGCTCAAAATAAAAAATAATAATTGCTGTAGATAACACTTTTTAACTAAAAAAATAATTTAATGATAGGGATCTGCTGTTAAATTTGTTATTAAACTTCTGTTATTAAATTGCCTTTAAAGTCCAGTTGTTGGGCAGCAGAAGTGGGAATAAGTTACTGAAGTTATGTCTTCTCAGAGGGTTTTCCATAAAAATGCAGTTGTCTATTCTGGAAAACAAATCAGACTATCATAGGTGTATTTAATTATTATGTAAGAGCTAGCAAGATTATTCATAGAATAGGGGGAAAATACTTAAGTCATTTATCTAAACTTCTAAAATGGTATAGCTGTTAAATACATTTAGCAACAGTAACTTATTAAAGACTTAATTATACAGAGATTTCAAAAGCCAAAATTATACACCACTCTACAAAATAGCAAAACTGCTTCTCATTAGCAAGTAAAGCTTTCATGTATTAAAATTTTCTGTAGCAAAAAAGGCATGCTATAATAGAAACTTCAAGTAACAGTATATTGTAAAAATGGCCACTATTTGAACAATGAAATTGTATGAATTCATTTTAAAGTAATTCTGAAAGGAATATGGAATGAAAAATAATGTTATAATGATAGAAAATAGAGGTTTTTAATAAGGCACTTTTTCTTTTCTGTTCTAAGGAACATATTCCATCCTCACCATCCAAACGTGAGACACACATACAATATATCCATAGTTTAAAACTTTTATGTTGTTTACCATCATACTTTTTCTCATTGCAACAACCCATACTGACAACAAGGTGACAATTTTCCATAACCAATTAAATGTAGATGGGATAACAGAGCGCACTAAGAGGTATATGCATTGACAAGTGAAAATTGAGTTTTTAATAATAAACACATTGGAGAAAGTCATTCTGAGCACTGGAGATTGAAATGAAGGCCATTTTACAAGGATTTCAAAAATTTACATATTAATGAGACTCTTTTCAAAGATCTGATTTGCTATGTTTTCTGGTTATCCTCCTCCAAGCCCTGACAATAATAATATTCTTTTAAAAAGATGCTATCCAAATACTAATATCACTATGGGAACTTCTGAGACAAAAAGATTCATGAAATGGCATTCAAAAAACAAGGGAAAAATACATATTCATTCCAAATATCCATTCTTGCATCTTGATACTTTTCATTAGTTGCAGCTGATATTTCTGCATGCTCATTGGTTATATAAACTTATGTCCTCATAGGTATTTGTGTTCCTATAGATCCAGTTTAAATATACAATGCTTGTTCATAATATATATAATTCTATCAACCCTTTTGAATTTATTGAATAAAAGAGTAGTCAGCACAAGGAATAAAACTTCTGAAGCCATTGTTATAAATTTCAAAAGAAATATATAAAATTGATGTTGCATTATCTGTGTTGTACAAATCCAAATAATTCTTACGCTTTTGTGCAGATGTTATAACACATATTGACCTGACCAGATTATTTGCATCTGGTTCCTTTATAGGCCCTTTTTCCCTCAAGAAATTTATTTGCATAAATTGGTTTCTATTTTAAAAATGTGATGTGATCTGAGTTGGGCTTCAGGCTTCAGAGAGGATATTGATTTGGTATGAATTGCTTAAAGTAATACCCATTATACCTCAAATTTGTAAATTCCCTAGCTTCAGATTCTCTCCAGTGGTCATTATACTGTTTCTCAGAACTGGTTGGAATTTGAAAACAACATACTTCTTGTGAGTGAATTATTCATGTCAAATATCAAACAGATTGCCTAAAGGCAGCATGTGTGGATAGTATGTGACCCAAATACTTGTTTAAAAATTTGATTAAGGAGATCTTTCAATCTAACTTCTTCAATGATTGTGCTGAGGGAAGAAACTAGTAAAAAGCCAAATGCTTGTTTTCTTAAAACTATTATTATATAAAAACTATATTATATAAAAAGGGCGGCAATTGAAAAACTAAAAAAATATTTGATAGATACTTAAAAACAATAAAAAACCCAAACCAAACCAACAAAAGGAAATGCACGTATTTGCATAAATTGCAATTAGATTTCTTTTTAAAAATTGTATATTATGTTGATAGAAAACCATTTCAAAACCAGAAAGTAAATGCATTTATTCATTCTTGAATTTTACATCTAATTGTTTCTTTTCAACTATGCAAATATCTCCTTTTAGCTAGACTTTGATGCTGGCAAATTTGAAACTCTTCATATATTGATAAATTTGCAATATTTGTTATATATGTAACAACCTCCCAAATACAGAATCACATTCACATGTTCAAATCTAACTTCTCTTCTTAAAAAACTACTAACAATAATTAGATTATTAAAGTAAACTAGGAAAACCATTGGGCTACTTCAGAACTAATCTCTTGACAGTTGCTATTAATAATAATCTTTTGTTGTCTAAGGTGAGGTCTAGGTTTATACCTTTCTAAGACACTTTGTAATAGAAATATAAAGTGTATAAAATTTAAAAGGTAAAGATGAAATAAAAACTAGTGTGAACGTTTATTAAAAGATGGAGGAGGGCTTTCAGGGTGCTAATCAGTCCCATTGTTGAAAAACTCCTATGTGTACCTTAAGCAAGGTTGCAGAGCCATAATTTTTTATACCTTTCTCAAAAGCCAATAAGAAGAAGGCTGACCAAAGAATAGCTGATGTAAAATTTTTGTTGCATTGGGTACCAGTTTGCTTTCAGGTTCAACTCCAATTACTACTTATGACTTTTAAATTCCTAAATGTCATGGGGTCAAGAATGCCTTATTAAAGTGATAAAATCAAGTTACCCAAAGTTAGTTTTATATTATTTCCATTTCAGTTTAGGTTAGTAGATTAAAAAGTTACTTTATGAATTTTTTTTATATCTACCCAAAAGTACTGAACGGTCTCAATGAGCTTCATTTATTCAATGTAACCAACCATACACAGAATTAAACATATCAAACAGAGTTAAAAATAAGCAAATAAACATATCTGGATACTTAGAAAGAAGAAAAAATATGATATATCAGTTTCAGTATGCCCTGTCAAAACATAGTTAATTGTAAATGATGGGGTATTGTCAAAAAGATATAGTGTGGCTGCCTATACAGATTAGATTTTTAAATTCATGTTTTGGAAATCCCCTTCTAGCACAACGTCAGACATTGTCAACTCTGAAGTTGGACTGACTGAGACCATCTTTGAGACTTGAGTGTTGACACAATGGAGATGAGGATTAGGGAGGTGGAAAAGAGATAGCTGGGGTTTGTAGCCAAAACAAAATACTTTCTCCTGGAAACCAAGGACATTCCAACAGGTGGCTGAAGAGAGGAGGAGTGATGTTACCAAACAACTGGCCAGCACCCTGATTGTACCATGTGACCATTTGTTTGGGAAAAGGGGAAAACTTTTACTTTTAATTAGGTGAAAACCATGGGAACCTTTAGACTTGATTTTCACCAGTCTGTGCCAATATGATATAACCAATAAAACTGTTCTTTGAGGAATCTACCCACCTCATAGTTCTGTCTGCTATGGGTGTATTACTTGGAACATTGACAAACATGATTCACTTAGTAGCATATATTTTGCTAGTTCATGAATACAAAGGAAACAGAGATTAGATAACTATTTTTTATGACCAGAACACTAGTATTAACTACTCTAAACCAGGAGTATCCAACCTTTCCAGCTTTGGGAACTGGCATGGGGGAGGACAGGGGATGATTCTGCTCAAGCAGTGGTCATATGCACTTGAACACACAGCTCTACTTACACAAGTGGAGGAGGTACGTGCCTGACACTAAGGCAACTGGAGCTTCCCACATGAGCGCAAGTGCCTGTCGCTTGTGCAAATGGAACTGTGCATGCAAGTGCAAGTACCCACCAGTTGTGCAGCACAGGGGTTGGGGACTCCTGCTCTAAACAATGCCCTGGTTAATCATTTTTGCAATGGACAGTTACAATTCTATCATAGAGAAAAAGAGAAGTGAGGTACATGGCCTGCCAATTTATATCATTTAGTTGTTTAATTGTTCACATTTACAAGAAATAGGAAAGATGTATATAGATCACCAAGAAGCATGGAACTCTGACATTTTAGATTTTCAATCCACTGGAAACATGAAATCAGTCCTGCTGGATTAGTATAAAAGGCCATAAAATTCAGTATTATATATCATAAAATAGCCAAATAAATGCATCTGAAGGCTCACAAATCTATTTTGCAAAACACAATAATGTCCCTCTTTTGTTATTTCTCATAGTTTATTTAGTTATTAGGGTTGTGTTTCAGGAGATTAAAAAAAAACAAAGAAAACAAAGAAAATTTTATATAAAGAAATACTTCCTGTTTATTGGTCCCGAGTCTCTCTAAATTAATTTAAGTGGATAAGCCAGAATTCTAATAGATGCATATTTTTTTTCTAGTTATATCTTCCTTTCCATGAAAGATTTTATATGCATATCATACACATTTACATGTGGTGGGGTGGTGCCTAGAGATAGAGCTCTCACCTCACAGTTAGGAGGCTGTGAGTTTGATTCTAGGTAAAGGCAGCTATTTCTGTCTCTAGGCACACTACGAATATATTTTCTGAACAAAATTCTGCATTGGTGACAGAAAGGGTGTCTGGCCATTAAAACTCTCTGCTTGCTCCATTCAGTTGCCCATACTTCATCCCACAAGGGATTATGGAGTCATTAAATGAATATGATGATGATGATGTTGTTGTTGATGATACACAGAACTTTACACATGTTCTTTGAATGTAAAAAATACACTGCAGGAATAATCTAATAATTTTGGTTACCTCTTTTGTATAGCTGCAGTATCCATTTGAGTTGTGTTGACCAAAAGGGTCATATTATATTCCCAATATGCTTAAATGATTATATTTACCTAAATTCCACTCTAATGATTGCTGAAATAGACTTCACTTTGGTTTAAAACTTTCAACTGAAATGACATTTCCATTAGAGTTCCATAACTACAAGATTATTTTCTGGTCAGTCCTGTTACATGTAAAGATGTATTTCTTGTTCCAACATATATTACTTTGCACTTTGCTTTCAGAGAATAACAGGATGAATACAGACTTTGATACTTTCTAGTAACCTAGACCATAAGCTTCCAACAATGCAATTCACTGTCCTAAATCCATCTCCATACAGATTGGAGAATAGTTTTGTGTACTGAAAAATGAATATACTTTCTGCACTGCTTTTTCAAAGTCCACCTTTCAATTCCAAAGAGTTTCACAAGAAAAGGCATGGTCAACATGATCTTTGCAACATGATCTATAGATAGTCACAGAATATCTTTTCCAATGCCTTAATTAGTACCTAACGAAGATAGTCTATAACATATTTTCTGGTTTCTGTTTCTTTTTCTGTTGATGAGCAATCCCTAAAGGCAAAAAGAAAGAAGGAAGGAAAGAAGGAAAGAAAGAAAGAAAGAAAGAAAGAAAGAAAGAAAGAAAGAAAGAAAGAAAGAAAGAAAGAAAGAAAGAAAGAAAGAAAGAAAGAAAGAAAGAATTACAATAATTTTAGTAGTGGAGTCACCAGGAATTCTAAAATGTACATAAAATTGTCAAATATTAGAATATCTTCATTATCAATTCAGGACTGCATGCTTTACTTGTCATTATTTTCATTTTCTTAATGTTCAGACCTGGTCCCATTTTTACTGTATTCCATGACTTTCTCTACTGCAGATTGCAGAACACATGCAGTTGTAGCTATCAGAACAGTGTCATCAACATAGTGCAGGTTATTTATGCTTTTCCTCCAATTTTAAAACTATATTTCTCTTTTTCCAATCCAGTTTTTCTCAATATAATCAGCATGCAAATTTAATTAATAAGTGGAAGCATATGTAGATAAATATACTTTAAAAAAATAACTATCCAGTCACTTCTTTGCCAAACCGAAGCCAGTTATTTTATTTTAGTAGAGAGACAATTATCCCAGGAAGTTAGTCATTATTTTTGGCATATTGTGATTGCCAACTGCAGTTGTATTCAAGTCAGACAACTTGTAAAGAATTCAATGGTAAATTCAATTATTTCTAAGTATTCAGTTGAGTGTAATGTTTCTATTATTTAAATATGCACATCTGTTAATCGAATGCAGGCTTTAATGTCAAACAGTATGTGATACCAATTATTACAAATAGCAAGGAGTTTAGATAAATTTTCAATATGAAACTTATTAAAACAAAAAAGTTGTCAGAATGTATAAAGTAAGAAAGTGTAAGTGAATGACATTATAAAACAGGGATAACATTTTTATTTAGATTTTTCAAAAATGGGCAAGCATGTTGCGTTTATTCTTTCACATTTTTAAAAGTATAAAGTCAAGTTGGATTAAATTAATTTCCTACCAAACTATTGATTCCTATCACAAATGTTTCCTGTTTGTTCTTTATTAAAGGTGGATTTTTTTACCTTTTTTTTCTCAAATTGTTTTTGGTTTTATTTTTTATATGTGTTTCAGGATCAGACATCAAGGCTTTCAAGAAATCATAAAGTTTAAGGAATCCCAGATTCTTAATTTCAAAGGGTATTCTTCAGTATTTCACCATAATTTGCAGTTTCAAAGGATGCCTTTTTGACTTTCACAATAGAGGCTTCAGCAATCTCCACAGATTGCTCAAAACTCAAAGTCACCATTAAAACTATGGAATCATCAGGCCACAATAAGATATCAATATCCTACAGGTATTTCTTACAACAAAGTTGCCCGGCAGCAAAATCTGAACTTTAGGGTCTGTAGTGTACAGTTCTTTGACTTGTTATAGTAAACCTTGTTTGCTGTAGAAATTCACTTTGAAAGTGTCCCTGTCATTAGTTGACTTCCTGAGGACCTTTGGTCTGGTCTGATCAATATATGCCATCATGGATTGTGGTGTCGTACATCACAAAAGAAGAAATCATTCCAAGTTAGCATTTGTAACACAACAAGTTCTGGTATTCCACATTAAGAACTGTCTACAATATATTAGGAGAATCAATACAGTTAGTTGAAGTCTGTTACCTTCATTTAGAAAAAAATCAATGTAAAGACACTAAACTATTGCTAAAGCAACAACAACAACGGCAGATAAAAACACATGCACACTGCTTTTAACACATTTATATTAACATACAAGAGGCCAGAATATTCTTTAAGAAAAATATGCATTTTAAACTGGCTTCCCATTGAATTGTAAAGAGTGTCTTGAGGCAGAAATTAAAATATGTAATCACAATACTTTTAAAAGACTTTCTCATTTTTGGAGGAAAAAACTGTCAGTGTGTCATCCTCAGAGAACAAGATGTAATGAACATAAAACACACATAGGGATGCATTTACATATTGTCAGTGGTAAAAATGATAATCACTTCAAGACAAAGCAAAATGACAGATGAAAGAAACCAATGGAACATAGCCTGGGGAAGCTCCTGGGGCCAGTCAGAGAGCAGAGATACACCTGCTGTATTTGCATTGAATAAAGCCCTAACTCTGTTCGGTAATGAATGTTGAAGTTTCCCCAATTAATCCACTCTATTTAGAAGCACGGCATACATTTTCAATCTGTCTCCCTCTCTCCTTCTCTCTTTCTCTCCCCCCTCCTCTGGCCCAGTAAGGCTGGTTTTTCATTTTACAATCTTTTCTGCAGTGATATTTTATTTTATTTTATTTATTTATTTATTTTGTCAAACTATTATAAGATAACAGGTATAAGTATAAACATAGTTATGAATACATGAAATGGATACATATAAGAAAAATAAAACAAAAAAATTAAAAGAAACAATAGGACAGGGATGGTAGGCACATTGGTATGGATTGCTTTGGTTTGGATTTTATTTGGATTTCAGTTAAATTCTGAAAATAGATTTTATAAGAAAAGTCTTATTGGACTTTTTCAGTACTACTGTCACTGCTATAAGAGAAGTGCTGCCCTAAAAATAGTTGATCTTTTTTTGTCTTTGAAAAACTTAAGGGAAACTGCCCAACCACTATATCTGTAGATAAACTGTATAGAGAATGTCAAAAGGCACTTTTAGCTCTGCTGTATATACATGTTATATGTGTATCATAAGAGAAGAAAATAAATGCCTTATTTTCTCTGTATGTAGTATATATGTTTACAATACCTCTTCCTCTTACATACATTTAGATGTCCGTATCCTTTCATGCCTCTTGCCTAAAGCTAGAGGATAAAAGAGGCCAATAGTATAGAAAAGCTCCTTTCATGCTATTTGCTTTCTCCTTTTCTCCTCGCCACTGGCTTGATGATGGGAGAGAGGCAGTAAAGTGGAAAAGCTTCTTTCATGCTTCTTTCATCTGGTTTCTCTCAAGCCCTGATGAGCATCAAAAATGGCAACCAACATAGAAGAATGTATCTTTTTCATGCCACTGACTTTCTTTCCTTAGCAGCACATGAGCAGTTGGAAGATTTTTTTTTGGCAAGTGCTGCAAGATGTGTCTAAGAAGGGGACTAGTAGGTGGAAGTAACAACAACCCAGCATCCTTCCAGGCTTAGAAGACACCAGTAACCTTGAAGAGAAGACTAAGATGATTGTCTTTTGCAATATTGATCTGTACTAGTCAAGGACAACCAAACTGTTTTATCCAGGTGAATCTGGTGGCTTCTTCATCTTGGCAAAGCTAATCAAATTATTTTTAAAGTGAAAGTATTTTACCTCAGAAAAGTGTACTTATCTCCCTGGCGATCTGTACAGCAGAATTGTAAAACTGCATAGAGGTAGTCCTTGATTGTAATCACATTTGTGACTGGATCCTCCATTGCTAAGCAGTGTGGTCATTTAATGACTTTTTTGCCATGGTCATTAAGCAAATCACCACAGTAGTTAAGAAAATCACACAGTCGTTAAGTGTCTCTGGCTTTACCCATTGACTTTGCTTATGGGAAGCCTTCTGGCAAGATTGTAAATGACTATCACATAACCTCAAAATTCTGCAACATAAATATATGCTGGTTGCCAGGCACCCAAATTTTGATCATATGAGTGTGGCAACACTACAATAATTGTAATATTTCAATCTGTGGTCAGTAAATCAATGCTGTGACCTTCTTCACACAGTGCCTGGAGGATGTTAGGGGCTGGATGGGGAGCAATGGGTTGAAACTTAACCCTGGTAGGACTGGTTCTGGGCATGGGGTTCTTTGGTCTGTGGAGAATTGCCAGCTTTGGTCGTGAATAGAGGGGAACTGCCCCAAAGAGACCCAATATGTAATCTGGGGGTTCTCCTGGACTCATGAATCCTACTTGAAGAGCAGGTGGCAGTCGTGGCAAGAGGATCTTTGTGCAACTGTGGGTTGTGCACACCGTTGCCTGGACCAACAATTCCTACTCATGGTCCCTCATGCCCTTGTTACCTCCCATCTTGACTATTGCAATGCAGTCTACATGAGAGTACCCTTGAAAAGTATCCAGAACCTCCAGTTGGTGAAAAATGTAACAGTTTGCATGGTTTTGTGCAATCCATGTAGACTGTTACATTTTGCACATGTGTGAGAGGTACACATGTGTCACCTCTCCTGTGGGAGCTGCCTTGGTTGCCAATTTGCTTCCAGGTGCAATTCAAGGTGCTGGTTGTCATCTTTAAAGCCCTTCATGGCTTAGGTCCAGCTTATCTGAGGAACTGTCTTTTGGATGCCAGTCACATCCAACTGGCCCACTAGAGTGGGAAGGCAAGGAATATTGTGGGTTCTGTTTTCTAAGAAGATATATCTGGCAGGACCCAGAAGAAGTGCCTTCTCCATGGTGCCTCCTTCCCACTGGAACATCATCCCTCTGGAAATTAGACTGGCCCCACATTCTGACCTTCTTTCGGAAGGCCCTAAAAACATGGTTCTCCCAGTAGGTCTGGTGAACCAGAGGGGGAATGGACCCCGTTAAATGACTGGTATGAGTATGTGTTGTTGCTGGAGTGTAGGGGGTTTATTTTATTTATTTTATTATTTTTATTTCTTTAATATCATGTTTCTATTTCCTATAAGCCACGTTGAGTCACTGTGAGTAGGCACCAATATAACTTTTCCAAATAATAGATAATACTAGTTCCCACTATAACTCCAGTCATTAATCAAATGTTTGTAAATAAAAAAAACTATCTGTATTTACTGTTAATAGGAAAAGAAAAAAATGTAGAAAGCCAGAAACTTTGCAATACTATATTCTTCTTATCCATTCTCCTACACACACACGGGTGCACATGCACACACACACACACACAAATTGAAGTATCAAATTACTATTATTTTAGTTGCTATAGTACATCCAAAGAAACAACACTTTGCTTTTATTTTCAGTCCATAGAACCCTTAGGTAGAATTAAGAATTCCAAATATTTCAAGATTGTTATTGATGAGTCCTGTTTTCAGGAGGGAAATATGAGCATGTTTTTTTAAACTAATACTAAAGTAAAAGCCTTTGAAAGTAAGCACTGATCTCCAAATCACAATAAAAGATAAAGAAGGACAAAATGATCACGTATGTTATTTTGTACTTGCTTGTACAAACATCATTTCTCCTTCCCCAGACTTCCATTTTTTTTATTCTCTAACAAAATGTTTATTTTTTGTTATCTTGAACTAGCAATTACAGCTTGCTCTCTGGATTTCTTTTAGTACACATTGATCCATTAGCTTTGACAAAAACATTGCTTATGGTAGCATTCACTTTCCTCTAACACTGACAGTATGAGCTTGCTAAACTCACCACATTAAAAAAAACAAGTAAAAAAGAAGTTTCTGCCTAGAAGCTTGTTCCATTGGCAGGCTGATGATTGATGTCACTAGCAATGCAACTCAATAAGACAGAAGTCTAGGTAGAATTTTGGGGTGACCCTTTCTTCAGCCGTTCTTATATACTTATGTTTCCTATGACTTGTTGTATTAAAAAAAGCTCCTAATCAGTGGTGGGATTAAAAAAAAATTGCTACCGGTTCTGTGGGTATGGCTTGGTGGACATGGCGTGGCTTGGTGGCTGTGGTATGGTGGACATGGCAAGGGAAGAATACTGCAAAATCCCCATTTCTGGGGAAAAGTTACTGCAAAATCCCATTCCCTCCCCACACCACCAACTTGCTTTCCAGCTCCGTTCTCGTGTGCAGGGCAACAAAAGAAGACCCAGTCAATCAGCTGGAACTCGGGAGGCATACAATAGATGGGGCGGGGCCAGTCAGAGGTGGTATTAGCCAGTTCTCTGAACTACTCAAAATTTCTGCTACCAGTTCTCCAGAACTGGTCAGAACCTGCTGAATACCACCTCTGTTCCTAGTTCCTGTCTTATGCAAGCAACTTAGCATTTTATAATCATTCATTATTCCTTTTTCCTCTAGAGCAATTTTCCAACTATTCCAACTAGTTCCACAGCTTCCTGACAGACCACACTTAAAACAAAAAGTTTCCTCAACACAACTAATGGTATCCATAGCAATTTTTCTAAGGTACAACAGAAAATGTGAGGTTTGGCAAAACAACAACAACAACAACAACCAGTGCTTCAAGGAGGACAATTAAAGACAATTCCTGTCTCCTAATCAGGGATCCTAGGACTTGTTTTTCTTTAATTAATGTTTCTATAATCTGAAAAACTTTGAAAATCCCCAGTTGATGTTCATTAAGTCAAGTTCATGCCATTTCTGCACCTATCCTCTCTGACACTCTAGGGATTTAGAAAAATTATTATTACAACTGTATTCATATTGTAGTTACAAATGTTTTCAAAATATTGTTACAACTATATTCATGTTGTTGTTACAAATATTTGATTCTTTCCCTCCCACCCCCTTTGAATAAACAATCATAAGTCCTTTTGTAGGGCTTTGAGAGTGAAAAATTCTAATTAAGTGACAACAGTGTTAGGATTTATTGATGATATGAGTAGAATAGAATAAGGTTTAGCATGAACCAGGAAAAAAACCCAACCCCTTTCTTTATTTGCAATATAACCCGGATAGAAAGGTATTCTTTTTTTGTGACAGATTGTTTTTTTGCAGATAACTTTTTGCAAGAACCATTCAGCTTTCCACCTCTTTTTTGATTCTCACCTGAATTACTTTGTGACCTAATTGCACTATCAGTTTGAAATTAACATCTCTTTGCTATCAATAATGTTACTTCTGCTAAGTGCTCAGCCTAGTTGTTATTAAATTCTGCAAAAGTTAATCAAGGACTTTTATTAAAACTTAGTTGGCAACCTCATATAGCAAATACAATCATATTAATGTCTTTTTGCCTCCTTGGATTCTCTTTTTCCTCTGGAAATTCATGCTGAATAGAATCCCACAACAACTTATCTTTTTCTTTCTTCTTCTTTGGCCTATTTACTTTCAGGCCATTTTTCTCTTTGTTTTTCACTTTGATTCCAACTGTTTCCTTCCAGCTCCTTAACTCATCTCTTTAGCTTATTTCAAAATTCTGGTGAATAAGTGGCATAGACAGACCGAGGATTTTATCTGTAGGATTTTAGTAATTTGGTGTAACAAGTAGCCAATAGTTCAGTTTTATTTCACTTGAAGTCACCACTTTTAACAAAAGCCTAATCCATGCAACTAATAAATATGTGAATGTGAAGCTTACTTTAATGTGCAAGCTTAGCTAGTCAGATGATATATTCATTCAGAACAAATTTGTTCATATTTGAAACACTAATTCAAAGTTTGGAAATGAAGAACCCCACCTGAACTTATTTTTTATTGCTAATTGTCAAGACAAGTATATTTGTATATATGTTTGTGTAGTCAAAATCTCATAAGCTCAGAAAAGCAAATAATTGCCTAGGTTCACTTTCCAATTTATTGATCTTTATATTTCACTGCATAGGTTATTCTAATAATTAGTATGTATAAACATGCTGCTTATTTTTATGCTTATTTACCCATAAATGTATTTTTTTTTACGAATTTGCCCATTTCATTTTATTGTTGTTCATTTCCCCCAGCTGTGTAAAAATCACTAATCATTTTACAGGCTTCTGGAATGACCTCTTTAGAATGCCTGTCTGGAATTAGAACTAGATTTCGAAGGGCGGGGCGGAGAGCTGTTTGGATATTGCACCAGCGAGCATTGTACTTTCAATCCCCTCTTTCTATTTTAATTCCTAAAGTGTTTGAATTGACATCTGATTATTTATTAATGTAGGTAACCAAATAACAGCATGAAATTGATGGCTATTATACTCACAATTCCCAAACTTGGTCCTTCTCAATTATTAAACACAGTTGATTGACAGACTGCTGCTAAAAATAAATATTTTGGGATAAGAAATAAATATGACTTCAGAATGTTGGCTGTTGCATGAAAGTCATACTAAACTTCCACTAGAATAAATAAAATGGAATGCCAAATTAAACAACTCTCTTCAATATTCATTTATTTATTTTTACTTACCACATTCCCACCCCACCAAAATCCAATCTATTGGCTGCTTACATATGTTATAAAAACCAAGTAAAAACATTTAAAGGATTAAAAAAAAATAAAAACAGTAAAACAACACTATCCAACATAAAAACATTCTTTTATAAAATAAAAAATAAAGATAAATCAGGAGAGATGATCCTGAACAACTCTGTCTTTAATTTTTAAAACATCCCAAAGAGGGGAAAAGTCTAATCTCTATATGAAGATTATTCATGGAAAATCAGTATCTTCTCATTTCAGATCTCCTGTAATATGTGGAATCAGTAACAGTTTATTTCTGTTTGAGATAATTGGTTGGTCAATAATGATTAAAGCTGTATATATTCAAGCAATAAATTCTATCATAAATTGTACCTGGAAACTAACCGTAAGCCAATGAAAAGTCAACAAAGCCAGTGTTATATGCTCCCAATGATGGAAGCTAGAAATTATGTATGCTATTATATTTTTAACCAAATGTGGTTTTGCACCAGTTATAAGAAAATCCCAAATAGCTCACATTTCATTTATCTAGCTAGGTGATGATAAGGGCATGAATTACTATAGTTAGATCTAGGTAGGTCACAATTGATGCCATAAATGAAGGTATGTGTAGGCCTCTTTGATCCTATTTTACCTGATATTCCAGCAGAAGGACATCCAAATCACAAAACTGCTTGCCTAAAAGTAGTGCTTATCCATTAAAACAATTCTTGTAGCTACAGAGAATACCATTGAATCCATAATTCACACTTACTATGGTTCAACTTCAGTCTCTTTTCTCCCATCGAGACCCAGACAACTTGAAGGCACCAGGAAAGGACATCAAACAACATTTTTCTCACAGCCTTGGATAACAATGTATAACATATGTTCATGGCAAACCTTGTATGGAAAATTGAAATATGTATGTAATAAATTACTTTGTACATTCATCAATTTGAGATATTCATGGGGCAAAGTTTATTCTTCTATCTCAATATTGGGATATTGTGATGTTATATACATGCTCTTCTGAGCTGAAGGCAGCTTATTTGGGGTTGTGGGTAAGAGAGGAAGATTACATTTATAACTACCAAACGTGTATTAATTGTTTATATGATGTAACACACATACTTTGCATTTTATTAGTTGGAAGAATGCAATATTTTTTTACTTGCTAACATTTCTCTAGCTTGAGGAAATAAAATGTATTCAAAAGTCAATTTTTTAAAAAAATAAATAAAGTGATCTCTATTTTTATCCTTTCCTGTGGGCATAAACATAGAAGCAAAATGTACATAAGTCATTTTGAAATATATAATAGTAAATGCAAACTCAGAAAATTCATCTAAAATGTTAGATTTAAAAAAAAAACTTGGCCTATTTGAATTCTGGGGAAAGATATTCTTGGAAAAGTTAATTCACCATGATTTTATGCTTGCTTTGGTTATCCCTCAGATCATTTACTCAACCAAAGTCTAAGACTTTCTAATAAGATCAATATTTTTTCCCTGCCTCAGTGACATATGGTTGGCAAAGAACAAAGCATTGGGCTTTGATGTGCATCCATGTTTTGAAAAAATCTTCACAGGTGCATCATGGGTCTCAGATGCTGTTAAAGATCTAAGACAACAGAACCTTTCTCCAAACCATCAAAGTTTGAAGAGCAAGATAACAGATGTTTATTCCTTTCATTTAATATTTCAGGCAGCTGTGTAATTTCACTATGTTGCTTTGTTCATTTCTTTTTGCTCCCTTCTAACATTTAAAAGCTAAACTGAATGTAAGGTCAAAACTAGTGACAGATTGAACCAGGCTGACAGCTGTTTAAATGTTTGTGACATCTGTCTCATATGCTGAAACTTCAATCTTTCTTTATAATCCTGGGTGACATGCAAAGAATGTTCTTTTTCCCCCACTTATCTTAACTATATTTATGAAGTACTATGAAGTCATGAAAGTTCCATGTTGTTGTTAATCTGAATGTTGCTTTTATAATTTAAATTGTATTATTTTATTAATCATTGATTTCTGCAGTTCAAATAATTTAATATTTTTATTCATTATGACATTTTATATTAATAGTGTCATAGAAACTCACAAATTGCATGTAAGCGAGCTTATAGAAGTTGAGCTGAGCCAATGCAGGAAGTGTCCATTTTCAAGATAAAAGTTAAATTTTTAAAAGTATCCTTGCTAAACAAGAAATTCATAACATTTGCCATTTGCTTCTTCTATGTCTCACTGGCAATGTTAACCTCTTGTAGAAATGGTATATCATATGCTTATTTTATTACTCCACTCACATTGAGAAATATGTACATTATCTCTGTGTGATATAACTGATTTGATATAAAGAAATAATCTTTATGGCATCCTAACCAATTTGTTCAGATTGAAGAAGCTGCTTGGATGTGTGGTAAAACATCTCAAAAACCAACCACAACAACTGAAAATTAGTTCAGTTGCCATAATTCAATCTTTAGATAACTTTTCTGAATGATTGATAATCTTCATTGACATCTGTGATGCACATTTTTAACAACAAACATTTTGTCTCTGAGTCAGAAAAAAACAGAAAGCTAAGAGCAAAGCAAGATATATAAGTAACAAAAAGAGAAAATGTATTTTCTGGAACTGGAAGTCAGATGAATGAAAGAGGAAAGACAGAATTGAAAGTGCAAAAGATTAGACTGCACCTGAGGACTAAGATATTGTAGTGCTTAATCTTATCATTGATAGAAAAATAAGAATTAAAAAGTATTGATTTCCAAAAAATAGAGGAACCTTCAAGAAAGACCAAATTTTTGTGTGAGAAGAGCACAAAATTAATCCATATCATTTCTTATTTTCTCTTCACTTTGCAAACAAGACTAAAAATTATAGGAAAACAAAGTTACATAAACAGCAGATGAAACATACTATCAGTGTTCCAACTAACAAATATCTCCATCCCCCAGGAGAACCCTTTGGCTTGTCTGGGAATTTGTCATAAAACTGTTTTACCAACTTATCCGCTTTGACATCCCAACTTTTCATCCAGGTAGCTTCCAACAAAGAGTACCCCTTCCAGTGTACTAAATATTGTAACTGGCCTCCATGCAACCTAGAATCTTGGATTTTTTTTTTTACCTCATAATGGGTTTCCCCTTGTATTACAACTGGTTGAGGGGAGCAGCTGCTTTTGGATCAACCTTGAATGGACAATTGGCTTTAACAAACTACTATAAAAGACAGGGTGTATGTTCCCTAATATGAGAGGGAGGCTGAGCTGGACAGTTATCAGATTTACGACTTTCACTATGGGGAAAGGTCTGAGAAACTTTGGTCCCAATTTTCTGCTAGGAAGTCTTAACCTAAGTTACCTATGTTTGTCAGCCTATTTTTTATATTCCTCAGCTCAGAGGTGGTATTCAGCAGGTTCTGACCAGTTCTGGAGAACCAGTAGTAGAATTTTTGAGTAGTTCGGAAAACTGGAAAATACCACCTCTGATTGGAGATTTTACAGAATTCTTCCCCTGCTACGCCCACCAAGCCACGCCTACAGAACTGGTAATAAATTTTTTTGAATCCCACTACTGCTTCAGCTGCTTCTGATAGAGCTTTCAAGGCTGACCTATACACTCTTATGGCAAGTTTTTATAAAGCTCTGAAATTTCTGAATCTCTGTCAAATCTCACTGAAATTATTCAAAAGCATCAAATTCAATTCAGAACTTTGAATCCATTTGTCAATCTTGTTTGAAGCAGTGATTCAACTCAATTTTACTCAAATCAAATCAACGCTTGACAACTTCACATGGCCATATAATGTATCAAAATTAATAATTTTTGAATGCTATAATATCCAGATTTTTCTCATATTAATGAAACTGGGGTAGGCCTTTCTGAATTATTATAGTGCCCCCTTTCAAGAAATTGTTTCCATTGGATCAAAGCTCAGATTGCTCCCCTCCCCCCATCATATAATCTTCTCAGTCATAGTAGCAACATTTTTTTTCATGCTAGGAAAATTGTTACTGATAGAAAGATGTTAAAAGAAAGAAATTTTATTCAATTAGAAACACATGGAAATCTGGAATGGGATTCTAAAGACCTATCATGCCTTTAAATATATTGAAAATAAATTTAATTTTGCATAAGCAAATTATTTGTCAAGACGATGTATACATAGATAAATTAAAGCACATTGTGATTTTTTGAGTTGCTTTCAGCAGAATTATCATAAATGGTGTCAAAAATTTTTACAAGCATGTTTATTAAAAAAGCTACATAATTTGTTCTCATCTATTGTCAATAGTGCTTCTTAAAAACTATAGAGAAATACAGAACAAACAGGGAAAAGTAGAAACAAAAACTAAATTATAGAAAATACTTCAGCATAAATGGAAATAGAAGTAAATGACACTATACTTTGAAATAAATGCAACAACATTCTAATAATCAGTCAACAGAGGCTATTTGTATCCCCAAAATTTTTCAAAATTTCAGTTTTATATTTGATATCCTATATGACTCCCATGATGTTAAAGGTTCCCTTTTCTTTCCTTTCCTTGATGAGATGTGGTAATTCACACTGAGAATCATTCCTGTTTCCAAATATTATATAGTCAGTGACATTTCTATACCATTCTAACAGTTTATGCACACCATTTATGTTGATTTTGCTTTTCTTTGGTTCAAATAAAGTTTGATCATCATTAGCTTCAGAACAAATGTATTATGGGAACATGCACTTGTGAAAGTAACTATCCAATTTTAGGGGAATTTCAGCAGAAAATTCTGAAGCAGAAACGGTGAAATGTAGCCCCACATCATCCCAATATGTTTCCATTTTTTCTGCCTGACTTTTTGCTTTATGCCCTAGTTCTTCCTGCTGCCATCCATCCTGCATTATCCCAGCCATCTTGCTGACTTTTTAAAATTCTGCCCATGCTATCATTCTTTTTTCCTGTCATACAGTCCCCTATATATCTCCCTTTGCTCTCTATTACATCCCACTGCATTTTCTATTCATCTCCCTTTTCCTGACTCTGTCTTGCTATTTCTCCACTATCTTCCTTTTGCTTCCAAATGTCATATTTACAGCAACAAAAGCCTTTAGTGTAAACTTATGAAGGTCTGGTCAGACAGCAACTGCCAGCTAGCCAGAGCTTCTACTCAACTAATAGCTAGTTTGTTATCTTGCGACTAGCAGCTTTTAGGTTAGTGCTGTAGAGAAAAGCAGTTCAGTCCACCTTGTGAGGTGGCAAAAGAGAAGGAGGACAGGGAAGAGGAGCAAATGCGTTAGGCAAAGAGAAATTTGTTTAAATAAGCTGGCATCAATGAGCAAACTTTGCACACTCTCTCTCTCGTTCTCTCTCTCTCTTTCTCTTTTGAAAAAAATACTTTGATAGTTTGAGCTCTATGTAGTTTTGAATTTGTCACATGGTTTGCTTAGTGACCATGTTGCTTAATAACTATTTCACTGACACCAATTGCAGTCCCCGAACAAAGTCTATCTATATTTCTCTTTTATCCCTCGTTTGTTTTACTGCTTTCTCTCATTCTTTTCTTGCTTCTCATGATAATTGCCCAAAATTTGCCTCATTTTTTGCCCCACTGAATTCTTCTTTTCCTCCTTGCCAGTCCTTTTGTTTCTCAATTTTTTGTTCTACTACTTTTCAGTTTGGCAATTTTCTCCCCTCTTTCTCCTTGAACTTTACCCTGTTCTCTCTCTACTGCTTTTCCCTTCTCATTTCTCTGCTGTTTCTGTTTGCTCTCCATCCTTTTCATCATTCTCTGCTCTCCTACTACAATCCCCACCTATCCCAACAATGCTATCTCAGGACTGATATCTCTTTTTGCTTTCTACTTATTTTCACTGCTGTAGGATCTCTATTTTCTCTGTATTCTCACTTCCTGCCACACATCTTTGATGTCCTACCTTATGCAGGTAGTCCTCAACTTATGACCACAATTGAGCCACACGATTATATTGTTAAGTGAGACATTTGTTAAGTGAGTTTTGCCCCATTTTGCAACCATTTCTTGCCACAGTCATTATGTGAATGACTGCTATGGATAAGTTGGTAACCCAGCTGTTAAGTGAATCTGGCTTCCTTATTGACTTTGCTTATGAGAAGTCACAAAAGGTGATCACATGGGACACTGCAACAGACATAAATATAAACTAGTTGCCAAGCATCTGAATTTTGATCATATGGTTATGGGAATGCTGCAAAGGTCATAACTGTGAAAAACAGTCATAAGTCACATTTTTTCAATGTCATTGTAACTTTGAGTGGCCACTAAATGAACGGATGTAAGTCAAGGACTACCTATACCATACCACGCACCACACTAGTTCTCATACCACCCAGTCATTCTCTTCTGCTTTCTTCTGTCTCCCCTCCCTGCTCCCATTACCCTCTCCTACCATTCCTTGACCCATTCTGCCTTCTGTGTTGTTGGAGTCCCTTCCAACTCTGATTATTTGTTATCTGAGATCATCTCATTTCTTTGCACTTATGAACTGTCTTTTAATCATGAGGGCCCATAGTGGGAATGAAATAAGGGAAGGATCTCCTATGGCTTGTTACTGACTTACTGTTCAATAAGGAGTTTGTGAGATTAGGTGTCAAAGAAACTTGCTTTTGTGCTTACAATCCCTTTAATTTGTTCTTCAAGAATACAGAATAATAAAATTGAAAGGGACCTTTGAGATCTTATAGTTCAGTCCACTTACAAGCATTCCAGATAAATAGGTCTCCATCTCTTCTTAAAACCTCCAGTGAAGGAGTAACCACAACTTCTAGAAGCAAGCCAGTCCACTGGTTAATTGTTCTCATTGTCATAAAATTTCTCCTTATTCTAGATTGGATTTCCCCTTGATAATTTCACATGTTACTTCTTGTCCTGCCCCCATGTGCTTTGGAGATAGCTCAACCCTTCTTTTATATGACAGTTTGTCAAATACTGGAAGACTGCTATCATAACGATGCCTTCTCTTCATTATACTATATATTCCTGCAATCTATTCCATTCCTGCAGTCTGGTCTTCATATGTTTTAGCTCCAGCCTCCTAATCATCTTTATTGCTCTTCTCTGCACTTCTTCTACATTAAATAGCTTTCTGTATTCTGGTACAAACTGTAAGTAATATTCCAGGTGTGGTTTACCAAAGGAGGATAAGTAGTACCAACACTTCACATGATTTTGATGTTATCCTTCTGACTTTTTTGACAGCTGCAGCTGCACACATTTAAGTGGTTGTGCAATAGATTTCTAAATCCTTGTCACAGTTACTTTTTGTTGAGTACCATCTATTCTATACCTGTGCATTTGGTTTTTCTTGCCTAAGTGTAAAACTTTACTTTTGTCATCATTGAATTGCACTTTGTCAGATAGGATCTAGTATTCAAGTCTATCAAGAAATGATGCTTTTCTATCATCATATATTTCAATTACCTTTTGCTGTAAATACAATGAATGTCCATTAATATATAACCACATGTCTGTGTTAGTTAAAACTTTATATTAGAAACAAGGAAACTTCTTTCTTCCATTCTCATTATGTATATGAATAAAATATTATATTATTATTTTTTTGTTATTGCTTGCTTTTTAAAAAAATTCAGGACTCTTTCAGAAGTATGGTTAGGAGCACATCATCTTATTGGACCTCTTGCTGAATTCATATCATAAATTTGTACGTGTTAATACTCTATGTAAGTCATGAATTTGTAGGTGTGCCTTTATTTAAGTGTAAATATTGATGTGTAGGAGTGAGCAGTGTAATGGTGTTATGGTGAACATTTGCACCTCCCACTTGGAAGGTTAAGACTTCAATCCTAGGTAGCAGCATATGTTTCTTCTAGGATGCAAACAAAAAACAAAAACCCACAACCCACCATATTTGTGCAAACACCACATGGCATCAGGGAAGGCCATTCAGCTGATAAAGCTCCATCAAGTCGCCCTGACTCTACCTGACTTAAAAGATTACATGGTTGTATAAAGGAGTTTTTATTAATGTGTATGAGTTTGTATTTGTATGTGAATCAAGCTTCATACTAGACCTTTTTAATTATATTTGGAACATTTAAGCTATTTTGCATATTTGTAAGTTTGCACCCCAACATTTTGTTTTGTTAACAATTGTCCCTCTGGTGGCTCCTGCAGGCAAGCGGCTCTATGGTTAATTCTTGTAAAGTTTTAAAATATCTCTTTGTTATGTTTAAGTTTTCCATTTATTAGAAGGTATACTTAGAAACAAAATTCAGAAAAGATTTTTAAAAAAATTGAGTTTGTTTTTTGTTTTTTAACAAAACATCCTTTCTAAAAATACTGACACCGTGTAAGTATGACAGTCTTCTTTGTGAGAAGAAAAACAGAGCTGTTATCTCTTTCATTTTCTAGTGTTAATTGAAATTCCAGTCTATCCTCACAAGGGAGGGGGAAGAGGTAAAATCTAGCTTCCTTCTGGTTAGTGTGGATCTATTAAAATAGATGGAATGGAAAAAAGGTAGCAAAAAACTGATGAAGCTAAAATTGGGGAGAAACCTATCACCAGTTCTGCTCTTCTCCACACTATTCAATATAGCATGTTGATGTGAAAAGAGCTTTTATCCCATTCAACTAATAAACTGTGGAAAATGATAGTGCTAGAACAGTGTAACTAGTGTTATTTTCCTAATAGTTTTTTCTGAGGCTGAGAAGATTTTCAAGCAGATACATTTGTGCATTTCATTGTTTCCAGATTACATGTGCATATTTCAAACTTTTAAAATCTATGTTTGAACTGTCACACTCTTTCATCTGCTCCTAAAATGCAGCAATATATGCAACAGATATGAATAATGTTTGTAAATGGAGTATTGCTTTCTTGGGAAACATTTTTGTTTTCATTTTAGTGTCTGTACCCTTTGTTACTTGCAGCTGTTTCATCAGCCATCTGTTCTTGAAACATCTTTTCTTATTCATCTCTTACTAATCTATGTTACTCTCTATGAATTCCTGTAACAGATAGCATTGAACATATGCCCAGGTCCTTTTTTAAATTTCAGTCTTCCTTATAGTATGCTATATCATGTTGACTGCAGAATTTACTTTAGGAGGACTCCAAGGATTTGGCTTACTAAATGAGGACTTTTTATAAAAAAGGCAATCCTATAACTTTTTACAAATGAATTTTGCAATCCAGATGAATTTCAAAAGAATTTCTCTGAAAAGCTGATGCTCAGAAATAAATGTCTAAAGTCCTATTATGCATCAGGCTTAGACATGGTTTCCTGACTGTGACTATATTGCACTATGCTAAATAACTTTAACCACATTAATTAATGAACAACATATTAGTATATTAATACACTATATAATCATCAGTGTATAATGTCAATCACTGTATTATGCCAAGGCATAGTGATACTGTGTACTTTATGCCATATATTCCTGTCAGTGGATATGAATAAGAATATGTACGATTAATTCAAAGAAGGCAAAAGGCCCAAAGGTTTGCACAATGTTTTAGCTTATATAGAATATGGAAAAGTACAGAATAAAGAGTTTAAAGAAGATACAGTGAGTTATGGTTCCTAAACTGACAGATGTTTCATGCAATATGGATGAAGCAATGCTCTCAGGTGGAAAAGTATAAAAAAAGTTTGCAAAGGCTGTGAATCTGGCCCACTTTAGATGGAATGGTAAGGCTTGTTGGAAAATGTACAAATGTACTGTAGTGATGGAAATCCACCATTTAGAACAAACTTTCTATGTTGATATTCCAGTGTAAAATAGTTTTGAACTCAAATGTAGTTGAGATATGCATATGCATGTATATATGAATGAATGCAACTTTTAATTCATAAAGTGACTTATAAAACTCATAAAGTTCCATTTGGAGCTGAAGGTCTAGTTAATTAAAAATTAACTAGTATTGAACATATGGCCCTTGATGTGATACCATAACCTATAATTAATATTAACAATGAAAACATCTAAAGTAATTATTACATATACAGGATAATCTTGTATTGGAAAAGGAAAATAACAATAAGGAACTGTGTTTCCTGTATGACCAAGAAATACAACAAATACATTAATTTAATGTTATAAAAAGAAGCTCTGAAGCTATTATTTTTAAAACAAATAAAAATTGGTGTGGTTTGAAAAGGGGAAGCAAACTTAAAAATTTTCTTCCCTACTGATTTCTTCACTTTAAAATGTTCCCGCCATGATTTGTTCCTCAGTATCCTTCAAAGACAAAGAATAGAATTCAAATAGCAAGATTAGAAATTAAAATGTGACCATAATAAAATATCATCGGTAGCACTAGTACAAAGTAATTAATAGTATATTTACTTTTTAAGAAAGAAAAAGAGAGAAAAGAGAGATAGAGAAATTATACTGCATGCAAAGGGACAGAAAGTAGTTTTAGAAGTCATTTGTTTTCAGTTAAAATTTCTTCCCCGGTACAATTTTGAAAATCACAGGCTAGCCTTCCAAAAATCTGCTTTCCTTTTTAATCTGATCAATTTAGGCAGAAATATCTCTTTTAAATGCCTGTCTATCTATCTATCTATCTATCTATCTATCTATCTATCTATCTATCTATCTATCTATCTATCTATCTATCTCATCTATATATATATCTCTCTCATTTATTCTTGATGCTTTCTGAGCTTGGTTGTTTTCTTGCAGAAGTTTCATTACCCAAACTAGATAATATCATTGGTGCTAGTAAGACATGGAGTTTGCTCTCAATTTATCTTCTGTGTCAGTGTTGATGGGACTGGTCTTGATGATTCTTTGGTTTCTCTGCTCATCTGGCTGTTGATTGTTGGTGGGGAAATGGTTTGGTCTCTTTGTTCCCTTTTTGGCTTGTTGATTCTCTTTCGCACAATATGTAGATGTTGTTTATGTCTATATGTCTGTTGATGGCCAATTTGTCAGAATGCTAGGATTCTGGGAATTTTCTTTTGGGACTTGGTTTAGTCTAGGATAGTCACTGTTTCTCAGCTGAAACTATAAGTCTTTTCATGTGTTGTGAAATTAAAGAGTTTTCATCATGTCTTCTGACTGCTAGCTGGTATTCACAGATGCATTCTTCTATGTCCAATGGTATTCACAGATGCATTCTTCTGCCAATTTGTCCTATGTACTGGCTTTACACTGCTAGAGATGGAGCTCTTGCCTCACAATCAGGAGGCTATGAGTTTGATCCTAGGGAGAGGATCAACCTGTAATATTTCAAATAGACTCTCCTGCTCAAGCAGGAGACTGGACTAGATGACCTCCAAGATCCCTTCCAACTCTGTTATTTGATGTTCTTTAATTTACTTAGGATATTTTGATGGGCTTTAGTTAGTTTGTGTGCTACACTGGTGTCATGTGATTGTAATAGTTTATTGGTGGTTTCTGAGCTGTTTTTGATTGTTGGTAAACTCAAGGTAAAGGTTTCCCATGTCCAGTTGTTTTTTACTCTAGGCAGTCCCCAAGTCCATTTCTTAGTTGAGGAACCAGCACTTTTCTGTGGTCATGTGGCCAGCATGGCTACAATGCACAAAACACTCTCTTACCTTCTCACCAAAGTGGTACCTTTTTATCTACTTGCATTGCATGCTCTCAAGTTGTTAGGTGGGCAGGAGCTGGAACAAGCAATGGAAACTCACCCTGCCATGCAGCACTTGGATCCCAAACTTGTTAGCTTTCCATCTTATAAGCTCAGCATCTTTAACCACTAAGCCATCATGGCCCAAGGATAAAGATAAAGGTTTTCCCTGTTAGTCATTTCCAAGTCTAGAGGTGGTGCTCTTCTCCATTTGTTTTCTGAAGGAATCGGTTTGCTGATAATTATTGGTAATGTTATCTTTTCCACAGTTTGTATTGGTTGTGCTAAATTGGATTGAGTGATCAGGTGATGACACCTTTACCATAATAAAAAGGACCAACTACACAACATCTTCAGAGAAATCCAAATCGCAAGAGAAAAAGAAAATAGCATGCTACCCTTTCTGGGAATTATTAGCAGAGACTGCAATGGCAAAGTAGAAACACAAGTCCCATTAAAAACCACCCATACCAACCAAGTGCTCCACTACCAAAGTAATAAGCCAATTTAAGCCAATTTACTACCAAAGTAATAAGCCGATTCAAGAACATTATTCATATGAGCACAAACACACTGCAGCAACCCTGAACATCAGAAAAAAGAAACATATCATCTATACATTATTTTCAAACAAAATGGATATCCATGCATCTTGATCAAAAAGTTACTTCACTATTACATTTGCACAGAGGTAGGTTAAGTCGTGAATGCTCTTTATGTTCATGTCTGTATAAGCCAAGTATTTCAAAATAAAAATACTTATTTTCCACCACAACCATTCAAATTTTTCATTTTTACTTTTTAAAGGGAAAATACATTGTTACTTTGTCATAAAATGAAGTGATATTACTTCTCAAACTCATGTCTTGATTGAGAATTACAATATTGATTGATGATTGTGAATTATGAAACCAGCACAATATAATTAGCAAACTCCTAGGTATTTCAATATACTGGAATGTTTGGTTACTTCTGCTGCCTGCTGGCTGCCTGCAATTTGGCAGTTCAAGTCTCACCAGCTCAAGATTGACTCACCCTTCCATTCTTTCAAGGTCAGTAAAATGACGACCCAGACTGTTGGGGGCAAAATGCTGGTTCTTGTAAACCATCTGTAAACAGGGCTGTAAAGCACTGAAGAGGTAAATGTTTAAGTGCTATTATTATTTCTATTACTATTTTACTATAGTCCCTTTTTTATTTTTCTTTCTAAAAAAAGTTCACCTCTTATAATGATAGACTGTTGAATATAAAACTGAATAAATTAATTTCTGTTGAATATAACACTGAAAAAAACTTAACAAACACTTCATTTGAATTTTATAATATATTATTGAATATACACTGTATATAGTAACTATGTCCAAAATATCCTTTATAAATAAATCCAGTCGTTAGTTAAAAACTAATTAGTGTATATCATAATTAACTGTCACCTAATATATTTACTTAAAGATAGCTCCTTAAAAACTCAATTACTTCACAGGCCATTCTGTGTTTAATAAACTAATAAGAATGATTCTTTTTTTTTCATAATTGTTCCAGTAATAAGCTAATAAACTAGCTGCTGTTTAATCTCTTATATTAAACTTATTGCAATTAATAAGTGTTACTATCTCAGTTGTGCTTTCATTTAGTAAAATACAATCAAAATCACTTTAGATCATATTTCATCACATAGCTACCTTCAATGAAGTGGTATAAGAATGAGATATTTTTCAATAGGCATAAAGCTTTTTATAATGCCTAAATCAAGGATACAAAAATAAACTTTACCATCTTAGAAATTTCTTATATGATCACCATTCTGAAATATGAATGGCAATGATTCCATAAATAATTAACTTATGAGAAAACTGTTTAATTAAAGCATCAAATAATTACCATTTTCAATGATAATCCCTGTCCTAAAACAGTATCTATACTTTCAATTTTGGCTGATCAGAATAAACACAACAAGCAATCTTTGCCCTTTTTTTCCTTTCCACTTTTCTTTTTTCTGCACAACTATCAGTTTACCCACATAGTTCTCAAAGCACAAAGCAAAATTTCAAATTTAAAAATGATAATACACAGTATGAAGAACCCTACTAGATTAGATCAATGGCTCATCTAATCTAGCATTCTGTATTACATCAAACATGGGTATCTTTGTTTCTCAGCATCTAGAATAAAAGGTATTCTGCCTGTGATTTTAGAAATATATCATTTTATCCAACAGCTTTTAACAAAAATAAACAATAAGTTCCAAGTAAACTTTGCGATGTATAAATAAATATTTTTTCTATCTTTGATTTTGTTAATGTTCTCCATGTTTTGCCACACCTACCTCTTGAGAATATGTATAGAATAGGCATAAATCTGTGCCCGTGCTTTCATCACCTTAAATAAAATATTAAATTTAAGCTAGATCAAGCCAATAGTTTCACCTCCCTCTGCTTAGTTTTGAAAATGCAGCATCTTAGTTGCATGCTTTCAGAAGATATAAGTTTAGATAGCAATCACTTTGGTTTCTATGCCAAAAATAGTTTAAAAGAAATATATTAGATTTTGTATTGTAGAAAACTTCAATGATATGCCAATTAAATCTTAGGTAATTCACTTTGGTTAATTTGATAAACATATTTGCCAAAATTAGCTTTACAAATGATGGCTATTGAACACATGAAGTGTTGATATACAGGAGAGTTATTTTGCAAGTAAGACTCAGAACAGGTAGTTTCAATCTTCTAAGTACCCTCATGACCCATTTGGTTTTGGTTGCAAATTGAAGCATCCATAGTTAAGGATGAGTCAATCTATTATTTTTTAAATTTAAATTTAAATTTTTTAACTATAAGAAGGCTCATTAGCATCAGTTATAGGTGTGTGTACGTCTATTTATGCATGAACATTTAGGAGTTTTTAGAGAAGAAATAACAAATTGAAGATGGCTCCACAAAGAATTGGTAAGTAGTCTGGTGCTTTGATAATTCTTCTCTAGACAAGCAGACGATATCAGATCACCCACAAATGTTCCAGGCAGATGCTGCTACTGATGGATCCACAAGACAGAGGTCCCTGGAGGGTGTAGACCTCTGAGAAATGATAGCATTAACATCTTGTTCAAGCCACAGAGGGTGCCTTTGAAAAGACATTAAGTGTGCATACTTGCTTTTCTAATCACTTTTTAAAATTGCTTCTTAACTGTCTTTCAGCTATTAAGAACCTCTGGATCCACATGTTTTACAGAACTGGCTGAGTTTTCTTCAATCCCTAGTGAAAGAAGCTTAACTACAAGTTTAAGAGCTTGAAAAATTGGAATAAAAAGGTGGTTAAAACTTTGCTTTCATGAAGTTAAAAATGGACAAAAGACCCAGATAAATTTGAAAGATTTGAATTAATTATAAAGAAAACTTCCAATGGGATAATGCTTTTGTTTTCATATAAAAAAAGACTTTAAAAATTGGAACTAGCTACTGGGAACTAGAAATTACAATTAAAATTGAAATCACCTTTTTAGTTTATGTTAGTTTTTACTATTGTAATTAAATAATTAATAAAATTGTAGTATATCTTTCAAAATGTATAAAGTAGTTGTGTATACATTTTCACCAATAAACATACTTTTATACATACCTTATGAATTGTAAACAATACTGAAATATACTAAAAATGTGGAGTAAAATACATTGCCACCAGTGGTGGGATTCAATTTTTTTTTACTACCGGTCCTGTGGGCATGGCTTGGTGGGCGTGGCAGGGTAAAGATACTTTAAAATCTCCAGTCAGAGGTGGTATTTGCCGGTTCTCCGAACTACTAAAAATATCTGCTACCGGTTCTCCAGAACTGGTCAGAACCTGCTGAATACCACCTCTGATTGCCACTCAATGTGGACATATGAAAAGTAGTTACCAAAAACAATCAGATCAGAGAAATGGAAAAAAAATTGTTTAAGAACTTTTTTTGTCATATTATGACTCTTATTTTGTTTCATTTAATGTACTCACAATTTATAATTTTCTTCAGAAGTAATTTATTTAGAGATTCTGAAGTAAACATCACAAAGGTATTATTTTTAACTTTGCGACCAATGGTTTTCCTATTTTTATTTAAACTACAACTTTAATCGGCTCTAATTTCTACTGTTTTGCTTCATTTTTCTATCCTTATAGTATGTATCTAAGTAAAAGGTACTTTTAAATAATATTGCACATACTGTATTACTAAATAGATCAGAGTAGGTTGGAGTTATTTCATACTGTGGTTTTGACTGTTATTGAATCCTGAATATGAGACAAGCATGATATTAGTGCATAAAATACCAGATGTATTTTATGACTGAGAAGACTATATTATATTTGTTATAGGTAATAGTATGCCGGTTAAAACTTATCATACCATATAAATAAATTATAAATATAAGGCTGTTTAATCTTCCAGGCAATATAAGCATTATCTTTCATCAATAAAGCTAAGTGAATATGAATGTGGAAAGAATAATTAAATTAATACACTATCTCACAGAATTTTTGATGAGCATTAAGTTTGCCTTTCATTATATAGTTATCTCTTCAAGGATTTATCTTTCCCATATTGTTAAGCTTCACTAAATATATCACCCAAGAGGTAATGGCAAGCTATTGTTTAAAAAGTCAATATATTCATTTCTTTTTTAAATGTACACTTGTAAGATGATAATTATTTGATCAAGCCATATCATCTACAACAGTGTTGTATTTTTTAAAAAATTATTTGTTTATTTATTTTCATTTGTCGGCAGTCCATATCAAATATGACTCTGATCAGTTACAAATTATTAAAACATTATAGTAAATCAACAAATAATATATTTCTTATGACTGTCCACTCCAATAGATTTTGGGTGAATTACAAAGTTCAAACACATAGTTAAAACATATATATAACTTGTGTCCAATACAATATCAATATAAAACATAAGACATTAGTGCTGATGTAGCTGGATAGTTAAGAATGCCAAAAAAATGAATAAATGCTTCATTAAACATAGAAAGAATTACAGAAAATTATGTAGAACACATCAAATATGCCCACCAAGCCATGTCCACAGAAGCAGTAGTAAAAAAAAATTTGAAACCCACCACTGGGTATAATCTCCATTATTTATTCAACCTATATGCTGAATATACATTAAGGAAAGCTGGACTGGAAGAAGATGAACTTTGTTTTAAAACTGGAGGAAGACACATCAATAATCTGTGCTATGCTGATGATAGTATCATAAGAACCTAAAGAATCAGCAAAGTTTAGTAAGAAAAGTTAAGAATTAAAATGAAAAAATGTCCTAAGATATCCAAATACTGTGATGTGCAATTACCAGAACTGTGAAGTCATTGTATTTCCTGTGCCACTCTAGGATAGGGCTGTCAAACTCGTGGCCCATGGGCTGGATGTGTCATGTGCAGGCCACGTCCACATCCAGTTTAGTGAAGGTGGGAAAGTTGCCAAACATTATGTGATGATGCCATGATGCCATGAATTTGACACCCTGCTTTAGGGAACAAAATACACTTCTTTGAAGAAGTGTAGTAATAAGAATATTGAATTTTGAATTTCAGCACTGGAGAAGACTTCCATTATGGTCTGTGAGAATGCCCTTGAGAGATAGGAGAAGGAGGAACAACAGCAGTAGACTAGGTAGTGGTCAGATAAGAAGCAGCAAATGTCTCAGATGGGACTTTCCATAGTTTCTTGGAATATGAAGGGACAGATGTACTGTCAAATTTGCAAGATTCTGTTACAGCAACCTTCTGTAAAAGGCAAGTTGTGTTAGGCCTCATGGTTGGTGTTCTTTGTCCTGATTACCTGTAATGGCTGACATCAATCTTCTAAGTCTAAAAGTAGATATCTTCTCTTTGCCTTTACAGTCCGACCTACAAAAACCTGGGCAATCACCAGTTTTTTTTTTTCTGCATATATTTGTAAAGATCAAATAGACATGCAGCTTTGATGTAGCTGCTCTGCATGTTTTCTTCATTTATAACAGTATTGCTGTTTTTTTTCACAGTAGAAATTCAAGTAGTGTTCTATGAATGTATATTTATGAATTTGTCTTGAATTAAATTATTAGGAATTAATACTTTTTATTATTTTTTATTGTTGGCAAAGAGTGTATGGATTATGTTTAGATAATTGTTATATATTTTGTTTTTTTTATCATACTTATACACTAAGAACCAGCATTCCTTCTCATGGAAGAAATAGAAAACCATGGAAATTTTATCAATTCCTGCACAATGCTTTAGGTTATTTTTTTCCCTTAGAAATATAACTTCTAAGGACAATAATAGAGAGAGTGACTTGACAGTAATGGACAATACCAACAAAGGTAATTCACTTTTCAAAGTAATCCTTGAAAAGGTAGTTTGCTATCTAATTTTTCGCTTGCAGAGGACTGGAAATGCGCTAGTGGTTTCAATCATAAAAGAACAGAAAGTACAGAATTTCTTTCTATCTTTCAGGAGGAAAAAAAACTAGTCTTCATTCTTTAAAATATATATTCCCTTGGGTCTATTGCCCTAGCTTTCTGAGTACTTGTTCAGTTTTTGTGAGTGGATAATATTGATTTATCTTGAAGAAATCAGTTATTCTCACAACGGTGGCTTAGGATTCTTTATATGCAGGTTATTTTCATATTCACAGATGTTTTATTTCATTAGCAATTCCAGTGGAAGTGTTACTTCTGCATGTCCAACAGACATTCTAGACAACTTTTATAATGGTTGCACCAAGCTGTCCAGAGAACCAAGCTGCATTAAAGTGAAGATATATACTGGCCTGTAATCAACATTCTTCATGAAATGGTTTACAATAGTTTGAACACACCCAACGTTTCTAAAATCACCAACAATTAGATCATGTTTGATCACTGACATTCCTAGGCTTACAGTCTGTGCAACAGGGTTAATTGGGAAGAAATGTTCCTTAGGAGAATTATAGGCAAGACTGAAAATTATCTGGTGAACTGATAAATGGACCTAATAGTAAAGACTGCAACAATGACACCATTAAAGCTAACCTCTTTAACACATTCTTTGGCTCAGAATTTGTAAACAGCAATGGATCATGCCCAGTATTTCCCAATCGAACCACAGATAACTACAATGATCTAATACATATTGATTTTACAGAAGACAATGTTGAAAAAACACTACGCAATCTAAAACCATTTCTATCTATTGGACCGGATGGAATGTGTGCCTACTTTTTAAAAAAGCTGCCCTGGCTGAACCTTTAAGCATAATCTTTGAACAATCTTTCAGGACCAGCTCCTTGCCAAAACTATGTTCACTAACCATGGTCATACCCATCTTCAAAAAGGGAGAACCCAGCCTAATTGAAAATTACAGACTATCTATTTATGCTGTGTCACCTATAAAGTCATGGAATCAATTATTAACCAATCCATTATCCTCCACTGAGAGACAAACAACCTACTCTCTAATAAACAACTTGGTTTCAGGAAAAAAACTATCCTGTAATCTGCAACTTTATACAACTCAATCAGGGCAAAGCAATCGACACAATTTACATAGACTTCTGTAAAGCCTTTGATTCAGTGGTACATGACAAACTACTACTAAAACTAAAATCTTATGGTATCTCTGGACACCTGCATAACTGGATAGAAGCATTCCTGTCAAACAGACAACAAATGGTCAAAATTGGGAGTGCCCTATCAAATTCTGTACCTGTCAACAGTGTGGTCCCCCAAGGCAGTGTTCTAGGACCAACCCTCCTCAAATTCTACATAAATGACCTCTGCGATCATATTAAGAGCAAATGCATTCTTTTAGCTGATGATATTAAGCTTTTCAACACCACAGACAATACTGATACCCTTCAAAAAGACCTTGACTATGTATCAGAATGGTCAATCAAATGGCAACTTCAAATCTCAACAAATAAATGCTCTGTCTTACATATTGCCAAAAAAAAAAAATCAGAAAATAAAATACAGGCTGAATAGTCAAGTCCTTGTTGATGATCCAAACTCTGTTAAGGACCTTGGAGTACTCATCTCTAATGATCTAAGTGCTAGAGCCCACTGTCATTACATAGCCAAAAAGGCATCATGGGTTGCTAACCTAATCCTGCACAGCTTTTTCTCAGGTAATATCACACTACTAATTAGAGCATACAAAACATTTGCTAGACTAATACTTGAATACAGCTCATCCGTGTGGAACCCACATTATGTATCTGATATTAATACAGTGGAGAAAGTCCAAAAATATTTCACAAGAAGAGTTCTCCACTCTTCTATTTGTTGCAGAACACCTTATGCCACCAGACTTGAAATTCTAGACCGAGAAAACCTAGGACTATGCCACCTTTGGTCTGATTTAAGTATAGTACATAAAATTATACATTGTAATGTCCTACCTGTTAATGAATACTTCAGCTTCAACCATAACAATACAAGAGCACACAATAGATACAAACTCAAGGTAAACCGCACCAGGATATATGACTTCAGCAACAGAGTGGTCAAAGTCTGAAATACTCTACCTGACTCTGTGGTTTCTTCCCCAACCCCCAAAAACTTTAACCTTAGACTGTCTACTATTGACCTCGTCTGTTTCCTAAGAGGTCTGTAGGAGGCATGCATAAGCGAACCAACGTGCTTACCGTCCCTGTGCTATTGTTTCTTTCTTTTTTCTTATTCATATACATTTCATGTATCCATAGCTATGTTTATACAGTACTTATACCTGTTATATTATAATCACTTGACAAAATAAAATAAAAAAATAAACTAGTCTGGTAATATTTTTTGGTCTGATTATATTTTTTGACTCTTGAATAAAATATTTCCAGATGATCAGTCATTAATATAACTGAGTACAGGCACAAGCACTAACATGTTCCTTCCAAATATCCTGATAGTCAGGGTAGGATTGATTTAAAGATCTCATTGAAAGTGGTGATTTGAACGCATTTCCATTGATTGAAAGTCTGCATAATCTTCATTTTCTATGAAAGTGAGAAGCTGCTGCGAAATTGCCATCCTGCAAAACTCCAAGAAGAATTAAAGTGGGGCTGAGCTTGAGCTCAGTGAAAATTGTCACATGTACAGCTATATATTTTAAAACTTCTTCACTGCTAAAGACATTCTTTCTGGATAGCTGATTGCATTTAAAAATCAAATATAACCAAACAAAATTGAAGAGAATGAAGTTTATGCTTGCAGGGTGAGTTTTAACACCTGATGCTGAAACAAATTGGTAAGTCTGTCCATGTTGCTGCCAGAATGGAGCGAATTACAACAATCCAGTTAAATGAAATTATACCTATTTAAGAAATTTCTGCAAAATTGGTACATTTGTTATTAGAATATATATGACATTTTATACTGATATTATCAAGTTCCAGGAATCAGGAAATAATGACACAATTTACAGAAATTTTGTAGCACTACAATATTTTAGCTTACACTTCAATAACTGTTAATGTTTTAAAATATTTTCATGTTTATTATATTAATTTATAGCAGGGATGAGTCCAATGCAGTAAATGTTTTGGAATGGAGCAAGAAGGCAGTGTGGATGTTGGTGGATCACCCACATAAACATACACAAGTTTTTTGTTTACTTCCTTGGCCCCTCCACAAAAACAACAGCAACAATGCTTAGAGTGTTAATTCTAAATATTATGCTATATTCAACCTATTTTGAGGACTTCTCTACACTTTTATTGTCATTACAATTTTGATATAGTTGGAAAATGTGTTCATGCAGATCTGGAGCTTCCTTTTGCTCATCCCTAATTTATAGTCTACCCTGGACAGAATTGTTTTGAACACAAAAACTTGAAAGCTTTGAAAACTTATCATGCAGAGTGACTAGCTCTGGTCAATTTCTGTCACCTTACAGCCAGTTTACTGTTACTTTTACAATGTTTTTATAAAAATCAGATTATATACTTCATCATTATGATATGTTTTTATGTGGGATATACCAATTAAAATGGAAAAAAATGGGGTAAATAGGAATAATTTACTTTGTGCCTACCTGCATACCTGGTTTCCCTTCTTGATTGTAGAAATATTTTATATGGTCCTTTTGTTTCCTCTCGAAAGATGAAAAATGTAGATTAAAAAAAGTACCTTTCAAAAGATGAAAAATGTAGATTAAAAAAGAAATAGGCCAGCCAGTATTGTTTTAAAAAATGAACAAATAATAAGAGCTATAGTAAAAAAAATGCTAGGGGACAATTGTAGTTTAAATAGAAAAAAAAAAAACCCTGTAAACTGTTCTACAGTAGATTTCTCCTAAAATGTAGCTGAACCTACTGTTGGTCCTTTGAAATAAATGGAGTCAGGAAACAAACTGCACAAAAATTACAGGAATTCTATGAGTGATTTCAGATTATCAGAGGAAAATATTGAAAACCTGATAAAGTTCTTGCTCCCACCTCCTACAGTAGAGAAATAAAGCTGGGGCAATTTAAAGTTTCTTTCTTATTCCTTTCTCTATTCTGTGGCTAAATTGATATTTATGAAACCACCCTTGAATTTTTTCTTCAAAATTATGTCCATACTGCTGCTAAGAAAAATTTGAAGCTTCATACAGATAATCAGAGTTGGAAAAGACCTTGTAGGTCATCTAGTTCAACTCCTGCCCAAGCAGGAGATCCTACACCATTTCTGACAAATGGCAGTCCAATCTTTTCTTGAATGTCTCAAGTGATGGCCCTCCCACAACTTCTGAGGATAAGCTGTTGCATTGATTGATTGTTCTCACTGTCAGAAAGTTTCTCTTTATTTCTATGTTAAATCTCTCCTTGTTCAGTTTTGATCCATTATTTCCTGTCTGGCCTGAGCTTCTTTAGAAAAATCAATATCTAGATTGGTGGTTCTAATTACATTTCTAAAAATTTCTAATCTCTCACTAACTCAGGGCACCAATGTGCCTACCGTCCCTGTCCTATTATTTCTTGTATATATTTTTTATTTTTCTTATATGTATCCATGTATTCATAACTATGTTTTTACTTATACCTATTATCTTGTAAGCAATTGACAAACAAACAAACAAACAAACAAACAAACAAATAAATAAATAAATAAATATATTCCAATAACTAGTGTCCATTTCCATTTTGTTTAAGGGAAAAACTGAAATGTAAATTAATGGTGGACTTCAAATGTGAAGCAAAAGAAACATTATCTAGTATTACCTTAGATCAATATTATTCCTTATACTTTGATCCATTAGGATACTATCCTACTTTCCAGCTTACTATATTTAATTTTTCTGATCAAATTGATACTACCAATTAGTGTTGGATATGTTTAGTTACCTGGCTTTGTACTTTCATTCTACTTAAAACTTATTTGAAAAAAAATTCCAGAATTCTTGGGTTCTGTCCCAAAGACATAGCCTTCTCATTCATTTTGTTCTGTTACAAGCTACTCACTTCTTGTGACACTGGCAGCATATAAATTTGATTAATAAATAAATAAAATACAAATAAATTTCCTCAATATTTTTTTCCTGGAGATTCAATCAAAATAAGCTAAATCTAATATTTGCTATTTATAAATCACCGCTCACACCAAAGTGACAATATCTCATGCCACTGGAACATAAAATAAGAATATTGTTTTCTTTTCACCATTATAAAATTGTCGATTCTAGCAATTTTTGTAAACAGTTTTTCTATATTCAATTTTGTTTAAAATGTAATATCTATTCCAGCTGATAGTTGACATTCACTTTTCTTCCTTTTAAGTATGATAACCTTAATTTGAATTTAAATTGTTGAGAAAATAACTTTTGACATTGAATCATACAAAAGTGGGATAATGGGATAATTTTATATATTCCGATGATATAACTGGAAAGCCGAATCCTTTCTGTTGCTACAAATTTTCAGACAAACCAATCAGAGGTACTATTTCATTTTTCAGATAATTTTACATTACTGCATTAAAGTTCATATCTAAAAATGTGACAGTATAAGGCAAAGGAAGTCCTAAAGGACCTTTGAAAGGATAATCATTTCACTATTTAACCATATCCTGAAATTTAGTAGGTATCTGATAAAAATGTTGTCCAACAATGAAGCAAGGTAAGTTTTATTCTTGCCTGGTATTGAAATGTCACATGGATCCCCTGAAATACCAGTTTGGGGAAGAACTCATATATTATTTATGTGAAATGCAATCAAATGTTTATTATACACCGGGGACCAAATATATATTCTTTGCATTCAATCTACTATATAAAACAGCTGAACCTAAAATTGCAACAGGTGTATGTTATCTGGATAAAGGTAACCAAGATAGTTAAAACTACAAATTTTAAACTGCTTAACTTACATTTTTAATATTAAGAAAATAGTTAATTAGAGCAAAAAAGAGTGAGCAAATTTCCAATTTTATGCAAGTAATTAATTTTAAGAGCATCTATGAAATATAGATACATAAGCAATTAAAAACCAAGCAGATCCATCTGCTACTATATTATGACAACATTCCCTTAAAGAAATGATCCCATTTCATTTACTGTTAATTATAAAGCAAAGCCAATTTTATTCTACCAGTTCAGTTGTCAGAGAAAATTAAGACAACAAAATTTAAGGTGCAATGCAAATGAATTAGATGTATGGCTATTGTATTTTGTTTGAAATAATCTTATGGCACAGAATTATTTAATTTAAGTGAATCTATCTCTAGAAATCATAACTGGTATAATGCATTGGTATATAATACTTAGGCCAAGCATATTTTTTTAGTTTGTAATACCTAGAAATCAAGAATTGCATCACAAGGGAGGCCGCAGTTTGTGTGCGATCCCTGCTGTGCTCGCTGCCGGAGTGCCTTTGATCCAATTGGATTGGGAGGCTATAGTTATCCTATAAGTGAAGATAGGGGAAATCCAGGCAGGGGTCTAGGAGTATCGCAACCCCCTTCCCCAGCCGGCTTAACTCCCTTTTCCAAAGGCGGTGGAGTGGCGGTCAGCAATGGCCGCCACAAAGAACCTCTCAACCGGACAAATTTTGTGCAGGAGGAAGTTGAGGAAGTTGAGAAAGTGAAAGCTTTTGGCTGAACCGGGACGACAAGCAACATCTGAATACCCTGGAACTTTGGCTCTTTAAGTGATACATTGTTCCTAAGAGGATCGCAAAGCTGTGGTTGAAAGTGAAAGTGAAAGCTTTTTTTTTCTCCTCACTTTCCTTCCCTATGGAGACAGCAGATGGAAATCGGAAATACCCGCTTTGGCAGCAGAAGGTACTAATTTTGAAAATTAAAGCCAAGGGGACATTAGATTTCTAAATACTGGCATTTAAAAATTAAAATCTTTTTGCTATAAGTTGGAAGGAAGAGAGATAAATAATTTATACCAAGATTTGTTGAAGGAGACTGCTTGGAGCTTATAAGATCAGAGATTAAATTGCAATAAAACTTCCAAAAATTACCTTGGAATTGTGTAATTGAATTCTACCCCAGGAAGAGAAAGTATTAAAAGAAGAAAGTGCTAAATGAAACAATTTGTGCTGACTTTGATTGCTTGATGACTTTGGGACTTTTGTAAACTACCCTTTGAAAGACTAAAAAAACATTTGGATTGTTTAAATTTTTTTTTCACAATGATATCTGTTGAAGAATTGAAAATGGAATTTGAAAAGTTAAAAGAAGAGGAAGAAGAAGGCAAGGGCTCTTTTGGATCTATTTTTCACTTCTTAGAAATGGCAATTTCTACTTATCAGGAAATGCAACAACAAGAAGGTTGGGGTGAAGAAGAAGAAGCCATCTTTAATGGACATATAATTTTAATTGAGGAAGAAAAGGGTAAAAAGGAAAAGAAAATGGAGAATTTAAGTTCTAAAAAAACAACCAAGAAAGATGTTAAAAAACAGGTTTTCTTCAGAAACAAAGGGTAAAATATAATCTAAAAAGAGATTCTGCAAAAGTACATAAGATTGTATTGTAGTATTTGTATTTGAAATAGAGTTAGAAAATTGAAATAACTTATGTGTTAATAGAACATTGTAGGGAATGTGTAAAATGTCTCAGAATTAACTAATAGAGTTTAATTAATTAATTTGTTATGGAACATTGTTTTTACCATACTATAAGCTCATTAAGTTTTTTATTTTAAAATATTATGTAAAATGTACTAAGCAGAATCAGAATGGAAATTATCTATTATTTTAAGTGTTAAATTTGGGGGAAAGATAGAAAGGTATCATACTTCAACCAGTGATTACAAGAAAAAGTTCGTATTAAAGAGAAAAGATAAATAGATAATTGAAAAAGAAAAGACAAAATATACAAGTATAATGGTTTAAATTGAGATTAAATAAATAAAATAGAATTAAGAGAGTGAAAAGAGGGGATAAGACATATGGAAAATATAGAATGTTAAATAAGATATGAAATAGTATATAAGGTGAACATGAATTTGATTTATGTTTGTACAAAAAGTTGTAACCGGGGGTTAAGCCGCTTTCTAAAAATAAGTTTTATGTCTTTATGTTATGTATTTTGTTTGTTTATGTTTGTTTATTGAGAATTAATAATGTTGGATAAGAACATATGAAACAGTAATAATATGAAATATAGTAATATGAAATAGATGAAAGTATAAGTTTAATAAATAAAATTGAACAGAAGTAAAGGAAGAAACAGTGAGAAGTTGGAAAAAGAGTAATAAGATATGAAGTTGAATACATAAGATGCATATTAAATTGTGTTTGTATGGAAATGTGATAATTTAGAATTATGTTGTACTTAAATAAGATGTTTTATTTGTTTTGTTAAGTAGTTCTTAGAAAAGATGTTCTATGTTCTTACGTTTTATGTTTTGCTTGTCTGTGTATTGTCTTTGAAAATTAATAAAATTTGTTTTTTAAAAAAAGAATTGCATCACAAGAAGTCAATATTTAGGATAATAATACAGCTTTCCAACTATGCAATCCTCCATAATTTATTAAATAAAGAAAATGACTGTTTTCATCCAGTTTTCAGATTTGTATGTTTTCCAAGAAAAATACAGATCTATAGTTATAGAAACCCAGTGGATCATCAAATCTCTACAATTTGTAAATTACTTTGTAATTTTCAAATATGATCTGGATTATAGAAAAATGCACTGCAGTCATCTAGATTTTTGTTATCTTCATGGAAATATTAACAGAGTTTTCTTATCATCATGTAAACAATATAAGAAACTATTGAAGTTTCTGGACATGTTATAAGCCACGCCATCTTTAAAGATTAGACCCACCTTATATTTTATTTCTAATAAAACTGCTTTTCTTGGCATTCTGTTTTTCAAGTGAATTTGCCATTTTGATGAAGAGGAAGAAAGGGAGGGAGGGAGAAAGGGAGGGAGGGAGGGAGGGAAGGAGGGAGGGAGGGAGGGAGGGTGTTTTAATGTTTGCTTAAGAATTCATTATCCAATGTCATTTTTTGAGAAAGCTTTTTTAAAAAAAGATTTACTAAATAATTCAGAAGATTTCACTGTAATTCTTGCAAACCTAAGATGTTTCTGTGTACAACAGAATTGTTTTCTAAATGTAAATTTCCTTTATGCATGTTTTACAACATAGTTTCATAACTTTGTCATTCTAAGGTCTTACAAAAAAAAGGTGTCCTTTTTTTTTTACAAATGTAAACAAACCCAGTGCATACAATCCTCCGAAAATACACCTGTTTGAAGACAACTTCCAAATGTGCTTGCATGCCTACTTTTAATTGGAGAGTCTCTAGTTGAAGGTAGGACTATAGTCTAGGTCGGACTATACACAGGTAGTTCTTGACTTACCAGAGTTCATTTAGCAACCATTTGAAGTTGAAACATCACTGAAAAAAAGTGATTTTATGACCATTTTTCACACTTACGACCATTGTAGCATCCTCATAATCATGTGGTTTAAATTCAGATGCTTGACAACTGACTCATATTTATGATGGTTGCAGTGTCCGCCTTTTCGTGATCGCCTTTTTGTGATCTTCTGACAAACAAAGTCAATGAGGAAGCCAGATTCACTTAACAACAGTTTATTAATTTAACAGCTGTAGTGATTCACTTAACAAATGTGGCAAGAAAAGCTGTGAAATGTGATAAAATTCACTTAACAAATTTCTCACTTATCAACAGAAATTTTGGCTCAATTGCGGTCGTATGTTGAGGACTACCTGTATTGACCCATTATTACTAGTCTGGTCCACATATGTATAGTGATGTCTTTTGCATTCCAGTTTCATGTAATTCCAGATATAAAAATAAAAAAGTAATCTGCCTTGCTTTTGATCATATTTCAATTACCTAGCATGTTATATGAATGCTACTGAATCCATATATGATTCAGATGACAGAAGTCCTGAAAGATATTGAGACCTCTCTATTTGAAGCCTAGGAAACAAAACCTTTGTTTCATTTTCTTACTAGCATTTATATTAAATGATAAGATGTTTGGTGTGTTTGTCATTACAAATCAATGCTTTTATTCAGAAGTTTAACATTTAGAGTTCAGACATCTTAGATTTTTAATGATGATTTTAAAACATCTTTTTCACAATAGCCACTTACCAGATATCAATGAGCTGAACTAATCATGCTAGACTATTCCAATTCCAATAAACGCATATTAACAGGAAATCCTAAATAACAGTCTCTCATTATAATTTCATTTTACAGATTTTGTATTGTGTATAGTGAAATCTCATTTAGGTTTTCTTTATCTATAGTATTTCATACATGAATTTGATTTTATATACTGGAAAATGCTGACTAACCTCTATGATTTCATTTAGAACAATGCTTCTCAACCTTGGCGAAATTAACATCTGTGAACTTCTACTCCCAGAATTCAATTCCCCAGTCAGTTGGGGAATTCTGGAAGTTGAAGTCCACAGATTTTAAAGTCGCTAAGGTTGAGAAACACTGGGTAGAAAATAAGATCTGAGCTGAGCTGAGATCTCAGTTTATTGATTTGAAATTAAAGATAGTACAAAATGGTAAAATATTTCCTTAGCACATTTCTTTGTTTCATTGTACATTCTTATCTTCCTGTTACTTATTCTTATTGTTACAATTAAGCATAGAAATACCTTTTTCAGTCAATAAGTGCAAATTTACTATTTTAAAATTACAGGAATATAAAATTCTCATCCTACACCATTTGTGTTCGTCTGACGGACAACTTTAAAAGCACAACTATAATGACGTGAGAAAATACCCGAACAAAGCTGAATACCATACATACATACATACATACATACATACATACATACACACATTTAATTTTGTTTTAATATATTTCCTGCCATAGATACCATTAGAAAAATATTAATCAATCACCTAGCTCTAAATTGTGAACATTCTTAGATGCTACTGTACTAACCCATTCCAAGATCAAGCCACATTCATTTTGTCTTGGTCTTTCCGGGTGCAGCATCTAAATGGATGGAATTTTAGACTGAATATGGAGACATGTTTCTGGCCTTGCTACATTCCCCCTTTTGCATAATGGTTAGTCTTTTTCATTGCAAACATGACAGTTCAGATAGAACTTAATTTTCATCTACATCCTCATGATATAATGGTGTGAAATACTTTTACGCTGAAGGTGTAAATGCAGTATAACATTATTTTTCCCCTCAAAAAAGGATAGATAAGGTTTTCCATTTATAAACTATCTCACCTCTTACCCCCTCATAAACATCAAGGCATCCATAATAACAATAAAGTAAATGAAAAGAGCTCCACTGGCAGAATCACAAATATCAGCTATTAATTTGTAAGTTTTATCTTTTCTCTATGCTCTTATCAATCAATTTTCTTTAAAAAAATCTATTTTAATTTCCTCATGAATATATTTTTATTTTCGTTTACTACTTGTACATTTTAACCTTGTTCTTAACTCCATTTTTTATTTGTAATTTTAATCATGTGTTTATGAGTAATATGCTGTTCAATGTTGTAAACTGCCCATAATAACTTGGGTGAGATACCTGGTGCAGAAACTTAAAAAATAAATAAATAAAAATATTTTGAAATATTTTTTTTTAGACAAAACTGTATAGTTACTGTTTATTGTTTATTCTGGCAAGTGTTGCTTTCATGTATCTTTTCTTTTATGTATACTGAGAGTATTTACACCAAAACAAATTCCTTGTGTATCCAATCACACTTGGCCAGTAAAGTATTCTATTCTATTTCAATAAATGTGGCTAAGCAAAACTCATTATGGAAAAAGAGCATGCATGCATATCTACCTGTAAACATTTAGTGAACCTTCCCAGTTTAGTTTTGAAAGTGAGAAAGAAGTAATTTTTCTATTGTCGGTTTAGTGATAAGCTCTTTTGCCTGTTCTCTACTTTAATTGAAATTCCCTATTATTGCATGTTTATCCAATGTAAGGTAGCAAAATATAGAACAGTAAACCTCATTGTTCTCAGGAGAGATGAATGGAATTGTCAGAGAAGCAATTGACTTCTTTCTTTCTTTTTTTCCCCTTTCTTCCAACAATTTCTCATACATACTGAAAAATAAGATATTGTCTTGTTAGCACTTATTCTACTTGTGCAATAGAATGATGCTTCAAATACAAAACAGCATAGAAGGGAAAGAAATGTAGATCATTATTTTTGTTGCTTGTTAATCTCTGTTAATCAATTGTAGGGCATTTCTTATAAAAATATTGATTTAAAAAACCTGTGAAATCTATTCTGCCAATTTAAGGCTCTACAATGTTATCTTTACCTCAGTCTGGGTTATTTTATTCTATATTCATATACATTCTAGGAATGTACTCATTGTTTGATCTCTATTTTGAAGATTTGCAACTACACTTGCTGACATAATTACTCATTTAGTAACGGTTCAATATTGTGATGATGCTGAATGAATGGTATTTATGGCTGGTCCACAACGTTCCAACCATTGCAGCACCCCTACATAATGTGATCACATCCTTGGCAACTGACTTTATCTCTAGCAAAGTCAAAGGAGAAAGGATTGGAGGGAATTGAAGCAGGGAAGGTTGCAAAGCACATGGGTAAGTCTCTCTCACTTTGCACCAGTTACCCCCAAGCTTGAAAACATGTACATATGCCATTGCAATACCCATGTACCCTTCCCCATGTGACAACAGCTATGTCTGTCCACCAAATTTCACTTAGATGCCACTGTAACCATCCATGTACAATGCCCTGGCAGCAGCCACTTACTTGCAGGGGTTGCAAGTTTCTCCTGGGTTCTCCAATGACTTTTGTTGTTGGAAGCAAGCATGAAGTTTCACAGAGACACGCAGTAAATATGTAAATCTTGCTTACAGTAGCAATGGGCACTGCCAGGATTGCTGTTACTGTTTATTGTTGTTAAGTGATACAGTCAAATGATATCATGCTTTACAACCATATTGCATGGAGATGGAAATACTGGTGCCAGTTACTGTAGTTAAATAAACATTATATGTACTATAATTTACTTCAGATTTCTAATTCAAAGCCAAAGGCAACAAATTGTTTATAATATATGATTATAAGCTTATATGATTATAATATATGATTATAAGCCAACAAGCTAGCACTGTATCACAGTTCAGCTGACTAGCTAACTGGAAAAGATTATTTTTAGCTAAGAAAAGAGAGTATATCTCAATGTGTCCAAAAGTTTCCCATTCCAGGAAGGTAGGCAAGTAGGCAGGGTAGATATTGCTTCCAATCAAGGGTTTTAAAAAAATAGTTTTATTCAACATCTGCATGAAGCACAATTCTCAGTAGAAGACAGACTTTCCTATCAGATTTATAAAAAAATAATCGCCCTAGATGACATGTCAACAGACAAATTAAGTTACACCATGTTATATATGGCAAATAGTATCAACTTAAGATCTATTAAAATAGTTCAGTCAAGTGAACAATGATATGAGCACAAAGTAAATAAAACAATCAAGCAGAATGATAAGCTAAACTAGCCAGCCATAACATTCTCTTACAACCCTTCAAAATGATGATCATGCTATACCATGAGCACAGGCAGAGTATAATTCCAATACGTGTCACTCCAATATTTATATTATGTTTCTATTTTTATATTAAAACATATGCTACATAGTCCTTATCAGAACTACTTGGAGTGTGTGGATGTGGGTGTTTTAAATGAAATATAAATTGAAAGTATTAGTTTGCCACACATCTTTGCTTTACTGTATTATACAAACACTGGGAGGATTTGTGGAGATTTTCCTTTCTTCTTCTCCCATACCAATCTAACAATTCCTCAAGATCTTTTGGTGTCTACCGATAGCTTATTAACAAAGCATGTATTACAGTGCATATAAATTGCCTTCCAAAAATATACATTATATTCACACCTGTCACCTGGTCTGCACCAGCTGTCTGCACCATACTATAGTGATATTATCCTGGCAACAATGTAAAATAAAAAAAAACCCATCTGTTTCTCATTTAATCTCTATGCTAAACTGACTGATCTGCATTACTTGTTTCTTTGGAATTGTTTCATTCATTATTTATTGCTCACAGATGTTGAAAGTAAACAGATGTTTTGCATATAGCACCTATGCTGCTGGTTGTATTATCAATTCACAGTGAGTAAATAACAGCTATTTTAGCATACCACTTCAAGACAACTTTCCAGCTCTTACGACACACTGATTAATGGATTAAAGGCTTAAACATCTGAAGTTCTTATTGAAAATCTTCCATTAATTACTAATTTGCATAGTGACAGTTTACAGTACACATTTATTTAGAGAACATCACTAAGCCTTAAATTCTATCAATCCTTATAATCAAAATGACAATTCCTAAGTCTGAGGGTGAAATTTTCAGCAAGCCAAACAATGAATTGCACTATCATTCACTCTTTTGATATATTTGAAGAGAGATAGAGAAAGAGAGAGAAGGAGGGAAAGAAAGAAAGAAAGAAAGAAAGAAAGAAAGAAAGAAAGAAAGAAAGAAAGAAAGAAAGAAAGAAAGAGGGAGGAAGAGAGAAATAATGTGAAAAGATTTCTAGTAAGATGGAAAGTCAAGTGAAATGAATAAATGCTTGTTTCAGTCTTCATAAATCTAAGACAAATTTCAACATCTGGGACCAAAGAAATCTCATACAAGGAACTTCCATACGATGTGTTCAAATGGGAATGCTGAAATTCATTATTTACAAAATGTAGGCTCCAGACCCACAAGTATAACCAAGAGTAATTTTAAAAGATTGACTTTGCTTGTCAAAGTGTTGCAAAAGGTGATCACATGATCTAGAGACACTGCAACTATCATAAATAGGAGACATTTAACAGTGTTATACAGGTAGTCCTTGACTTATGAATACAAACAAGCCCAAAATTTCTGTTTCTAAGTGAAATTTTGACCCATTTTATGAACTTTCTTGCCAAAGTTGTTAAGTTATAGCTGCAGTTGTTTAGTTAGTAACATGGATGTCAAATGAATCTGGGTTTGATTGTCAGACAGTTGCACAGGAGATCACATGACCCATACACATTACAACTGTCATAAATATGAGACACTTTATATCTATTACAGTTTGGTTAAACTGATACAATAACAGCATGACAGTAAGAGAACTAGAGCAGAGACATACCAATAACCTATGAGTTCCTATAAAAATTAGCACAGGAACCTATGAAAGTGGATATATATACATATACATATACATATACATACACATACACATACACACACA
>NW_020769317.1:8361992-8378538 GCF_900518735.1 Pseudonaja textilis | reverse complement strand
ATGATATTCTAATTTTTCAAGTTTGCCTGTATATAAACATTTATCTCAGTAGTTATGAATAGCACTACCCGAAACAATTTGTTGAATTAGTACCCGCACCAAATCTGTACTGGTTTGCTTAATTTGAAGATGAATATACATTTCTCAGAATAATGTTGCAACTTCTAATCTTGATTGTTCAATGGGACCAGAGGTTTTTTCTTCCAAGCTTTCAGGCTTATGCAGGAGCCCATCTTTAGGAAACCTTTCTCTAGCAGAGTATGTGCTGTGCTATGTGTGGTATTTATAGTGCCTGTTGTAAGTTACTCTTTAGATGTTGATTGGCTGGCTTTTAAGTCATTAGGTGTTGTTTTCTTGTGCTGTCCCATCCCTTGTCTTCTAAGTAGTATCCCTTGCCTTCTAAGTAGCAATAGCAATACCATTTAGATTTATGTACTGCTCCAGAGTGCTTTGCATCTCTCTCTGAGCAGTTAATAGAGTTAGCAGATTTCCCCCAATAATCCGGGTCCTCATTTTACTGACCCAGGTTAAATCAACCTTGAGCCGCTCAGGATTGAACTCCTGGAGTAAGCAGTGAATTAGCCTGCAGCACTGCATTCTAACCACTGTGCTACCATGGTTCTTGATACTTGATAGGTGGTAAATCAGAATTTCTGTTGACTGACCAGGGGTCTGTTTCCCAGGCTTCAATCACTTTCCTGGCTGTTTTTGAACACTGCAATGAACAAGAACAAACATTCAACTTTGCCCAACTAAGATTGTTGGATGAGCAGGCACAAAACCAGCCAGGAAAGTGATTGAAGCCTGAGAAACAGGCCTCTTGTCAGTCAACAGAAATGCTGATTTACCACAAGCCTATCAAGTGCTTAGAAGGTAGCACAATCAAATGACAGCTAATGACTTAAAAGCTAGTCATCTCTGGTTTAAAGTCTATATGTTGTTTTATCATTTTTTCAAACATGTGTGGATTACAGTCCAATATTTCCTTGCGTCTGAGCATGTCCATCACATATGGTAATATGAACCAGGTATCTGATGAAATTTCCAACATTTATCCGATTTATTCTTAAACATTCTCGCAAGTCTCGTCGGGGGTAAATGCCACCTGTAAAACATCTTATACAAATTTTCTTTATGTGCAGTTGACATTGTCATTTTATAATTTTGAGACCACAATTTTTGCCATTTTTTCTAAATCAATCTCATATCCAAAAAATTTTCCCCAAGCAATCATCATTTCTTTAACTTGTTCCTCCTCTAATTTAAATTCGAATAATTGTCCATAAAGTTTTTTAATTACTTTTTAATTTAATTACTTTTTAAATCTTATCTAAGTCAATCAACTTATCATAGATACTTTCTGCTTTAACATCTTTGTCAAATCTGGATTGTATTTGCAAATATGAAAACCAATTCATTTTTACACCTTGTTCTCCAATGCTTGCATAGATTTAAGTTCACCCTTTTCATTCATTATCTCACCATATCTAACTGTTTGTTCCTTTTTATATATTATTGGGTAAGAAAAAACTTCAATGGTAGATATCCATAGTGGAATTTTAAAATAATATTGTCTTTTTATCTTCTCCCAATTAAAAAACAATGCCTCTCGAATATAATGTCTTCTAAAATACCCCTGTGTTTTAGTTTCCTTGTACCAAAGGAAGGCGTGCCATACCAACAGCAAGTCATGCCCTTCTAAGGTCAATCATCTATTGTTCCTTAATGTTATCCATTCCTTTACCCACATCAAATTTGTTGCTTGGTAATATAACTCCCAGTTAGGCAAGGCAAACCCTTCTCTTATTCTTGCATCTTGTAACAATTTTAATTTTATTCTTGCTTTTTTGCCCTGCCAAATATATTTCAATGCAATTCTATTTAAACCTTCAAAAAACTCCTTCCCTAGTTGATTTGGAATTGTCTGGAATAAATATAAAATTCTAGCAATACATTCATCTTAATTGTAGATATTCTCCCAATCAATGATAATTGTAAGTTTCCCTATTTTGTTAAATCTGTCGCAATCTGCTGTTTGAGTTTAAAATAATTAGCCTCGTTCAGTGTACTATATCTTGATGTAATGTATATCCCTAAATACTTAACCTTGTTTGTGACCTGTATTTCTAAAACTTCTTCCAACTCTTTCTTTCATCTTACTAGCATATTCTTTGTTAGTATCTTTGTTTTATCTTTGTTTATTTTCAAACCTGCTACTTTTCCACATTCTTCTATTTTTTCTATTAATTTAGGTGCTGTTTCCAATGGGTCTTCTAATATAAATCTGCAAAAGCTTGCAATTTATACTCTTCCTTTTGGATTTTTATTCCTTTTTCTTTATCTTCTCTAATATTCCTATTCAACACTTCCAATGTTAACACAAACTGCAGGGGCAACAGTGGACAACCTTGCCTTGTCTCTTTTCTTATATCTATAGATTCTGTTAGTTCTCCATTTACCATAATTTTTGCAGTTTGTTCATAATATATCATTTCAATGGCTTGAATGAATTTTTTACCAAAGCCCATTTGTTCCAACTGCAAATGGCTTGATGATATAAATGGCTTGATAATATAAATTGTCAAGAGGCTTTTTGTGCGTCTAAAAACATCAAGCCATTTGCTTCTCAGGATGTGCCTCGTAGTATTCCAGAATATCCAAAATAATTCTCACATTGTCTTTGATTTGTCTCTTTGGCAGGAATCCATTTTGATCAATATGGATAAAGTTATTTAAGTAACTTTTCAGTCTTTCTGTCAAGATTGAAGCAAAGATTTTATAGTCTGACATTAATAGGGATATAGGTCTGTAATGTTTAACTTGCTGCCGATCTGTATCCTCCTTCAGTATAAGAGTAATGTATGCTTCTGTCCATGTTTGGGGTATTTTTTTTCTTTAACATAACTTCATTCATAACTTCTAATAGGTGAAGATTCAGTATTTCCTGAAAGGTCTTGTAAAATTCCGCTGGTAAGCCATCTGCACCTGGTGCCTTTCCAACATTCTGTTTTTTAAAGCTTCTGTTAATTCCATCATTGTTATATTCCCTTCTAGCATTGTTTCAATATCTTTAGGTATCTGAGGTAAGTTCGCTTTCTGTAAATATTGCTTAACATTTTCTTCTTGAATATTCTCTTGAAAATACAATTTCCCATAGTAATCTTGTATAATTTTTCTTCTTTTCCTCATTTCCATAACATATATGTCCTTCTTCATTATTAGTTGGCTAATCCTTCTTGATTTTCTCTCCTTTCTCAATTTACAGGCTGGCCATCTGCCTGCTTTATTTACATCTTCAAAGTAATTCTGTTTAGCGTTTTTAATTTTTTGTGCTAGTTCCTCTTTTTCCATTAGTCCCATTTTATGTTTAATTATATCCATTTTATTTTAATGTCTTTTTTTGTAGTGACTTCTGTAAGTCTTTTTCCAGTTTTTTATAATCATCCTCTAATATTTTGAAAGTCTTTTTCTGTTTTATATTTCTTTTCCTTGTATAGTCTATTATCAAGCCTCTTGTGTAGGCCTTCATCATCTCCCAGAGGTTTTGTAGAGATGTATCCTCTTTCCTATTTTCTTTAAAGAAGAAAGCAAGTTCTTTCTCTATTTTCCGTTTAAAGTTTTTTTCTTTTAATATCATATTATTTAAGGTCCATCTGGATCGCCTCTTGTATCCTCTCCAAGTAACTGTCGCTGGGTTATGATCTGCCCAAGTGCTTGTTTCTATTTCAATCTCTCATATGTTAGCCAGTAGTTCTACTGACATCCATATCATGTCTATTCTAGACCATGAAACATGTCTGTTTGAGTAAAAGGTGTATTGCTTACTCTCCATGTTTCTCTCTCTCCAACCATCTTTTAAGTTGAATTCTTCTGTTATTTGAAAGAAGGATTTTGGTAATATCTTTCTAGCTTTCTTTGTTGATTTCTGCATTTTGTAATCCAACTGATCATTAACTATTCCATTAAAATCTTCCATCATACAAATATTATCATAGTCCAATTCAATTATTTTCATATGTAATTTCCTGTAAAATTCTTTTTGGTTATCATTCATAAATTGCAATTAAAAGATTTTTAACACTATTGTCCATTATATCCACCATCAAAATCCTTCCATCGTCATCTGTATAAATTAATTCTGCCAAAATTGTGTCTTTAATATATAAAATCACACCTTTTTTTAAGATTGTGCCAGCGATGTAAATAATTTCCCTAACTTTTTTTGTTTAAGTATATATGCATGTTGTTTTTAATATGTACTTCTTGTAAGCAAATTATATCAAATTTCAATTTCTCTAGTTTATGAAATACTTTCCTTCTTTTAGTAGCCAAATTAAGTCCATTTATGTTAATTGTAATCAATTTTCTTTCATCCATGTTAGGCTTTGTGAGGGGTTTTTATTGCTCTAGTAGGTCTTAATTCTCGTTGCTCTCTGGGTACACTACCTACTGCACCTTCTTCTTTCTCTTTTTCAATTATTGCTATACACTCCTCTTAGATTCAATCAGTGACTCTTCCTTTCTAGCTTCTTCCTCTTTTCCTCTAAAATATTCTAAGTAGAATAGCTCAGCTTTCTCAACTGTGTCAATTCTGTGTCTTTGTTCCTGACGGGTAAACAAGAGGACTTCTGGTATCAGCCATCTGTAATTTACTCCTCTTTTAAGTAACTCTTTGGTCAAAAATAAATATTGTCTTCTCATCACTCTTACTCTTCTTGGTATCTGTTTCAGCACCACAATTTCTTTATCTTTGTACTTTAAAGTTTTCTCTCTTGCCACCTGCAGTATCTGTGTCTTGATAATCTTTTTAGTGAATCTGATGTGAACTTCTCTTGGTAGTCTGTTTCTCACTGAGTATCTTGCATATACATGGAATACTTCATCCATCCATCCATCATCTTCTCTTTGGTTATCTCTAATGCTTCTGCCAGTATTTCTGTCATTATTTCAGCAAGATTTTCACCTTTTCCTTCTACATTTTGAAATCTTAGGTAGAATTCTGATCTTTCAATTTCCCATCCTAATGGTTTGCATCTGCCCTTCTCAATATCACTCAATTGAGTATCTATATCTCCAAGTTTCTTGTCCCTTTGTGTATCTTCTTCTTCAATTTTTTTTAAAAAATCTATCTTCATATTGCACCATCATCTGTTGATTTTCTACTTTCTTGTCTGTCTTTTCAATTCTTTGCTCAGTATTCTCCATTCTCTTTTCAATCTTCTGGATTCCTTGCATAATCATCTGTAATGTCACTTCCTTCTCTTTCTCCTATTGTAAGATTGTCAGTATTGACCGTTGTCCTCCAGATGGTAAAGAGGCTATTGGTATTGAGGAAGCTGATGCTGTTGTCTTTCTGCTCATCTTGTGCTTACCTGTAGAGAGGAAGAGAGAAAAAGGAAAAAAGAAAAAAAAAAGAGTATAGGCAGGCAGTTACCACTCCAAAAAGAAAAAAAGGGAAAAAGAAAGGGGAAATGAAAAATCTTCAGGCACTTATGTACCTTAATCCAATTATTTCTCTTAATAAAAAAGAGAAAAGGAAGAAGATAAAAAAGTTAAAAAAAAAAACCTAAGTTCTAGTTTCTGGAATATAAGGTTAAAATCCAAACATAAAAATCCAAACTGGGGAGGGTGGGAGTAGAAAAGGAGATGGAAAATAATCTAAAGTTAAGGTAGCTGCTGCCACTAAGTATCCAAGGCTCTTTAATAAATCAAACTCAATGTTTCTGGTTCCGGTATTTTCAAGGTCACTTCAATCTTCTTTCTTTCAACTTCATCTCAAAGCTCTAATTATTTAGTTTTAAAGATGAGCAACTGTATAAACAATCTACCATGCTCATCCCACTACCTTTTCCATTGCAAAGCTCAGAGTCCTTGAGTATAGCAAGTACATAAACAATAAAGAAAGAAACAATATGTCCAAGCCTCTAAATGGCAGTGCTACTTTTTTCCCTCTTCACTTTCACTAGCCCCTCTTGTATCCAATACCAGAAACAAAAGAGAAAATGGAATCCTTCCCTTTTTTTTGAAAAAAAAAAAAACCAACTCAAATCCAAAAGAAGAGTCTTAATCAGACTTTCAAAAAATTATTTTAAAAAAATAAAAATAAAAACAAGGCTGAAAATTTAAAAGAAAACAGTCCAGTTTAAAGTTCAGTAACTTTACCAAATTCAAAGTTCCAATAAAAAGGGAAAAAAAAAACTTTTACTTTAACTAGTTTAATTTTGCAGCTTAAATTCTTTCCTCTTCACTTTTAATTTCACTTTAAATCTTTCAGGATGTTCTCTTCAAGTAATAATAAGTAAACATTCATCTCACCAAGTGACACACTTTCCTTCAATCTCTTCCATTACAGAGCTGCCCAGCTTCAGCAGCTTGAGCGGCTGCCTCTCCACCACCGGCAAAAGGGCTTTTCCTGGATCAACCAGGGACTTTGCGATGTCCCTGGGATCGACAGGATGTGTTTTTACGGGATGGTTTAGGTCTGGTGGGACCATATTGCAACAGAGACGACCATATTGCAATCAGTGGCGATCTTGGAGCTGCAAGATCGCATGCTGTACCGCTGAGATGCCAGCTCCCCCCCCCCAATATGATTCTATTCCTAAACTCATTTACCATGTACAGTAAGTAAAGCCTTTTTAGTATTTGTTTTCCTACATGTACAATTCAAATTGGAAGGGGACATAGGTATACATGTAAAGCCATATGCAACTTCCCTATGTGTACATCTTCAACATATGCATACAATTTATTGTATTTACTAAATATATTTGTGCTATATGTGCTATATTGACAAATTGCTGACATTTATGATTAGTATTATTTTTGGATTAGTTATATAGGTAACATTAATTATACATAAATAATTACTTCTTTGATTTTAAACTTCAAGTCTTGAGGGTATTTTTAAAGATAATATAAAATTAAACAATTTTTGTAGAAAGATCTATTTCAAACAATTAGAACATACAAGTTTTGTGTTGTCTTTAAATGAAACAGAGTTGGAAAATTTAGTCAAGATTCATTATCAGTGACAAATTAATAGAATAAAAAAGTAACCTGCTAAAAGAGGTATTATTTCTTCAGAAATTATGCATTCAAAGACAGATTCTAATTACCACAGCACTTTAATCTCAAAATAGATACAAAAGTGACATTGGTAACTTTTAATTAATAATGAAAAACAGTTTAATGGTCACTTCAAAATATGAAGATTCAGCAGCTTTGTCTCTATGTTTTAAGATCCTAATTTATACATTTGTGTTGAAAAGTATCTTCTTATATTTTAACAGGCTGAAACCTCAAATGGTAACATTACTACTTTGCAGAACATTAATATTAGCAGGCAATATATTGTATAGTGCAACTTTTCTGTGTGAGACAGAAAAGCACAGAAGAATCAAAATTACCTGAAATAGATAATTTTCCATAATTATGTCCCTATTTATATTTAATTGCCATTATTAACAAGCAATTCTTCAAAGGACCATGATGTTTGCCTCTCTCTCTCTCTCTCTCTCTCTCTCTCTCTCTCTCTCTCTCTCTCCCCCACCCCCTTATGACAGATAGGTTAAGAAATTGCAATAATCAACAAAATATCCTTCTATTTAACTTCTCTTCCACACATGCAATACATTTCAGAAAAAAATGTATCTCAACCAACTGAAGTTTTATTTATATGCCATACACCTTTACACTATGTTGATTTATATGGCAAAGCTCCAGTTAATTCTTTATTAATTCCTAGATATAATATATCTAGATATAAAACTGCATTGTTAATTAAAATATATTTTATCTTGTATTTTTAAACTCAAGTGTATTCATATAAATATAAAACTTTCTGGAATGCATTAAAAATGCTTTTCTAAAGTGGAACCATCTATTCTACGTCTAGACTAGTTATAGACTTTAGACAGCTTTCACTCCATTTTCATTTCCCCATTCCCCACTCTTACCCGACAAGCAGTGAAGCCAATATTGTTTTATACTTTCTATTCCTGACTGAAATGCTAAGAACAGACAGAAAATATTGTGAAAGAGTTTTCTCTGGTTTTAGTGAACCTCTCTACTATTTTTACTGCTTTTATTTTAATTGCCAATGGAATATTTATGGTCCAAAAGTAAAAATGTGTTGGTTATGAGGATGGAAGTAGAAGACAAGCATCTCTTCCTGCCTCCCTATTATTTTGGTTTTTTTTTCTGTCTTAAGATTTTAGTTCCATTTAGCACTTCATTGCTATGGTATACAGTCTGATTCACATTACTCTTATCTTAATATTTTTGTAAAATCCCCCACTATCTATTTTCCTTAATAGTAAGCAATCAGCATTCCCATGAAGGTCCAGTCTGATTGTTTAGCCTTTTACTTTTGAGTCAAAATTCTTTAACATTTTTTAAAAAAATATTAATTCCATAAAGGCAACTCATTGAATGTCTTTATTTATTTCTGCTAGAAAATGTATCTTATTTTGTAACTTAATTTGATTCAAAACTATTTAAGAAAATCAGGCTTTTGTGGATCAAGTAAACAAAATGTTGTACAGCAGTTCTGAGTATGATAGCAATCCCTTGGCTCCCAAGTTGCTCAACCCATTAAGTCTCCTCATGAATAGCAGCTATCTAGAGCATAAGTGGAAAATTTCTTGATCTCTTCTTTTCTAGAAAAAAATGCATTGGCCATAACTCACTTCCTGACCATCAATCTTTTCCACTTACAGAGACATCAAACTTGCCATAGACCCTCATCAGTAAGCTCAAATTATGTTATTGAAAAATGTGTCTATAATATTTCACTATTCTTTTTCAATGTATTTGTTTCTGGTATGTGCAACTCTTGGTTTTCATATATTGTACATACATATATTATACTGTATTTTAAAAACACATGGTTTAAATAAGTATCCAATCAGTTTATAGATGGCATATTATATAAACATTTATTCAAACAGACAGTGACAATAATATCAGTTTTGTCCATCCCAAGTCATTACATGGGGTTGGGAAGTAGATATAGTACTTTGGAAATAATCCAGGAAATTTAATTTAGTTTTCTTCCAAGTGAGAATTTACATATTATAATTATATCAACTATTTTTTTTTACATAAAATAGAAAGAAAAACCCATAAAAATTACAATGGTAAGCAAAAGAAGAAGAAAACAAGCTATATTTTGAAATTTCTAAAGCATTCTCAGGTTTTAACAACTTAACTAGTTCTTATAGAAAATACAATAGTGGAACACTTTTTAATGTCTTTTGTTTGGTATTAATGCAAAAGATTTCTAGCAAATTATTGCTTCATTTTGAATAAAAGTTCCAAGCAGGACAAATTAACATAGAGCTACTGTAACTTGCAGATTAAACTGCTTTGTATTTATTTGATTTGCTTATGGCAAAAGAGTTATACAGCTAAGCAAGGCTAATCAAAGCAATATTTTGATACCATAGGATGTATTTAACATGGAAGAGAGTAGAAACCCCTTGAGTGGAAGATGTTATAAACTTGCAGGGAATATGTCACACAAATGGATGAGAATTTTTTTGTTTTCCCTGATTGGTGGGGTATAACTTATTTTAAAATGTGTAATCTATCTATCTATCTATCTATCTATCTATCTATCTATCTATCTATCATCTACCTATCTATACTTTTTTAAAAAATGTTGTTAATATATTTAGTGGCTTATTGGATGGAATCCTAGCAGCTGTAAGAAATTTTTTTTTGTTACCAGTTGCTCAGATTTCAGTAGGATGTTATAGAATGGATGTGTAGGACAAGTAGAACATTTTTGACAGCCAACTGATTCTTTGATAAGATTCTTATCAAAGATTTATCAGAGTGTAAATTAAGATATAGAAATTAGATTATATGAATTAATGGATTAATGGATTATAAAGTTGGTGACTTCTTTCTAAATTTCTATCTCTGAAGTTTACTTGTCTATTTCCTAGACACAGTTTCTGTTTATATTTTATTAACTGCTTCCTGAATCCTTATCTGACAGTAAACACACCTTCACAACTAGTGTAGAATTGTGATCTAGTAATTACTTGTGTCTCCATAGAGAACCAATTGCATTAGTTGAATGATGGTGTTGGATACAAAATTGGACACTCCAGAAGCATTATGGAAACATAGGCATTTTAGGACACCAATACTATGTATATGATTTTGTGTGCTTTACAACCAAATATAATTTAGGCAGAGGTGGGATACAACAGGGTTAACTACTGGTTTGGGATTTATGAGCTTCCCTGAATGCTAAAGCTGCACGCCTGTAAATCGTCATCAGCACGCTGGGTGCAGAGAAGCAGCCTTTGAAACAGCCCTCTTTTCCTGCTTTTTTAACTTCAGCTGTGCCTCATTTGGCAGCTGAAGTTGAAAAATCAGGAAAGAAAGATCAGGTAAGAGCCCGGGTGGGTGGGTGGGCAAAACCATCAGCAGACATAAAACCGGTTCTATGTCTGCTGCTCTTCAGAGCTACCGGTTCTACAGAGGTGGACAGAACCGGTAGAAACCCACCCCTGAATTTAGTCTAATCTAGTCCAATCCAGTTCATTCATAATAGTCATAATTTCTTTAAGAAGTACTTTATGGCACAATAGCTTCCTAATACAACAATAATAGTAAAATTACGTGTAATGAATATTATTCATGTGTACAAAAATTTCAATTTTGAAATGTCACATGAAAACAGTAGTATTAATCCTTATCTGTTAAAAATTGAGCAATTCTTCATGATTATTCAGGATAATAAATGTTTTCTATAAATTATGAATACAATAAAAGTATGCATTTCCAATTACTTTACAAAATATTTCCTATAAATAAATAAACAAATAAATCTTTGCACCTATCAAAAAGTAGTGTAATTTAGACTAACTGATTATATTCATTAAAAAATAATTAAAACAAGATTTAATGAGCTTCCTGATACATTTTCAATAACACCTAACATCCCTTTAACACGAAGTCTTTGCAAATTGAAGTAGAGACTGATTTTACAACAACAAACTATATTTTATAGTTCCAAAGAGCTCTTCTAAAATGCTTCAGAGATTCAACAATTTTTAAAAAACAGAACACATTTCAGGTCTATACACAAAGAACACAATTTCAGTTCTATAGGCAGAGAGATATTTAGAATTTGAATTGTATAATATATTTTCTGATATTGATTAAAGAGGCTAAAACAATAATCATATCATTAAATTCTTTGCCTATAATAGTTCTTTTGATCTGGTAAAATTAACATTATTTCAACTATGTTTTCTTTCTCAGATCTCAGCTTCTTTAATGTGGTTAGCTATATGCTTTAATTTAGCTCTGTCTTACACTAATGAATATTTCCTCCCCAATCTAGCCAAACATAACTGAGAGCTCAACTTAATTTGTGGTACTCTAAATTGGGATTCAAGACTGACCTTACTTTTAAATGTTAACTTTTGAATGGAGCATGAATGTTTCTTGACAATGGATCAAAGTTCCATTAAAGAGGTTCCAGCCTAACAGTTAAAAATAGTGGCTCAAATGTTTATTACCCTTGAAAAAGGTGGGGTACCAAGGCTAAAAAATTGTTCCAACTGCTATCTCTTTAGCTTCTCTATTTTTGTGCCATTGCATCTCATTGTACAGTCTGCTTCTACCATCACTCCTAACTAATTAAAATAATATAGTTAACAACAGGCTATAATCCTTACCCAATTAATGTCTGCCAACATAAGAACTAGACTTGTCAACCAGTTACATCAAACATAATCCTGGCTAAACATAATCTCAGTGATCACAGAATACATATGTTTCATTCAGTGACAACAAGTCATTTTGTTATGATGCAAATGCTCATGCTCAGAAGAGCTCAGTCTTTGCCAAGGTATCATATGCTTTGTCAATGGGTTTAGCACTTCACCAAGATCAGTGATTAAGAGATACTTTTTGGGCTATTCAAGCTAGCTAGCTATATGGCAGACCCCGAAAATCTAAGTAGCAAAGCACAAAGTTTGTATTTTTAATCTGGAGCAGGATGTTTTCGATATTGATTCAGCCAACTTTCCTGATAAAATACGTAATATTTCCATTGTCAGTCCTGAGGTCAAAAACAAAGATGGCTTGATGGCCCCATGCCTCTGCAGGGTCATTTGCAAAAATGAATCAGGCAAATGTAAATTCATTTTCTCAATAAATTCACTTGCAAAAAGCAACAACAATCATAAGAACCTTCATTATCTCACCCTGATCTAACTTTACAGCAATGTATACGATCCCGTGAACTACGCCCTGAGTTCAAAATACTACATGAATTAGGTAATGCTTATCTATACATTGACTACCATGCAGATTGTATCAAAAGCAAGAGCCACAATGTACATCCCAATAACCATCACCCAAACAACCAATGTTAGGGATGCACGCCTCTTACTTCCTCCAGACCCACTACTTTGTATCTTAAATGCAAACTACTCAATGCAAGAAGCCTCGCAAATAAAATGTATGAATTCCTCATTTTACTAAGCACAGCACATTCGACATTGTCGATGAGACCTGGTTGAATGCATCTTTCCCAGACTCTTTCCCAGATTACCAGTGTAAGAGAATATCACATTTATTGGTGTGATCACGAAATCTGTAGAGGAGGTGGAAACAAAATTAAACAAAATTAAAACAAAAATTAAATATGTAGCTTACTTAAAAACCAATACAATACCTTATGCCAACAGATAAAGGCAGAATGCACCAATTACCACAGCAAGCAAGATGAAAACCTTCTATGCACAAAATCCACCTGTGCCTTCTATAACTTTATAAACACCAAACTTAAAGACTCAAAAATCATCCCACCCCTAAAAGGACCTAATGGGAAAGACTATAGCAATGAAGCTGTTAAGGCAAACCTCTTCAACACATTCTTCAGTTCAGTCTTTGTAAACAGTAATGGCTCATGCCTCGCATTTCCTAATCATACCACAATTAACTGTCACCCAAACTGGCACTATGTCACCCAAAACCATCCTTATCTATTGGCCCTAATGGCTTATGTGCATACTTCTTAAAAAAGCTCTCCACTTCTATAGCAGAAACCCTACGCATAATATATCAGATATCATTCAAAACCAGCTCCTTGCCAAAACTATGGTCTTTAGCAACTGTCATCTTCATCTTCCAAAAAAGTGAGCCCTACCTAGTTGAAAACTACAGTCCAATCTCATTGTTTTGCGTCATGTGCAAAGTTATGGAATCAATCATTAATAAATGCATTACCCCCCACCTAGAATTAAACAACTTACTCTCCAATAAACAATTTGGTTTCAGAAAAAAAATGACCTGCAATTTGCAAGTTCTACACTGCAAAAACATATGGACTACACTACTAGACCAGGGCAAAGCAACAGATGTAATTTACATAGACTTCTGCAAAGCCTTTGACTTAGTGGTACATGACAAACTACTACTAAAATTAAAATCTTATGGCATTTCCAGATCCCTTCACAAGTAGATTACTACCTTCCTGTCAAACAGGCAACAAATAGTAAAAATAGGAAACACTGTATCAAACCCTGCATCAGTTAACAGCAGTGTCCCCCAAGGGAGCGTTCTAGGACCCACACTCTTTACACCTTTGGATAAATGACCTTTGTGATCACCTAATAAGCAACTGCATCCTCTTCCCTGATGACATAAAACTATTCAACACTACCAGCAATGCTACCATCCTTCAAAGGGACCTTGATTATGTGTCTGAATGGTCAAACAGTTGGCAACTCCAAATCTCGACCAAAAATTGCTCTGTCATACACATTGGTAAAAAAAAAATTAATACACCAAATACAAGCTTTGTGGATATAACCTTGTTGACAACCCTCACTCTGTCAAGGACCCTGGAGTTCTCATATTGAATGAACTAAGCACCAGAGCTCACTGCAACAGCATTGCCAAAAAGGCTTTAAGAGTCGTAAATCTAATCTTACAATGCTTTTCCTCTGGTAATAGTGATTTGCAAACTAGGGATACAGAACCTTTGCTAGACTAAGACTTGAATACAGCTCCGCTGTCTGGAATCCGCACTGTATATCAGACATTAAAATACTTGAGCATGTCCAGATGTATTTTACCAGAAGTGTACTACACTCCTCTATTCGCAACAGAATACTCTATGCCACCAGACTTAATATTCTAGGATTAGACAACCTTGAATTATGCCGGCTAAGATTGGACTTAAGCATAGTACATAAAATCATATGTTACAATGTCTTACCAATTAATGAATATTTCAACTTTAATGACAACAACACAAGAGCACACAACAGATATAAACTTAATGTAAACCACTTCAAACTTGATTGCAGGAAGTATGATTTCAGCAACGGAGTGCTCAATGTCTGGAACTCACTACCTGATTCTGTGGTCACATGCTCAAACCCCCACTCCTTTGCCCTCAAACTAACCTCTATTAACCTTACCCCATTCCTAAAAGGTCTGTAAGAGGCATGTGTAAGCACACAATCATGCCTACCGTCCCTGTCCTATTTTCCCCAATTTTTAGTTCCTATTTCTTGTATTTAAACTTATGTTCATTCTTACTTCTATCATATTGTAAGCATTTGACAAAATAAATAAAAATAAATAAATAAATTGCAGCAGCGAATCCACATCTAACAGCCTGGGCATATGCCAAAGCCTCACGTAGGCAAAGGAGTTTCGATACCTGCAAGACCTCACGTAGGCTGAAAGCAGGTATCAGGAACAAAAGGATGCTGCCCACCTTGGGCTACTGGCTGGACTGCAGGCGCGGATTGGTTACTTTGTATCCCTTAAGCACTGTGATTGGGCGCTACAATGTATCCACTGAGACCCCCCACTCTTTTAACATGTAAAGTAGACTGAACTTTCTCTTTTGTGACGTTTAACAATGTGTGTTCAATAAAAGAGCTTCCCTGAGCGCGTGTTCGGGGCTGCTCATCCAAGACTGAACCGGCTTGGTCTCTTTCTTGATGCATTGGACTCAATGAGAAGCCCTCCTAATGCGGAGCAAAGCCGCAATAAATAAAAACTTCTCTATGGATTTTTGGTAGAAAATTGGGCAACTGCCATATTTCTCATTTCTACTAAATCTTTCCTAAAAAAGTATACATACAATATTTCAAATTTGTTCTGTGATAATTTTTGTGAAGGTATCTAGCCAAAACTTAACTGTGTTAAAATTCTTTTTAAAAATCTACTGTTCCTCTACACCTGATTCTGCCAAAATGTTAACCAGATAAAAGAATATTGATATTTCCCTATTAGACCAGTAAACATGTTTTTTTGAAGTGTATCTTGAATCTCAATGGGACTCAAATCAGGGCAGGTTTTTGGTGAAACACTAGTAAGAATCATATCTTTGCCTCTTTAAATTTCAAATCTTATGTCTGAATCAATTTAAGGCTATTTCACATCAGTTTGTTAGAAAGTTGATTCTGTTTATATAATTTATTGTAAAACCACAGATTTTTTCTCAGCTAAATTTTTGTTCTACTTTAGTATTTAGGCCAATTCCAGCACTACAGAGTTCTGGCAATGGTCATTTATTCAGAAGATGAATAATTAAATCTCTACTGATATTGCCAAGAAACTTAGTGTAAGGGAAATAATGAAAAATATAAATTGTCAAATAGGAAAAACAAAACTAGACTTTATCCTGTTTATAGAATCTATAATATAACTTTTGCTTTCAATATTTCTTTTGGACTGCATTGGTGATATTGGAATTAGAACAACTATTAGAACATAAGCAGAAGAAACCTGAATTATATAACAGACCATTTTACCTTTCATTTATACTGCACAAATTACTTGTACAAAAAAAAGTGCTATCTATATAAAATAATAATTATAATTTCAATATAAAAAGAAGAAAAACCCAGTGGTTTCTCATTAATGATGCATATTTTGTAGGGAGAAGACCCCAAGGCCATAACTTATTTCATTTACCTTCTCTGTATGGAATATTTAGCATGATTAACTTCAAAGATGGCAAAGAAGTCCAAAGACGGAGAACATATGAATAGAACATAAAAACAACCAGGAACAAAATAGTGCTTTGTTCAACTGCATCAAATTCTTGATGATGAATTACTGAGATATTGAAAAATGTCACAAAGCTAAATAAATGCACTGCCCAAGAAAAAAAATGAAATAAAGAAAAATCTATTGGAATTAATCAGGTATTGCATGTCTTCTGTGATAAGTAAGACATGCAAAGTGGTTTTTCACTAAGATTATGGGAAGGTTGTCAGATTCTTATTATATTAATACAATATAACAAAAAAATCATACTGCATTCACTAGATCTGCAAAAGTATGTTTAAAAATAACTTGATTTGAAGTAAAGATAAAAAGTAAAGTAAACCTGCCTTTTAACAAGATAATATTAAATTGCATTTATTAAATTATGTTGAATCATAGTGCCTCTGATTTTTATCAAGGAACATTGGCTACTTTAAGTTTGTATTTTATATCTTTGTTTTTATTGGTCATTCAAACATTCATTCAAACTAGATTTTCCTTT
>NW_020769317.1:8341239-8361982 GCF_900518735.1 Pseudonaja textilis | reverse complement strand
TGTTTTTATTGGTCATTCAAACATTCATTCAAACTAGATTTTCCTTTTAGGATTTCTGAAAATAAATGATTACTTACCTATTTCAAACTGCTTCTCTCTTGAATGCTGATTATTTAATGAAGAAGCAATAATAGTAATAAAATAACTTCAACTTGGATCATTCATATAACTTCAGTGTTAAGGACAGTTCAGTTCTAAATATAAAATTCTACTTATAAGAAGTGCAAGGCAAAATATAGAAATTATTTATTAGATTTTTTAAAATGGTTTAAGAAAATATTCATGAATATTCTTCAACAATTAATCTGTGGAACAACTTGCCTCCAGGAGTTGTAAATGTTCCAACATTGGAAGTTTTAAAGAAAAGACTGGATTTGTCTGAAATGGTATAGGGCAAGATTGTCAAACTGGATTTTTTTGAGGGCTGGATTAGCATTGTAGTTCTCCTATGTGGGCCAAAGGATCATTTATTTATTTTAGCTACAACTAGAATGTCAGAAAACAGTAAATAATTGATGATGGTAGTTCATGTGTTTCCATGGGAATGATACAAGCTTCCTAAGATTTCATCTTAAATGTATTTGAAATATCTATCTTTCCATTACTTTTTATACACTTATTGTTATGTGGAATTATGTTTAAACTGACACTTTTCACTTTTTTATCAATATTAGCTGAGTAATATCTTGGAAATTAAAAGAATTTCTCAGTTTTTTTTTAATGCACATTTATTATTTTTAATAAGTACTTTGAAAGAAATATACTTACTTAAAATACTTATGCATTTTGAGAAGAAAACAGATAAATATATTTATCCTCATAATTATGAGAATTAAAAAAACAATTACATATGTGACTAGCTAAGATCAAATAATTTATTCTTGTCTGCAGTGAGCAGTGCACAAGTATATCAGCATATATAAGTATTAAATAAGCTGGTTTAAAACTCTAGGCATGATTATCAGCTATTTATAAGACTTCATTCTATGCTAGATGGTGGTAAACAAGCTGAGATAAAACTAGTGAATACTGTTTAAGAGTGCTTCTGTTATGTCATAAATAGTCATAAATAGAAATGATTCAGTAATTTTAAATAATAGAACAGAATATAATAGGATTTACCATTACAATTAGGCTTTTATAGTATCCCACAGAACCAGTACTAAAAAAAATTGAATCCCACCACTGTGTCTTGTCACTGTTGTTATTGTTGTGGTTGTTGTATTGCTTTGAGTGTTTGTATGGTTTGTATGTAGACATATTCATATGAAGTTTTGTGGGTATTCATTTGTCTCAAAAACTTCATATAGGTGTTTTTGTTCTGTTGTTTTTGCCTTGTTGGTGTTACAATCAGATTCCACTCTCCAAAGAGTGTTCTCACATAGCTTTGCTTGTGGCATTTTTTGTGGTTGCTGTAGAAGTTGAGGATTTGATCTATATGTGTTGCATTCCTGTACACAGATGTTAGGAGTTGGCCATTCATGGTTCTGGTTACAAGGACATAAAGAAATGGCAGTTTGTTATCATTCTTGGTTTCTATTATTAATTGGATATCTGTGGTGTATTTTTCCCTGTTTTTTCTGATAATTGCACCTTTTTTCTGAAATAAGAAAATATTGTTATTCTTTTCTGTAATAATTGCACCAATAGCAATAATGAAGGAATTTTGAAAGGAATATATCATAGCAAAACTTTCTTATCAACCACTGAAAAAAGCTGGTGCTGTACTTCTTAGAAAAGTGATAGAGGTAAAAATAGAAGTTTTCTCTGTCCAGTCATTCTGACTCTAGGGGCAGTGCACATCCCTGTTTCTTAGTGATTGTTAGCATGACTATTCTGTCATAGAATTCTGTTACCTTCCTACAAAAGTGTGGGAATTACTGTAGAAATATAAAATATATAATTAAATTTCTGGTCCCATTTACATGAATGACCCAGAAATTTCTTATTCCAGTCCATTGAGTCATCTTCACTTGACAGCACATTGTATCATATAAGCAGTCAACCAAGTAACTCCATCTCTACTTTGTGCCATTTTTTCCCCTTCTTTCTGAATGGGTCAGAGAAAATATCTTAATGTGATTTGTCTGGTGTAAATTAAATGTGGTTAACTGTAGACAGGGAAAAGGAAGGGGAAGCACGCCAATCTTCAGAGACAAACTCAAGACAGATACCCACAGTAATCCTATTTTTATAGACTTTGCCTAGGACTTCATTGCAATTATGGTTATCAGTAGAAATAGTTCTACCTCCATTAAGAACATTCATAACACAATTAGACTCACTTTAACCTGAAGACAGCCAAGACGGGGGCTATATACAAATGCTTCAGGATTAATTAGCTACAGTATATTGATGAATTGTATTTGAAGTTTTCATGACACTCTTGCACATTCATGTAAAATGTATCATGCAAATGGAATATCTCTTCAACTATATCTATGGTACTGAAATAAACAGAGCTTGTATATTTATATATATTTAGCATCATAAAGTGGGATAGGGTGGTATATATATTCCCTTCACCATTTTTTTACCCACACAATCATTCTGTGATGTAAGTTGACTTGCTGCCAGACAGTGGATAACCCAAACATCTCTTTATGAGCTTTTATGGAAAAAACAGTCTTTGTCCCAATTCTTTGCATCTTCTTGCCCCCAACAGAATGATTTGCTTATCCTTAGAAGACATTATAACAAAAATTCATTTTTTGGAAGATGATGCATTCAAAGCTTTAAGTAGAAAACAAAAAAACACAGATGCACATGATCTAGCATGAAAGTGGGGATAGGTTACAGTGGAGAATGGATATCTTCCAAACAATTAACATATCACTATAGAATTGAAAGAAACATAGATGGTATTATATTTTAATAAACAGTTGACTTTGATAATAACTGATTTTTCAGAAAGATACTAATAAAAATAATAATCTTACAACCTACTCTTATTCTTGTATTATTCCTAATATAACCATGTTGTTATAGATAAATTGCAAAGACATTTTAAATGTCCCATTTCTCTATTTGTAATTGCCTAACTCTGAGAACGTGGGGTCTCAGTAAGCCAATCAAAATAGATATCATGTGGTTCTGTATCATAAACAGACAACATGAACATCATTTCAGCTTGACTACCTCTTCAAAGCTTTCTGGCATTTCAAAGGTCTCTTGTTAACAAAATAACCTTTGAGTTAACAAATAACCTTTAAACACTAAGACATCTGAACTACAACCAACTTTAAGATTATCAGATTTTTTGTCATGGTTGCTACAGCCATGAAGCTTTTGCAAGTGCAGATCCAGAAGCATGAAGTGTATTAGGAAAAAATATCTGGAGTAGTAGTACATGTAGAAGCTGGTTCAAGAACAGACTTAGATTTCAAAAAATCCAAGTTTGAAAAGAAGAATTTCTGATTCCACTTCACAACAGCAAACTCAATGGATATCCCAGCCTCAGCAAACAGGCAACCCCTACTTGTGAATACTCGGGCTGCTTCTTTTCCTTATGTAAGCAAATCCAACAGCTCTATTCAGTGTCTGACAAATAACCTACATTCCAACCAGGCAGGAAGAGTCTGGGACAATATATTTATGCAAGCCCTGATAAGGGGATTTCAAGCGCTTCCTTGCTCGCTTCTCTTTCTTATCATTGTCCACTTTCCTTCACCTACTTCTCCAACCTCTATACCTGCCTTTGGGCACAGCAGCCTTTAAAGTTAGCAGGCACTTACAGGTACAGTGACTTATTTAGAAAAAGATGGTGTTTTCTTTATGAGGAAAAATGTAAACTAAGTTCTTCAAACTTTGATATTTTATTGTATTTTATATTTTATTGTCCAGACTGATTCCCACTAAGATGAATTGTTATCAAAATGGATGCCTTTGTGCATCCCCAGGGTTCAGGTAAAAAGTTCTAAAAGGTTTCATGATTATTATTTTGTTCTGTTTGTTTTGATTGCATTTAAAAATATTCGTATTTATGCTTTTAGAAGATTCTGAAAATGTATTCTTTATTTGCTTATTTATCTTTTAGAGGATGAAGAGTTTACTTTGTCAAGCTATCTTCAATTATATAAATAGTATAATGCCCTTATTTTTCCCCAAAATACTGAGATAGCATTTGATCAAATTGTACTTGCTAATAATTAAATTAACCCTTTCTGGCTATGGTAACAATAGAATTGATGCATAGAAGCTTCTTTTGCCTATGGGAACATTTCAAAACAATATAAAGTGTCTTATTGCTTTTTGTGTCAACTAAGAGAATCAAATTGGTTCTATGGTGTGATGGGCCACACGATAAATACAAAGCTAAACCATCTTGCATGGGCCAAGTGAATTACATTTTATTGAAATGTTGTTGTGACTGTTTTTAATTAAGTTACTTTCATGCAATTTGTACAATATTTTAATCAGATATGTTAAAAACATACCAGTGTTCTCAATCTGAGTTTTAAAATATGCTAGAAAACCCATGTCCCATTGAGCCATCATTTCAAAAATGTTTCCTTACTTAAACAGAGAAATAGAAACCAAGGGCAGGCCAAAAAAAGCATTATATTGCTTCTTGTGACACTTTTTTAACTTACACATTCTTTTTTTGATAATGGTCTTTTTTTCTTCATAATTTATAAGAAGCAGCAATAACAGTGTAGAAAATTGAAAATGTTATATATACTATTCATCCAAAATAAAATCTATATAATAAAAAGATGTCCATTGCAGGACAAGAAATACAAAAGGTGAGCATTAAAACAAGATCAACTATTATATTTCCATAGCTAATCAGTATCAGTCAAAAAGCTTCATCTTGACTGGATTGGAAAACTAATAGAAAAAAAAAAGATTTGTCCCTTTGCCTGTACTGAAGTTATTGAAATTGATTTGTTTATCATTTTTATAAATTAAGTATTACACTGTATGATCATCCTAATTTGTTAAACCTAGCTTTATATGCTATAGTATCATCCCAGGATTTCAGATATTTAGTTCAAACAGAATTGATGTCAGGTAAAACGAAGGGTGGATGATTATGTTTACATATTAACAACAGCTGGTCTCAGGATATAACTATAATATATAAATTCTGTGATGAAAACTTGGAATCTTTATATATCAACTGCAAGCCATTTTATTCTCCACATGAGTTCTCCTCCTTTCTCCTAATATCTGTGTATGTTCCACCACAAGCTTGTGTAAACAAGGCATTACAAACTCTTACTGATCAAATTATGGAGGCTGAAGCCAAACACCAGATTCCCTTCCCATCATTTTAGGGGATTTCAATCAAGCAATTTTAAGGAAAGATCTCCCAACATTTTTCCAGCATGTCAATTATCTCACTAGAAGCAAAAATACTTTAGACCACTGCTACACAACAGTAAAAGATGCTTATAGGTCTTTACCATGAGCAGCTGTGAGACACTTTGATCACTGCATGAGTCACCTTGTACCTGCCTACAGACAAAGAAACCAACAATTAAATCAGTGAGGACTTGGACTAATGAGGCAAAGGCTGAAGCTTCAGGCTTGCCTGGATTGTACTGATTGGAATGTTTTTGAAAATACCTCTGCAGACCTAGATGAGCTCACAGATACTGTAACATCATATGTCAGTTACTGTGAAGACCTATGTGTACCAACAAAGAGCCTGTGAATATATAATAACAATAAATCTTGATTCACAGCTAAACTTAAGCATCTACATCTTTCCAAAGAGGAAGCCTACAGAAAAGGTGACAGAATGCGGTGTAATCAGGCCAGAAATGTATTAACAAGAGAGATCAGAGCAGCAAAACAAAGCTACTCTGAAAAGTTAAGGAATCCGTTTTCAACAAATGAACCAGCAAACATTTGGAAGATTTTTAAAACCTTACTGACTAAAGAAAACTTCTTTCCCAAGCAGAAGGAAATCAACAACTAGCAGATGACCTGAATGTGTTTTACTGCAGGTTTGAAAGGAAACTACAGCCACCTATCTCCACAACTTCCATCTCAAACACACCAACAGCCAAGCCTCCTACAACTTACCCCAACCCATTGGGTTCGCAACCTCTGGTGATCACAGAAAAGAAGTACAAGATCTATTTCACAGACAAAAGCCAGGAAAAGCACCAGGGCCAGACAAGATATTCCTTCTTGCTTAAAAGTCTGTGCTGACCAATTGACCCCCATCTTTTCCTGAATCTTCAATAAATCACTAGAGATGTGTTATATTCCTTCTTGTTTCAAACATTCTACCATCATCCCAGTGCCAAAGAAGCTCTCATCAAGGAACTGAATGACTACAGACCAGTTGCTCTAACATCTGTAGTTATGAAAATCTTTGAAAGGCTTGTACTGTCCCACCTGAAAACCATCACGGATCCACTGTTAGACCCCATGTACCGAGCAAATAGATTGACAGATGATGCTGTTAATATGGCGCTGCACTACATCCTAAAACACCTTGAATCTCCCAATACCTACGCAAGGGTCCTCTTTGTAGACTTCAGTTCAGCATTCAATACCATCATTCCAGACACTCTTCTAAGTAAATTAAACCAGCTAGTGCTACCTGAACACACTTGTAAGTGAATCATAAGCTTCCTAACAGAAAGGAAGCAGCAGGTGACGCTAGGCACAATCACACCTGATACTTGTACAATAAGCACAGCCCCCCCGCCCCCAGGCTGTGTGCTATCTCCACTTCTCTTCTCTCTATATACCAAACAATCCATCTGTTAAAATACTGAAGTTTGCAGATGATACAACAGTGATTGGTCTCAATCGAGACAATAATAAATCTGCATACAGACAGGGGGCTGTAGAACTTGCCTCGTGGTGTAACCGGAACAATCTCGAACTGAACACACTCATTCTATGTATCTCTCACAGAAAGAAAAACCTGTTTTTAAAGACAAAATCAAATAGCAAATATAATATACACTGAAACACACATTTTCTACAAAAACAAAAAAACCACCAGAGCTCACTTTTTATTATGTTTAATCATGATTCTTTCAATGTATTTTGTAAGACAGCTGTAGCAAAAGAGGCGCTAATTGTAAATACGGCAAAAAGGAAAAGGAAAAAGAAGAAGGTCCAGGTCAGTAATAGAGAAATAATATATTTGAAAAGGAAAAATAAAATTTCCTGGTGGAGGTCAGCGAGGGGAATCAAATAAATCCCTTTAATTCATGCAGAGTCATGCATTAAGCACTTGAGATTTGAAAGGAAAAAAATTGAAGACTTTTCCCTCTTTCCTGCACAGATAATTGCCTTTAATAACTAAGTTGCTATTTTAGCTTCAGAATATCAGCTTTCCAAATTAGTTGAGTTCTGAAGGTCCTCTGGAGCATAAAATCTCTGATTAAACACTTTCTAAAGTTCATCCTATGGGTAAAAGCAAAAATTCCATTACTTTAGAGGGAACAGTCATATCAGATTCATCAAGATTGTAATACTAGGAGGGAACTGGAATAAATGGAGGCAGCTTCCTCTATAATAAATAGTCATCAAGGAACTCTATTTATTTTTAAAAAAAAAATGGTTTTGATGCTGACAAATAATAAAATGAATCCTAACATTATTATATGCTCTCTTAAATCCAAATAATGTTATATTAACTTTAGAGTTACTAGCACTACAAAAACAGAATTTTAAAGACTTCTTGTTGCTCCTCTTTCTCCTCCTTTTCCTCTTCTGCCACCTCTACCCCTTCTTTGAAACAAATATTATGATAGATTTGCTCTTATATAGATCATAGCTATTCATTGCATGGGAAAATAAACAATAGATAGGATGCATGTGCATAACTTGTACAATGTCCAATTCAATAGCTTCCATTGATCCATCTGTGTGTATAGTTTAGAATCTCAGTAGGCTGGAAAAAGCAACACTATGAAAAAAGATAGGAAATGTGTGTCATATGTTGCTTATTGCTCATCAAATATCTTGAGATAGGGACAGTATGAAGAAGGGAAAATAGGATGTAGGCAGAGGTGGGATTCTACCGAATCTATTCACTAGAACCTGTTGTTAACTTTCTAAGCAGTTTGGAAAACCAGTTGTTAGAAGAAATCTCCTTTTGGTTTTTTTTCTACCTTACTAGACCAAACTTGTAAGGAAGGCATTCCTTACATTTTGGTGTTTTTGCTTACAAAAACTGCCTCTCCATTATCCCTTATTACATTCTTGATAGGACTAGACTTCCTTTCTCCGGAGCTTTTCTGGAGTTTTTTTTTTTCCTCCTTTGATGGTACTTTGCTTGTGTGGAGCCTGAAACTGACATATGTGTAGCCATTTCACATGGAAACCTGACACTTGACTTTCTTAAAGGGGAAGGATTGTTTTAAGCTTTTTACACTGCTGTTGGGAGGAAATACTCCCCTGCTGGAGTTAGCACTTTGAAGAAATAATTGAATAACGAAGCAGAGCTGCCAGAAAGAAGCTTTTAATGACAAGGAACGAAGATGAATGACATTCAGCAAGGCTTCTTGGCTAGCTAGAAAGATTGACATTCAAACATGAGTTTACATACCCTTTCTGAGTTTTGGTCTAAAATTGGTTTTTGGTGAAGTTTAATTCTGTGCTTGATAACGTTTAATCCTGTGTTTATTGATGGGATAATTTTCCCTATTCAGCTTCTGTTTGGAAGGAAAAAGATTAATCTCTGTTTCTGAAAAGAAACTGGGTTGAGAAATCTGGCTAGTTCCTGTGTCTGTTTGTTCTGATAATTGGTTTAACAAGCAACAGCTACTGTTGTGATTTAGTTATTTTCATTGTGTTTGAATTTTTCCCTGCCTCATGGTTTTTTTTATCTGGGGAGGAGGTCTTCCTTCACTGCTTTTGGGGTATCTGGTACTGTCCTTTTGGGGCATACTTCCAAGAGTCAGGATGCAACTTGGCACTGATTTTTTCTGGGGTGCATGTGACCTTTCCTTAAATCTGCATGATTTCCTTAGGATATCTTGTGAGTGAGACCAGCTGGTATCTTTAAGTGGTGCAAATGGTTCTAAGGAGTGCTTTTCCTGGAGAGCTTAAATGACCTCTCTGCTAAATGGTTTAACTTTATGAGCAAGAGTTGGCTGCTGATAGTTATCATTTCATTTTAACTATTTTAATTCCTCAAGGTGCTCTGGCACCCTGCCTGATTTGTAACTCCAGCTTGCAGGTATTTTTAATCTAATATTGGTATTGGCAGATTTTTGCAAGCAAGGAAGCTTTTTGTATTTTTGTACAGGTAATCCTTGACTTACAGCAGTTCATTTAGTGACCATTCAAAGTTACAATGGCACTGAAAAAAGTGTGACTGTTTTCACACTTATGACCATTGAAGCATCCCCACAGTCATGAGAGACCAGGTGAGATGAGAAGTACCTCTCGATGTGAGTGATGTTGAATTGGCCATGCCCACCCAGCCACATGACCATCAAGCCACACCCACCAACTAAGCCACAGAACTGGTTATTAAAAAAATTTGAATCCCATCCCTAGATGTAGGAAGCAACAGATCTCTGCTGAAATCATACACTTGTTCTTGGACAGCCCAGGAATTGGAAAAAGAGTTATATAAACTTGTTTTCACTGCAACTTCTGTATATATGTGTGGTTCTGATTAATGAGGTATTCTCATGAATCATCAATATATTTCAACTTTATGTTCTTTCTTTCATTTTTTTGACAATTCTAACTCTTTTTAGTTGTAATCATTTGCTAATTTTTCTGTAGCCACTCCATTATTTTTATCTGTCCTACAAACCATTTAACTGCTTCCAAGTTTTTAACTTTTAAATTGTAAACAATATATTTATTTGTCATCTTTCCTCCCTTCAACTGATCCTTCAGAATCTCTTCATCTGACACATTCTGGTTTACTAATGGCTAGAGATACATACTAGGCATTGTCACTAGAAATATCAAACACTAGCATAACAAGGCTCTATTGTGTTGAAATATAGTTAATGGATTCTGAGGTAGAAATCATTTTACATCAAAATGCAGTGTAATGTGTAAATGCATAATTAATTTTCATGAGGTTTAGCATGTTTATAACATCATAGTGTTCCGTTGTTTCTTATGGTGAAAACAAAACAAAATATAAAAAGCCAACAAACAAATAATCTTTTAATAAACATGAATTTAAGTGAGTGAAAGTCAAAGATTGGGGGATTAATTCTGTCAAGACAAAACAAACACTGTATTTATGAAAAATGACATTACCTTACACATCAGATTCAGGATAAAAAGATTCAACAACAAATTGTTATTATGGTTATTACTATTAGTAGTAGCTGTGGTAGCAACTTACCACCTCTGAAGAGTTTTTGAATTAACTGCCAAAATATTTTTGGCAAGCATTGGTACTGAACTTTGATTTGAAATGGAAACAACACTTGCTCTTTTGGCTCAGTAAAACAAAAAATCTTTACCTAATTCTACATTGAAAATAATTGCAATATGAGATAAGTCGTACAGGAACTCAAACATGCTCACAAACGCTATTTTTATAATGTATTTGAATCCACTTCTTATGAAATGGGAAAGTGTTAATCTTCTAATTGTATCAATCATCAAGATGACTGAGGAAATCTGGTTGTTTATGGTTTAAAATGAATGCTTCAAGGTCAGTGTCTGTATTCTGATATTACTGTTTTGTTAATCAAATGCTACTTATCATTCACAGCAATTCCAGGTATTGTACAAAATAAAAATACAGTGTAAACATATAAAGTAATATAAGGTTAAAGTAATGGATAGATTGAATTACCTTAAAATAAGAAGACAAGACTAAAATAAATTTTTTTTCCTATATTTAATAGATTGTTGTATTTAATATATTGGTATTGCTGAAAAGCAAGTGTCATCAATGGAACAATCCATTTATTTTAAAGAAATAGATGTTCAAGCTTGTATTTTCAGTAAGATTATCACCTGAAAAAATTCAGACAGCCATTAGATAACAGCAAAAAGTTAAAAAGAATCTATGCAACCCAGATCTGGTAGATCATTTCATGGAACTTGATTTAACAACAGATTACAGGTAAATGAATCAAGAAAAAGTAGGAAAAAAAAACATTTTAATTCTTAAATAGCCACTCTATCACACAATGCCAATTTGACAAATTCACTTGATAGTAAATCTTACAATATATTTAAGTAATTAAGAAACAAAACACAACTGAAGCATTACAATTGAAAGAGACAATTTGCTATACCTACAAGATAAAGTAGGCAAAAAGTTCTTCAACAATTAATTAGTTTATTGCCTGAAGCTGAAAGAAGTTGAAATTTAAAATACAGCTGACAGAACCAAGTTTCAAGCTTAAAGCAAAGAAGGTGAAAAATAATGGCTTCATTTGGAAACAGTCTTTTACAAATGTGTAAAGAACTTATGTTCACAAAAGGGATATTGATCATTCAAAAAACCTGGAGAAATGTAGATATATTGCTAATTTGTACTACTCCTTTAACTACCTGTGCCATCTCTTAAGCCCCATGGCCCTATAACACCATTCCATAATTTTAAACTTCAGACTTAGTGGGCTCTCATCTCATTGTAGTAATAATTATTCCAAGGTGGAAAGCTAACCTAATTGGGCTGATAGTCTGAATTCTTTTCATTCAGTTCATTCCACTAAATACAGAATAACAGAGTTTGCCCAAGCAAATCAGTATCTGGAAGTATGGGACAAAAGCAGAACTGGTTACACCTGGAAGTGAGGACTTGTAATGTCCCATTCTACCAATTAAAAGATCATATGAGGAGAACTGTATACAGAAATACTTTAGGTCATGGCTGTCAAACTTCACACCTGTGAACCAAATGCGTCACAGTCTGATCATGCCCATGCCTGGTTTAGTGAAGGGAGGGAGTCCCAATACATCACATGATGCTGCCGTGATGATGTGAGGTTGACACCCCTGCTTTAGATCTATCCCACTGGTTTGTGTCTGTAACTATTCCAATGCATCCTATTTATCCTTAATTAAGGTCAATATAATCTTCATTGGGGTGAGGAATTTTACATATATTCTACATGCATCACATAAAAAATTATGTACATTTTTCTGAAGTCTAGTCAATTGTTCATTCTGCTTAACCATAATCTGCTTACATGAATATACTTCAGGTGTATTACATAAAAAGACATGAATATAAAGAAAAATTTTGCCATCTTAAATTATTTTTGAATATTTCTGAGTTCAAATTATTCAGCCTGGTCAACAAGTAAGACATAACAGTATAATAACATAACATAACAGTATAATAACAATACCACTACAGCAGGTAAAATGTTCCTCCAGGAACTTATGTATAGAAGTTTCTTTAGGAAATGATTTAGACATATCGATACTGAATAAAAATTGCCTCAAAGAGAGACTTAATCCAAGAGATTTTTTTTTAAGTCAAGAAGATTGATTTTCTGGGGAAAAATATTAAAATATCTATGTCAGAATGTTCAATAGGTTACAAAATAGTAAAAAGCCTTTTGTATTTTCCAGACCTTATCATTAGGTCAGAGCTGTTAAATTCCCGGCCCACAAGCCAGATGGGCCACATGCTGGCCATGCCCGTGTCCAGTTTACAGAGGTGGTATTCCACAGATTCTGACCAGTTCTGGAGAACCGGTAGTGGAAATTTCGAGTAGTTCAAAGAACTGGCAAATACCACCTCTGACTGGAGATTTTGCAATATCCTTACCCTGCCACGCCCACCAAGCCGCGCCCACAGAACCAGTAGTAAAAAAATTTGAATCCCACCACTGCTGGCTTAGCAAATGGGAAAAAAGTCCCAATACATCATGTGATGCCGCCATGATGAGGTGAGTTTGACACCCTGAGTTAGGTGTTATATAACTCCCATAATGTACCTATGATTGTATAAAGGGAAAAATAAAATAGGTGACCTGTCTCATATATGTTTGATTTGTATTAGCTTTTAGGAGCTCTTTTTTGCTTTCTATTCTTCTTACTTTTGCAGCATTGAATTGTTTAAGTTATAAATCCATGTTTTTTCTTGACTGCTTACACTTTACAAAATTCATTCAAATGTATAATAATCATATATAAGGAAAGTTATATTGAGAAGCATCACAGCAACACACCCCTCTCCAGAACTGCATGTGTTAATGATAATAGCCGCATAGTGTTAAAGATAATAATAATAATCCAGAAATATAAGAGTTACAATAATTTTGATGAAAAACATGCTCACCAATAGCAAAAGCAATTAAATGAAATGATTAATACAGCATTTAACTGTCCTGCAGTAAGTTGTCTGAAAGTGAGTTGGCTGTGGCAAGTTGTCCAGATTGTAACCCTTTTTTGAGATATGTCCCATATATACAATCTGAAAGCCTAAAGCAGGGGTCTCCAACCTTTTGGACCTCAGGGACTACCAAATTCATAATTTTAAATCCCAGGGACCACTAATATGAATTTTGACTGATGGTGGCTTGCTGACATTGGTGGGAGAAAAAGAGAGAGAGAAAGGGAGGGAGAGAGAGAGGTTTGATCGGATCTCTCTCTCTCTCTCTCTCTCTCTCTCTCTCATACACACACACACAAACACACAGAGGCAGGGGTGGGATTCAAATTTCTTAACAACCAGTTCTGTGGGCATGGCCTAATTAGTGGGTGTGGCTTGGTGGTCATATGACTGGCTGGGTATGACTTGTATGTAAATATTATAAATATTTATATAAATATTGAATTTTTTTATAAAAGAGCAACTTTTACCTAAAATCAGAAAAAGCAGGCAGGCAGGCAGGCAGATTGAGTTGCTCAATTCACTTAGAGATCTGTGTTTCTGCTATCAGCTACCTGAACCTGTCACATAAAATTTGCTTACAAGCAAACTCATAAAATTTATAAAATAATATGACCATACCATATTCACAACTTTCTTTTTTCAATACAGAATTGTAAAGAGAGCCCCTTTGAATCATTCACACCACTCAATTTTACACAGTACTAATCCTGATTTTAATCTTGATCAGACCTGTCTTTTCTTTGCACTTCATTTCTAAGCATATTTAGCTGAAAGCGTGTCCTGTTGATTTCAGTACAGTAGTCTGTCTTTCTTCCTTTTCTTCCTTCCTTTTTTTCTTTCTTCTTTGTTTACAGACTTGAAAAGATATTAAAACTCCAAATGTGTGAATACAATACTCTTTCAATAAATAATGTATTATATTATCAGTGAATGTTTAATCAACCTAACAGGAAATAATTTCATTTCCCATTCCAAAACAGAACCAAAGGGTGTAAAATATGTAGCAACTTTTTTTGAAGCATGTACAAATTATAATGAGCATTAATATTTCTCTACTTTTCTATTGTCTGAATATAATAAATACTTAGCACACTGGAAAAAAAATGTAATATAAGATTAGACACATGTAAAGCTGAACTGAACAAAGCTTTACAGGATCAGAGACAGCATTAAAGTTGTATTCAGTTCCAAATAAAAAACAGGTACATGGTGTTAGCCACTAAGATAATACCTTTTAAAAATACTATTTACAATGTTTCAGATAAGCATCTTTTTTCAAATAACAAGAGAATTAGCTCCACAGAGGATGATATTACATAAAGATTGTTGGTTGTTTGCATCAGTTTTATACTGAACAATTCAGGTATTTGAATCAATATCTATAATGACATGAATGCATGTACTTGCAGTTTGAACTCTCTGTTCTGATCTTTGGTGTTGACAAAAAAGATTTGAAGTTATAATATTAACTTCTGTCATCTAAATGTAATTATATGTTTTGAGAGCCTGGGAATCTTGAACAGAACTTTAGATAATATAAACCATGTATTCTTAAGAGTTATGAATTCTTTACAGGCCTTCATTGCATATTTATGTCAAGAAAGGTGTAGTGTAAAACTAGCACATACAGTGGCTTCTTATATTCCATTTTTTATTATTATACAGTATTTTAAACTTGAATAGGGTGTGCATTATCATAACCTATACCCTGTGTTCTAGTTGATGACTGTATGTCAAATCTTAGATGAAATGGGTTCAATAAAAATAAAGTTTGGAAATTCTATATTTTTATGTTTGTATAATATAAATGTGAAAAAAAAATTCTGGACCAGTTCAATAACCTCTAATTCCTGCACAGGTTATTGATATCAATATCATTAGATCCTATTTATTTGTGTAAGCAATAACAATTTTCCAAAGTACAAATGCTGTCCAGTAAGTCCGTAAAAAAGTTACGTTTAAATAACTGTAACTCTTATTAATTTACATCCCTATTTTGTTTTGTTTTGTATGATATAAAACCTGTTTCCCACTTTCTAGTTCAGCAGTATAACTACTGAGCATGGTGAGGTATAGCTGCCTATGGGGCACTCCTAATGGCAAGGTCCCCCTGCCTTCCCCCCAATTTTGCATGTTTTAAACTAGGCCTAAATTTGGGGGGAGGGGCTTAATTTCATTTTATGCCTAGAAAACATGCTGGGTCTTCCTATTGGGGGGCGGCGTATTGTTGGAGAAACACAGTATTGTTTGCCCTTGTGTTGCTATGGTTGAAGCTGAAATATTCATTGACAGATAAGACATTGCAATGTATGATTTTATATACTATACTTAGATCGAACTGAAGGCGGTGTAGTTCTAGGTTTTCTAGGTCTAGAAATTCAAATCTGGTGGCATAAGGTATTCTGCAACGAGTAGAGGAGTGGAGAATTCTTCTTGTGAAATATTTCTGGACTTTCTCAACTGTGCTAATATCAGATACATATCAGATACGTAATGTGGGTTCCAGACTGATGAGCTGTATTCGAGTATTGGTCTCGCAAATGTTTTGTATGCTCTAGTTAGTAGTGTAATATTACCAGAAAAAAAGCTACATAAGATTAGGTTAACAACTCAATGCTTTTTTGGCTATGTAGTTACAGTGGGCTCTCGTGCTTTATATCATTAGCGATGAATACTCCAAGATTCTTGACAGAGTTTGGATTATCACCAAGGTCTTGACTATTCAGCCTGTATTTTATTTTCTGATTATTATTATTTTTTTGCCAATATGTAGGACAGAGCATTTATTTGTTAGAAAATCCCTGGAAATGGAGTAATAGAAGATCCCATTTCAGACAGTTACATAAGACCTGCCCAGCCAGAATCCAACTCAAAACATAATGAATATTTTTTTTCCTAAGATATCTGGAGTATTATTCACTGTAGCACTTCAGGCGTTCTTTGTGAAATTATTTCTATAAAGGAATCTAGGTTATTAAAAAGAGCTATTAGCTAGCTATTTGTATGCAAGATAAAAGCAGAAAATTACTATTTTGCCATCCTCATGTCCACACTTTACATTTCTTTTGTTGATTTATCTTTCAGAGTTCTTCAGAGAACCAAGGAACACCTCAGCAACACTTAGCACATGGTAAATGGCCAATCTAGTACAAACCTACCAAAGTCACTGCCCTTACTTTACTGTAGAAGTCAAGATCCCAATACATTGGGCAGGCATCAAACTACCATGGATGATCTAAATTAATATATATAATATAGATTTGATAACCTGTCACCTATTTTGTTATTTTTTTCATAAATATTTCTAAGTAGAGAAATGGAATAATCACAGGAAGGCAAAAAGTCAGTGGGAGTTGGAACAACTTCCTGTCAAGTTCCCCGTTGAATTTTGCTATGGGAAACACTGGCACTGAGCAACAGAAATCCCTTTCCCTCCCTTCCCAGCATGCAAATAAGTAGCTCCCTCTTTCTCATTACCTTGCCTTTCCTCACCTTGCCTTTCCTTCCCTTGCCTTGCCAACCCTGCCCTTGCCTTTGCCTTGGGCAAATGGCTGCTGCTGAGTGGTAAGAATGCAAAGCTATGCATGAGTGACTGATATAAGGCAAGTACAGGGGGGTTGCATTATTTCTCCATTAACTTTCTCCCTGCAAATGTCCTACAAGCAAAGCTTTGATAATGGGGAGGAAGAAAGGCACATAGGAATATCAGCAATCATATCAATTCCTTCTGAGTTTTCTTGTAAGGAACAGGGAATGTTAACAAAAGAGGATCATGTGACTGAAACTGTCTGTGGAAGTATGTGTCAAGCCCGAAATTGACATATGTGTAGCCATTTTAGTCAGGCTTAGTATATATCCTTTTTCTTACTTTCTCTGTGTAAGTCACAGCGGGGAAGGGTTTCGGGCTTGCCACATTCCTAAGTGGAGGAATGGCGATAGAATTGTTTTGGCTAAGTGATTCTTCTTTCCATGGGAAAACGAGCTGTCCATGCTTAGGCTGATTGAGGTAGAGATTTATGACATCAAGCAACGTTGAATTACTTCTATCAGAGAATGTGACTTTTGGGAGTTGTTTCTAACTTTTAATATTGGGGATAATTCCAGGTTGTGTCAGATCCGGAATTACCATGGACTTTGCCAATTTGATGCTTTCCTAAATAAAAGAAATTGTCTTGGAAGATGGACTTTGTTCTTTTCTTTTTAAATGGATTTCATCACTTGGAAACCTGACAATATGCAGTGACACTGAACAGCATAAGTGCAGGGGTGCTTCAGCAGCAACATTTTCTCCAAATTTCATTCCCTCAGAGGAATGATTCTGGCATTCCGTAAATTAGCCCATATGAAGTATCTGTCTTGACAAAGTTTTTTCCTGTGTTGCAGCATTTCACCCAGTTGAAGGTTATAAAATATCAAACAGTATGGAAATTTTGGTAGTATATAGATAACAGTATGCTAAAAGAGAATTGTCTTTCAAAGCAATTGCAGTCACATATGCTGCTATTCTTTTCCACATCAATAACTATATTCACAGTAGCCATTTAAAATATGTTCTAAGGATTAAAGCATAAACAGTTTTTCCCTATCCAGTTGTGATCATCTCAAGGGGGTAATGTTCAAGGCAGCCTGTTTTGTCTGAGACATGTTTCTGTCATCATGTAGCCAGCATGAAAATACAGAATGCAGTAACTTTCCTGTTGAAGTGGTACCTATTTATGTACTCACATTCACATCTTTTGAACTGCTAGATTGTCAGGTGCTGGGTAACTAAAGGAGCTCACCCTGTAATGAAGTGCTTGGGTCTTGAACCCAGGCTGTCAGTTTTCCAGTTGACAGACCCAATATCTTAATTGCTGAGCCATTAAACCCTGAAGAGTGTATTCTACAAACCAGTTAATCCAAAGTCTGTATTACTCTTAACTAATTAAATTATTGATGGCCCAAATACCATTAAAAAGAATCTCATAATTATCTTAGTGGTTTAATTTCTTAAGGTGGGAAAAGAAACAGGTTTCTCTAGGCAATGCATTTACAGTAAGTTATGAGAGAAATATCAAGACATATTCTTTAACATAATATAAAATTCTCTATATAACAATATTTTGTATACTTATCTATATGCCTGTCTTTTCACATAATAAACCTTTCTTCCTGCATTTTTTTCACCATTACTAAAGTTTTTCTATTCTTTCTCTTCCCTACCGCTACTTCTACTGTTTCTTCTTTATTCATGTGAATCTTGACAGATGCAACTGCCACAGCCATAGTGTTTTGTTTTGTTTCCAGTCAAAGGAGTTATGACTCTGAGCTTCAGGGAATTGTGCCTGAAGCGATCAGCAATGTCTTACTATGATGCTATGGCAGAGCAAAAAAGTGAATATGTCAGGTCTTTCTTCTGCCTGATATTTGTGACTTCTCTCAAATACCCATTTGTCTTCTGTTTTTTCATCACAGAGTAAGTCATGGAGTATGTCGAACAGACCTTATGATACTCCATTTATAATGCATAAACCAGCATCAAACTCTCATTAAATTTGATTCAATTTGTTCAGGTACGTCAAACACAAAAGAAAGAAAGTAGATGGTGTGGTTTATAGACATTATAAAGCAAGGACAGGAAGGTTTGGAGACATAATGGTATTAGTGTAAACTAACTTTAACTTTGTTGATTTTTCATAATCTTATCTCATGTTTTTCATTTCTGTGGCTTACAATGTCTTATTCTGTAGTCACCATAATCCTGCTTTCCCAACAGAATGAATGAAGTGTAATGTATATATGTATGCATTTCAATGTTGTTTCTTATACTATCGTATTTTAAAAACATTAAAAGAATCACACAAATAGTTAATACTTTAATTTTAAAATTATCTAACTACTGAATTAGCAACTATGATTTAATTGCAATCTCTTGCATGATTAATAGGTTCAATCCTTAATTCCATCATGCAGTCAGTTAAATATGGCCTTTTTGTTAAACTATTTTAATTTCCTGAGAGATCCAGTTCCTCTTTCATATGAGTTGCATTATTTTAACACCTCATGTCATTATTTCTAATTTTCATATCTATTTGATTAATGATTTACTTGATCCATCTTATGCACTAGAAGTCTCAAGTCTTTATTTCATCAAGCAGAATTTTCCAGATGGGGAAAGCATGCTGATGTGTTGTGGAACAAAAAAGCTCACTGATGAGATTAACAGGGTAAATCAGACCATAAGTAGCATATATTACATCTGCTGAAGTCTTTTGGCTGATTTAAATTATGCCACTGTGAATAAATAAAATATTATTTGTTGTTCTGTCAATTGCTTGCCTGTAGACACTGGAAGGAAAGTGTGCTGTCCCAGCCAGTCTATGGGAATTGGATAGTTACTTAAGAATTATGAGCTGTCCCCTTAAGGGAATGCATCATGGTAAATGTAGTTAAAGGTATCCTGGGAAATGTAGTTCATGTCATGTGGCCACATCTGTAATCCCGATTGGTCACTAATTTGACCCTCGATGGGTTGGGGGGGAGTTTTCCGCAGTTTTGCCTGAAGTCCCTAACTCATGGGAGCTGCTTTCTATCACTACAAGATGGGTTAGGAGATAACCATCTTTTACTACAAGGCAGATATACAAAGGATTAGTCATTAAAGAAGAACTTTGTCAAAAATGTGAGTTATGAGGATACCTGATGAACCAATAAATGTAATTTGTTAGGGACGTCTTGTTGAGTTATCTATCTGCATCTGTACAGCTTCAAATCCACCTCTGTGCAGAAGGCAGAAAAGAAAATGTGACTGACAGTGTTGATTCAACTTATCTGGCAGTGTAACTTTATTTTCAGAACTCTGTAGTCATCTTTTTTATCAACTTGCTAGAGGCGCTTGAATAAGTGAATTAAACAGACCCACTTTTGACTGAAATGCACTAAAGTAAGTTGTACAGTAGTTACTATTCCTTGGCTGCTTTAAAAATGTTTGTGTATTTCCTGAAGATCTTTCTAAGATCTGGAATAGTACTAGAATAGCAGTAGCCCATGCAAGATAGTAAAAGCTTTGAATGCTGCTTATAAGCTACTTTGTAAAGCTGTTATTAATAGTTGTTATTAGTAGAAAGGAAGATGCTAAGCTTTAATGGGATTTTGGTACAATTCCAGAGGACTTTAATAAAAAGTTAAAGATATATAGAATAGAAATACAATACACATTTTTATTTCAAAAAAGAGAAAATTAATTTATTCATTGGAGCGGGGCTATTCAACTATTACAATTTACTAGTAAATGGTAGAATTTCTGCTTTTCCAGTTGTTGAGAAACCTTTTTACTTTATCCAGAAAGAGTTATAAAACTCCTACTAACTTTGGAAAAGTTCACATGCTGAAATATTGATGTGGAAAGTTTTGGAATAAATTTTAATTTTATCCGCTCTCTCCTATGTATGTACAGTATGAATAGAATAGAATAGAATAGAATAGAATAGAATAGAATAGAATAGA
>NW_020769317.1:8299953-8341229 GCF_900518735.1 Pseudonaja textilis | reverse complement strand
GAATAGAATAGAATAGAATAGAATAGAATAGAATAGAATAGAATAGAATTCTTTATTGGCCAAGTGTGATTGGACACACAAGGAATTTGTCTTGGTGCAAATGCTGTCAAGAGAAAAGATAGATACATTTGTCAAGAGTCAAGAATCATAAGTACAATACTTAATAATAGTTATAGGGTACAAAAAGCAATCATACTAGGAAACAGTCAATATCAATCATAAGGATACAAGCAACAAAGTTACAGTCATACTGTCACAAGTGGGAGGGGATGGGTGATAAGAAGTGATGAGAAGGTTAATAGTAATAGTAGTGCAGACTTTATAAATAGTTGGACAGTGTTGAGGGAATTATTTGTTTAGCAGAGTGATGGAGTTTGGGAAAAAAAATTGTCCTTATGTCTAGTTCTAGGGTGCAGTGCTCTATAGCATCATTTTGAGGGAAGGAGTTGAAACAGTTTATGTCCGGGATATTTTCACAGCCCTCTTTTTGACTTGTGCAGTATACAGATCCTCAATGGAAGGGAGGTTGGTAGTAATCATTTTTTTCTGCAATCCTAATTACTCTCTGAAGTCTGTGTCTGTCCTATTGGGTTGCAGAATCAAACCAGACAGTTATAGAGGTGCAGATAATGGGCTCAATAATTCCTCTGTATATAGGTATATATACACAAAAAAAAAACCATACACTTTATAAAAATATGAAAATGAACTGCAGATATAAATGTATGTTTTTGTTCTTTCCTTTTGCTTTATTTTTTCCTATTTCTTCTCTTCCTTATTACAGAATAAAACTGTACAGGTTTATTGTTCCAGCTCATGTGCAGTATGTTTGCATTTGTTTTAATTAAAATATTTTAACTACTTAAGTTAAACAAATAGACATTTGAAACAACAACTCCAATAAAGGGACTAATATTCAGGAATATGCACAGCTGAACTACATTTATTTCCTGACAAAAAGTTTAATTTAATCTCAACAAATATCTTTTAATTTCACTGCTTTTTTTCCTAATGAGCTTTTATTTATGACTGTGAAGCTGTTATATCTCTTTATTATTGTCAGGCAAACACATGGTAGCTGAAGGAAATGATAGATGTTTGGCCTATTTCTGAATTTTTTTTTTAATAACTATAACAATAACTTTGGAGTTCTGCAGCAGCTTTGCTATTATGTTTGATTTTTATTTCAGTAACATTTTTTGTAATATATTCTGTATAAACATTGGGAGAATAATAGCTGCTCGAAAGGTTACATACTACCATAATAATGAACTGTAGATATGATGCACTGCAATGTTTGCAGGGATTATCTGTGTGGACTCTGCTGTTATAATCTTATCTCTAGTGTCTCTTATCACTCTCACCGAAAGTATTTAACACTCATGGCAGAACTCTGACTTGGTTCATGTCAGTAGAAATTTTGTCAGAGATTTAAATAAAATCTTATCCCTGTGTATTTATTTATGTATTTATACATTCATACATACAATTTAGAGGTCACCTGACTATAAATCATTCCAGATTATACTTTAAATGAAAGAAACGATATAATAAAGTTATGGATCAATTGTTTCAGAAACAAAAATATACAAACAAAATATTCCCCCATGCCTCAAGGCCTGCAACAATGATCTTTAAAGGACTTTCTGAATATCATCAGCCTAGGAGCCATATAGATCTCTGTAGTTAATTTGTGACATGAATATTCATCTGAAAGGTCTTCTGATTCAGGTATGGGTACTATATCAATCTGTGAAAAGCCACCTGCTATGTAGTAGATAGAGGAGCTGTAAGTCCAAGACAAACTCCCCATTTTGTACTTGTATTCAATGGTAAGTGCTACTCAGGGGTGGGCTGCTGGGGGTTCACAGGAGTTTGGGAGAGCCCCTAGCTAAGATCCTTTGTCATTTGGAGAACCCCACTCCTAGCTGGCCCCAGCCTCGCCCCTCCCAGGAGTCCCCACGCAGCCTGTTTTGGATGTAGGTAAGTGCAAGTCATGCATGGAGGCTCAGGAAGGGTGAAAAATGGACCTCCTGAAAGTTTGGGAAGACTGGAAATGGATCTGTTTCCAGAAAGTCTCTGGAGTCCAGGGAGGCTGTTTTTGCCTTCCTGGAGGCTCGAGGAAAGCCTTCAGAGCCTGGGGATGGCAAAAATGCCACCCTCTGTGGTGCAGGAGGCCAACAAGGCCAATCCCAAAATGGCCACACCCACCCAGCAACCTGGCAGAGAACCCTTTGCTAAAATTTTTGAAGCTCACCCCTGGTACTACTCTTCTAGAACTTGGGAACTGGCAAGAACCATGAAGTAGAAGTATGAGGGAGTGACTTTATGAGATGAGAAGAAGAGATGCTGCAAGTAGGTCAGACAAGATGGATAAATGCCCAGGGAACTTAAGACACAGAGATCAAATATTATCAAGGACTCATCCTAACTAATTGAAAAAACTATGTCTTTATTCTACATATCATACGATCCCCTTGCTCTGGTCCCCTCTTTGTACGTTCAATTAAAAAAAAACCCCCACAGATAAATGTGTTGGGTCATGTGACATTAATAGACACTACAGTGATAGAAAAAAGAGGGAAGAGAGACTTGTTGCCACATTGCCTCTTTTCTATGGCTGCTCCCAAGTTAATATCATCACAATAAAGAACACTATCAGTAGTTCTATCACCTGCTTCTGTATTTTTTTCCAATGTGACTGAGATGGTAAGAAGAGACCTGCTTTCCACATGATTACCTTAACAAACATTATTAATATAATTTTTTTCAGGATAGAAATGCCGGACACAATATTTTTTATGTCTTGTTATGTTTATATAATCACACTAACATGTTTTTTTTTCCTCTGTATTTTTCTTTGTTCCTTTCTCTATTATTAATACTTTTTATTTCAATCCGAATAAAAATCTCTCTACCTTTTGGAACATTCTGTTCTTTGACAAATTTGCTTACATGGAGGAATTGCAGCAATATAATTTGGACCAAGAGAAACATAATTTGAGTGAAGATAGAAATATGCACTGAGTTTACCAAGGCCTGAAGGTAAAGATGACCTCTTCGTCTGTCTCATCTCTTCATATATTCTTTTGCTAGAAACCCTGAACATTTTCTCTATCAAATTAAATCTGGCTCTTCTTTAATGTTTTGACTGATGTTTTGATTTCTTTTACTTTTTCTTTATAATTCTTAGTGATTAATGTTAATGTTTGAAACAAGAATCCTTTCTTACAAAGAACGAGAGTTATCTTCATTAACAAAATTGCAAAGACCTATTATCCTCCTATTATCTAGATGTATACTGATCTATCTCTGACTATACAATTTACAAAGCTTCTCAGAATAAATAAATCTACTTTCACAATGGCAATTCCTCTCATTCATTCTGGATGCTTGGCAAGCCCTGTACGAACCAATCAGAGATGTTCATATCGTCCAATCACGGCCCAGGTTTCATGGGCCAATCGGATTGCAGGTCTACAAGCCTGCTTAGTATGGAACACTTTTTATTGTTTTTGATATTGGATTTTTATGTTGTAAGGTGCTTGGAATTACTGGGAGTAAGTTTGGAAGCCATATTATTTTCATAAATAAATAAAATAGTATGCTGAGTTGCAAAGGTCCTTCTAGTACTTAGGGAAATGGATGTCAACATGTCATTCTAGTTTCTAGACATATTAATGAAATATGAATTATATTGAATAAATATTTTTTGCATTTCTAAGTCTTGTCTATTATGAGTTTGGATATACACTAGACTGCAACTGAGAATTTGTGACAATGATTCATAATGCATCATAACGCATTAAACTTCATTATTAGGTATTCATGGAAAAATTTGGCTGAAAGGTTTATTGTTTTTGAAATGAAAGAGCTTGTTTTTAATAGTGTGTATTTTAAAATACTGGTTTTTATTAACAAGATATTGTTGCATTGTAATTATTATTATTACAAAATCATGCTCTTTTTATACAAGTTTAAATTACACAACACTTCCTGAATCTTACTTCAAGGTCATTACTGATGTTTTAATTCCAAATCTCCATTCCAACTTCTATGTGAATAATCAATATCCACTTTAGAATCTCTATTTGACTGGAATAGGTATTTTTAGCTGCTACTATTGCAGGTTGATTAAACCATACAATTTAAAGTTTTTATTTAATATACTGACTGATATTCTAGTTTTATGCAATCAGAATGACTCTTGAACTACATTGAATGGTTTGAAAACTCAACCACATTAAAACATTAATATCATACAGATATTAATCACTATTATGTGCACGAGCACCTGTGTTTTAGACCCATGGCTTGTGAAAGCTTCCCAGGAGGTGATAGGTGGATGGACTCTGGCGATGATCAATGCTTCCCTACAGGAGGGGACAGTGTCCCAGCACTTTAAGGAGGCTGTGGTCTTTCCTCTTCTTAAGAAGCCATAGCTGGACTCCACCCGATTGGATAATTTCCAACCTGTTTCCAATCTTCCCTTTTGGGGAAAGGTTGTTGAGAAGGTGGTCGCCCTGCAGCTCCAGAGGTTTCTGGATGAAATGGATTATCTTGATCCCTACCAGTCAGGATTCAGGCCTGGATTTGGGACAGAAATGGCATTGGTCACATTTTTGGATGATCTCTGGTGGGAGTGGGATGGGGTTAGTGCATCCATCCTTGCTCTACTTGACCTCTTGGCAGCTTTCAATACCATTCACCATGGAATTCTCCTGAGGTGGCTTTGGGAGATGGAATGGGAGGCCTTGTGCTGTCCTGGTTCACTTTCTTCCTCTGCAGATGCTGTCAGTCAGTGTTGATAGGAGGGGAGAGATCCAGCCCTAGCCCACTGCATTACAGGATTTCACAGGGCTTGGTACTCTCTCCACTCTTGTTCAACCTTTATATGAAGCCACTGGGCGAGATCATCTTTCACCAAGGACTGAGGTATCACAAATATGCTGATGATATTCAGCTATATGCCTTGGCTCATGGTGAGTTAAGTGTTGCTGTGTCCTCCCTCTTGCAGTGCCTGGAAGCTGTTAGGAGTTGGATGGGGAGCAATGGGCTGAAACTAAATCATTGCAAGATTGAGTGGCTCTGGGTTTGGGGTTTCTTGGCTCAGGGAGAATTGCTACCTTTGGTCTTGGGAGAGGGATAACACTACCCCAAACAGACCATGTGTGTAATCTAGGGGTTTTCTGGACTCACAACTCCTGCTTGAAGAGCAGGTGGCGATCGTGTCTAGGAGGGCCTTTGTGCAACTGCCGGTTGTGCAACAATTATGCCTTTCCTGGACCAATGGTCCCTACTCACAGTCACTAATGTCCTAGTCACTTCCCATCTTGATTATTGCAATGTGCTCTACATTAGGCTGCTCTTGAAGAACATCTGGAAGCTCCAGTTGGTGCAAAATGCAGCAGCCCTCATAGTTTTGTGCAGACCCCAGTTAGCACATGTTTCACCTCTCCTGTGGGAGCTGCATTGATTGCTGATTTGCTTCCAGGTGCAATTCAAGGTGCTGGTTGTTACCTTTAAAGCACTTCATGGCTTGGGACCAGGTTATCTGAGGCAACATCTCTTGCCAACCCATTAGAGTGGGGAGGCAGGAATGCTGTGGGTCCCATCTCTGAGGGAGATACACCTGGTGAGACCCAGAAGAAGGGCCTTCTCCATGGTGGCTCCCTCTCTCTGAAACATCATTTCCCCAGAGATTAGAATGGTCCCTCACTAATACTCTTCCAGAAGGTACTGAAGACCTGGTTCTGCCAGCAGGCCTGGGGAACCCAAAGCGGGATGGATCCCATCAAATGCCTAGTATGATCTGCTGTTATCAGGGCAGCGGGTGGAAGTTGGGGTAATTTTTTTTCATTTATTTTTTCCAGATTTTGTTCTATTGTACTTTATTAATTTATTTGATTGTTTTTATTAGTTTTTATTGTTTTTTATTTTAAATATGGTTTTACATTCTGTAAGCCACCTTGAGTCACCATGGGTGAATAGGCGGCAACATAAATTCAATAAATAAATAAATCTAGGAACTACAGTCGCCCCCCCCCCCCCAATAATTTGCCGACAATTGTAAAAATTATAACTTTACAATCAAAACAGTTAAGTAACTGGAAAATAATGATAAAGCTATTCTTTGCACATGTAATCTTACACATGTGTTTTGCATTGCACACTCTCTCAAAACAATTCTCCTGGGTGGAGTTAATGTGTCTCATAATTACATCTTGCCACATTGTACCAAGCCTTGACGAATCGTCATGTCAAATACAAATATGTCACATCACACACAAGGGATCGGATCGTCATCGATCAAATACGGAGATTTACAGATTAGTCTTCAAATATCAAAAAGAGGACATGTAGGAGGACACTTTTTGAGGGAAGACAGAACTTACAAAAGGAGGATTGTCCTCCCTAAAGGAGGACGGTTGGTCACCTTACTAATATGGCCATTCTGGATTTCTAGTGTGATCCTTTAACTACTCCACTAAACTGTCTCTAAAAGCCTATGCCACTCTGTAACACTGCTTATTGCTACAACTGTAAAAAAGCCTCTATTTGAGCCAGTGTAATGTCCTCTATGCAGTGGTGTAAGATGGAAAGTATGAGAAATCTTCTTTCAAAACTTCAATGTTCCTGCAAGACCATATTTTAAATCTCCACTCATATTACAAAGCATCTGAAAAACTCTTACCCTCCTACTACTCATTGGTTGGCCAAGCCATGGAGGACAATTATACCTTTGTCTTTTAATTCTGACTCAGGTTCTTTGATAATATATATGTATTTTGTTAAATTTTTGTTTTGTAATTTTGTGGCACAGTTCATTATTTTATTTTTTATGATAGCACAATATATTATTTTAGTCAGCACTTATAATGAATAAAAAGGTTATACTATAGTTCATATTTTGGGATCAATATTTTATTAAATCAATACTTCCTTGCTTGCTTTTTTTCCTTCCTGCCTTCCTCTATAATATAAAAAATGTCTGAAAACTGTAGGTAAGGGGGGGGGGAGTATAGGGGTGATTACTATTAACAATTTAGCTAAAATACAAGTATTGAATAAAATAACATATAGTATAGTATTAGGAGGCAGAAGAATGGGAAAGAAAGAACCAAAGAAAAATAATAAAACACAAAGATCTGCAAATAAGATGACTGTGGCAAAACAAAACAAAGATAGTACAAATATTAATAGGTGCCTTAGGTGCAATCTAATAGGTACAATCTCAAAACATCTGCATTGACACAAACAACTTCAGTCAATGGCAAAAGGCAGTTTTATCTGAACTGGCTTACATTATGTGATGAAACCTTTAACACCATGAAACAATAACATCTGCCTTCTCCAGTCCTTGAGAAGGATTGATTAGACGGTTGCTAAGTGCCATGTCCAGTCTAAACATCTGACTGATAGTGTAACCAACCAGAATAATAATCATTTGGGCAAAAGTATAATAACTGAAAAGACCAAAATAAATCATCATGGAAGGAGGAGGAAGGGGAGAGGAGGAGCAGGAAGAGGAGAAAAATAATACTTGAACATTGTTGAAGAAATGTTGATGATACAAGATGAGAAAAAAAAATATGAATTAGAATATTTCATAAAAACACTAGTTTATTCCTCAAAATATTTATATATAGATCATCTCTAATATTGAACTTTAGCCACCATCGTCATCCTCATTATCTTCATCATCCGCATCATATCATTATTTTTACCATTTTCTTAAGTCATCATGCAGAACAAATAATAAAATAAACTGAAATGAGATTTGTTCAATGTTGCTTAGCTTGCTTAGTTTCAAGTTAACAATGGCATTTCACTAAAAAAGTATTTTAAAAAGCCAAACTGTACTGTGCTCCTTTTCTCATTTCTGTTCATTCTCTCAGGAATATGTGAACATATTTTCTTCTCCAGTTCAAAAGGTCAAATAAAGGTATGCCATGGTAAAGGGTGGGATTTTTTGTACTATTATTTCACTGTCTTCAACAATTATAAGAACCATATTTGTGGAAGGTTATTTTAAGGAATGGAATTCTTTTACTTTGCTAGCCTTCAGTTACAAATAATTTGATATGTCAAACTGAAGATTAGCAGATGGAAGGGTTATAGCAAGATGTTAATAAAAACAGACATCGTTGCATGTCAGAGACTACTGGGATTCATGGGCAAGTGTATTTGTGTAAACTCAGCACTATGCTTGTGGCCATTATCTTTTGATGTTTTGTCACAATAAAATATATCTTCTATCATAACCCAAAGAAAGCAAGACGTATTATGTTTCTGTGACCCCAAAATAAATATTTCTTTTTCCCATTAGTTCTTATCACAATGTTCCGATGAAGGAGGGAATTAAATACTAAATGAAGGACCAAGAAATCGTCTATATATTTTCTATAGCTATACCTATCATTTTTTTTCATTCTATTCAATACCCATCATATTCTCCTTTTGAATTACCTATACTGAAAGATGGACAAAACAGTCATACTGTCAATCAGTTTTAAACTAGACATCTAGTCAAGTTTCAAAAACAATCACTTTTGTTTGACAATAGGTTATGATAAATCAGGATGTCACCACATCTATTGAAAAAAACCTGTTTTAAAAAATGAAATGGTACTCTTCACTTCTATTTTTTAACACGTTGATATTCACATATACTGTATAGGTTGACTGATCTGGGACTGCATCACAGATACTAAGACAGGAAATATTTATTTCAGTTGCATATATTTTATTTATGGAATTTGTACCCTGTCCTTATTTATGTATTCATTTAACTTCTGTGATGCTAATTTTTTTACAGGCTGTGAACAGCTTAAAGTACAATACTTCATTCAAAAGAGCTCCTTGAATAGCTCACAGATCAATAAAAGACTTGACAGTCCTAGCCCACAGGTAGTAGACAAATTAAGAAAGACAAGGGGGAATGTAGACATCAGTTCTTAACATCACAGAATACCTAGGGCTATGCAGTGTTTTCAAGTCAAAGAAAAAAAAATGCTTTGGAGTGGCTAGAATCATTCCTGTAGCACCTTTCAGCAACTCCTTGAGCAGTTGTATGTTTTCTTGGTGTGTGTGTGTGTGGAGGGGGAGATCAAGTCCCTTCATTCCACTGATTTGAAAATATAGTCCTGTTTTTGTTTTGTTTTTTCCTTGTTCTACACAATGGCTACTTGGCTTTAGGGATTTTTTTCCCTTTTTCTCCTAGTAGGGTAACAGAACCTTGAAAGCTTGCTAAATCAATTTTCCAGCTGAACTTACACTTAGTATAATTAAGTTAGAGTTGTCCTCAGTAGACTCATCAGACTTTCCACCTCCAGGTTGAGGTGTCTGCTTTGTCCTGGTTCCTGCTCAGATTTTCCAGAGTTTGTTAGATATTTCATCACAATTATAGCCTGAAATAATAGACAAATTGTACATCAAAGATATGGCCCTAGAAGCTTTGACTACTCTAATGAGAAGAGATGAATATATTGCTAGTAGACATCTGAATTATTGCAGTATGAAACATTAATACTTCCAAACCAAACAGTAATATAATATGACAGGATTTGTTCAATTGTCCCTCTGTAGAAAGTGATAAGGACAGAGGAAGGAAGATGTGTTCTTCTCATACGACACAGAAAATGTAGGCACTGCTATGCCCACTTCACCAGTGCCTCACTGTTGAGTGACCAAGCTTCACTCATTAGCTGCACACCCAAAAATATGATACTACTAACCAACACCATAGTTGAATCATTAATACACATTATTGGCATCCATAGCATCTCATTATGCCAGGTGTGGTGCAGCAAGGAGAAACCACACATAGAGTTAGTCCCACAGTAATCTGGTCCCATGCAATGCAGAGCTTTAAAGGTAATAACTAACACCTTGAATTTTACACAGAAGATTACTAGAAGCCAGTGCAATTTATATCACAGTGGTGTTATAAAGGCATACTATAGTACATTCAAAACTGCAAGTCCCACTGCATTGTAAACCACATTGTAGTCCATTGGGATGTGACTAAGGGCACGAATAATTATGAACTGTGCTTTATTACCTAAGAATGGCGACAACAGGCACACAATATATATTTATGAAAAAGTTCTTCTGGTCATAGGTATCAGCAATTTAATCTATCTATTTCCTTTATATTCAGAGCCTCTGAACACACACACACACACACACACACACACACACACACACACACACAGAGAGAGAGAGAGAGACAGACAGACAGACAGACAGACAGACAAATTTGACTCAGTTTAGAAGGCCAGATTATAATATTTAAAATATATAATTATCTAAATAAGAAATTCATAAACAGTGTTACATAATGTTCACTTTTTCATTAAAATGAACCCAGCTTATTACAGAAAAAGGAAATTTGGTTTATCTCAGAAAATAAGAGTTTAATTCAAAAGTTATTTGGAATAATCAAAAAGGTCTTGTAATGGAAGATTTGCCTTCTGTTGATTTCATTAAATTCTTAACATACAAAGCCATATTCTTATTTCCTGTAATAAATGCCTTCAAATCTGGCTCACAATCTGCATTTTATAATGTATCCATGTGAGAATTGTAATTGAGTGTTGTTGATATTTTATATAGCCAGATTGTAAGAAATCATTATTTCATGTTAGTAATGAATTAATATTTGAAAAACTAACATCAGCATGTATTTGATCAGATCTCTAGGGAATATCTTGTTTGTTGTCATTGTTTTTTTTTTTTTTGCACTTGGGATGGCCTCACTCCCTAACAATAAATTTAAATTTATTACCATAATGTCTGTGTGAACTGTAAATTGTTGTATGAACATTATGACAAGGCTTTTAGAATTAAAATCCAAATGATCTAATTTGAGTTTGAAAGTAACTCTTGTGCAAAGCAGTCTCTATTTGAAAATGCATTCCATTTGACTTATGACAAGCTCACTATTTGTATGCTCAAAAGATAAGAAACAGAATAAATAATTCCTGTATATTAAAATACAGCACAGTAAAGTTAAAATTATATTCAGCAACAACGTATAAATATAACTCATTTTAACTCATAACTCATATAAATATAACTCATTTTATGAGGTGGATTAGTTACATTCTTCTTTTCCCACAAATATTTACCACCTGTTATTTTAAATGTAGTTTACAAATCTTTAAATCAATGTTTTGATTATTATTGCTATTGGTGTACATATTTTTATTAATAAGTAACTGACATGAAATCAATAAGTAGCATGGTTTCAAAATTTGAATAGAACTTAAAATTTAAAAATTTTTATTCCAATGTTACTTTTTATTTTGGGGGGAAACCTATATAAAAGAGTCACACCTAGTTCTTTCTCTCAATATAATAATTTCTTCCTCAAGCACATTTTTATTCTGACCAAGGATATGAAAAAGCATTGTTAACCTAAGCCATGTTTCTCTTCTTGCTTCTCCTTTTTCTTTACTATAAAGCTAAAAGATGTCATTGTCAAGGAATCCCAGGCTAGTCCCAATACCACCTTTAAGCTTTAAAAAAGTCAAAAATCTCAACAATTTACGAGAATTAGTTATTTTATTTGGGAACAATTTGCTCAGCCACTCTGAGCCAAGAAAAAATCCAGTCTAGAAGTTATAGCCATTGTTTTTCAGTGGCATGTCCTATATTTTGAAATTACTGTGTGTTTGAAATGAGATCATCCTGATAGCTTTCACCATTGGTAAACTATTGAAAATAAAATTGTATTGTAATTGTTTGCAATTTATGATTTTCATGCTTTTTTATTGTACCTGTTTATATACATTATATATTTATCACTGTAAATTAACAAATGTCTAGTCATTCTGGAGATTAATATACTAAATAAGTTACAAACTTTGGGGGGGGGGGTAATGACTTGATAATTCATTACATTTAAAAATGTTTCCTTTCTAATCACTCAATGTACTGCTAGATCACCTTTGCCTCATTTTTATTTAAATAAAAAAAATCCTTCAGGATACTATGAAGACAGACATAAAATAAATGAAATAAACAAAGCAGAGCAAACAACAGCTTAAGCAACAATCTGAAGCAATGTTTCTCAATCTTGGCAATTCTGGGAGTTGAAACACTGGTCTAAAGAAATGGAATATGAAGAGGATTCCATGCTGAATTCATTTATCAATATAATATTTACTATAGTAAGCATCAAGGAAAGCCTATACATGTGTTCACAAAAGATGAATATCTTTTCCTGCAATTGTAAATGTCACCACCACCACTAAAATTTATGAAATAAAACAGAATCCACTCTAAAAGAGACATCAGTACTAGATGGACTCCACTAAATTCTATTTGGCCCCTTTCATAAATCTACAGTCATGAGAGGCACATTTAGAAACATAATGCATTTCTGTGAATGGCATACAAGAGCTAGAAAGAAGGATATTTATATAACATAGAGTAATAAGGATACAAATAACATAAAAGAAATTTCTGGAGGAAATTAAATTTAAATGTTTGTCATAGAGAATAGTCATTTAAGAATGTTAACCAATAGGTAACTCAAAATAGAAACGTACAGCATCAGGATATGGGGTGCAAGAATCTGGGTGTAGTCTAGAGACATTAGCTACTGAAAACTAGTCACTGGTATTTAACTTGTGACTGGTATTTAAATTAGGTATCTTTTTTGATAATGTTTCATTATTATTTGATAGGACAACATTGCCTGAATCATAAAATTAGGGATCTTGAGTTGTTCTGTAGCTGCATCAGATTAGCATTATGTATTTATTGAAAAGATTTGTATGATTTTCCATATTAAAATAGAACTCTGGGCAGTTCACGATTGTAAGAAAACTGCAAACTATAAAACTGTAGAAACAAAACCAAAACCAAGAACAGTAAAACCTGACTCTTAGTAATCTCCTAGGATGCCCCAATAGCTTTTCATAGTCTTCAATCATTCTATCCCAGTGTCTGGACAACAAGCCAGATCTTGATAGCTTTCCAAAAAGCTACAAGAGTGGGCTCTTCTGGTTGCAATGAAATATAGGGTAACATTTCAGGGAAATGACCCGGAGTATGCCTTTCTATACAATCTGATGCAATCAACAGATAGACTCGTAGAGAGGCGGTCCCCAAATTAACAGTATTATCTTGAACTTGCTCTTTCTTGTTTTTATACACTGGCAAATTCAAATCATTTGTGCAATGTTTAAAATACTCTTACATAGAATCTAATTCATGTTTTATTCGAATAAAGTTGATATTATTTGATATCTTTTATTCCAGTAAATATGAACATCTTTCCAATGCTCATAATCAAGTTTTAGTCCCATGGGTAAAAAGGTCTATGTCTAAGGAGATGTGCCCTGGAGGTCTGAATTATGCATTTATTTTTGAAGTCGTTTTCTGATCAAATTCCATTTATACAAGAGGAAGACCTTTAATTACCACATCCTTAATTTAGCCATGAGACCTCATAATGAAAATGATTAATTACTTTCAGCAGTCATTACACAACATCATGTCTATATCTTTAAACAGAGAATCAAATAGTCTTATGAATATTACATCCACAAAATAATAAGTCATTTTTTAAAATAGAGTAATATAGTTTTAAAATATCATAAAATGAATAATTATACAGTTATTTTCTCAGATTGCTTATTGAAAACCTTGGTTTCAGATGGAAGTGTCTAAAATCTGTTGAAGTAATACTCTTATACAAAGGTTTAAGATAAGAGAAAAAAAACAAGAAGAATATGTGAGTACTCTTAAATTTTCTAGTACATTCCCCATCATCCTGAATTCTGGCTACCTTCCAAGATCAAAGAAGCACAAGATCAAAACAATACATATATGGCCTAGAACAGTTTCACAATCTAATGTGTCTCTGTGCATATTCTGGATCATGGTTATCCAAACTTCATAGGTTAATCATTAAAGAAAACCTATTTACATTTAGCAATTACTTTATTAATATTCATTATCTATAGATAATTCAGATCTACTACTAAATCATAACACACTATGTTCATTTAATGGACTTTTTTCCAGATGGCATCCATGTATTTGATGATGTAGTCAGAGATCTAAAAACCTCATTCAATTAAATATATTTAATGTGCCACAAAAACACTGCCATTATAGCATGACTAGATATGCAGTAGATCTCTAACTTTGGGAGGAACTTTCTTCCACTGGCTATAATCTAACATGATCTCGTACGGGGTCACCAACCTTTTGGACCTCGGGGACCACTAAACTCATAATATTAAATCCCAGAGACCACTAACCGGTTCTGTGGATGTGGCCAAATTTGTGGGTGGGGCTTGGTGATCATGTGATTGGCTGGGCATGGCTTGTATGTAAATATTATAAATATTTATATAAATATTGATTTTTTTATAAAAAAAGAGAGCAACTTTTACCCAAAATCAGGCAAGCAGGCAGGCAGATTGAGTTGCTTACAGAATCACAGATTCATTCAGAGATCTATCTATCTGCCATCGGCTAGCTTAGTCTGTCACATAAAATTTGCTTGCAAGTAAACTCACAAAATTAACTCACAAAACACCATGTATTTAAATATTGAATTTTTAATATAAAAAGAGCAATTTTTGCCTAAAATCAGGCAAAGCAGGCAGGCAGATTGAGTTGCTCTCAGAATCATTCAGTGATATATCTATCTGCCATCAGCTAGCTCAGTCTGTCACATAAAATTTGCTTGCTGTGAGTCTGCATTGAATAATAGACCCTTCAGTCCTAAGCGATATGCAGTGCTTAAAAGCAGAGCCAAAGATCTAAAGACTAGCTAGAAAGCAAGAAATCCAACCATTTCCTGCGTCCTAGCTAATCTAAATCTCCCAGCACAGCAGAACAGCTGATGGTTGGAAAAATAGCAATTTAGCAGGCAAGTTTGCTGAGTAAGGAGTGAGTGGGTGGGGAGGGTTCCCGCAGACCATGTGGGTGGTGTAGCCTTGTGTTTCTGCACAGCCTGGATTAATTGCTTTGGGGCAATGCTCTGGGGGTGAGATTTCTCACCAAAATTTTTCTGCAGCGCACCAGTGGGCCGTGACCCACCGGTTGGTGACCACTGATTTAGAAGTTACTTTAGTAGTAGTTACTTTATTTAAATAAATCTATTTGTGCAGATTTTTTAACTTTATTTCACAAGAAAAAGTAATTAACTTAGTTCATACTTTTAAATAACTAGCTTTATTTAAAAATAGCATCTTATTGATTAATTTTTGTATAGGACAATGTGCTGAGGAAAATTGTATCAACTTTTCTACTCTGCACATAATTAAGATACAAATTTGTATCATTCGAGGCTGCAGTAAAGAACATAAGTTGTTTTGTTTCTGCTAGAGTTACCAAATCCATTTATGTCTATGTTTCACGATTTTGACTGCATTACAAATCTTGGCATATTTAGCCAAATAACTTAGGTATTATCATATGAATTTTTGTTGCTTGTTTTCTTTCTCTCTTCTACAAAGGGTTTCTCAACCCTATACAAACAAAGGATGAGGGGCTAAAGAGTAAAAGAGCAATCTAAGTGGGAGAACGGATACTCAAAAATACCAAATACAGGTGAAACTCAAAAAATTAGAATATCGTGCAAAAGTTAATTTATTTCAGTAATGCAACTTAAAAGGTAAAACTAATATAAGAGATAGACTCATTACATGCAAAGCAAGATAGTTCAAGCCATGATTTGTCATAATTGTGATGATTATGGCTTACAGCTCATGAAAACCCCAAATCCACAATCTCAGAAAATTAGAATATTACATGCAATCAATAAAACAAGGATTGTACATAGAACAATATCGGACCTCTGAAAAGTATAAGCATGTATATGTACTCAGTACTTGGTTTGGGACCCTTTTGCAACAATTATTGCCTCAATGCAGTGTGGCATGGAAGCTATCAGCCTGTGGCACTGCTAAGGTGTTATGGAAGACCAGAATGCTTCAATAGTGGCCTTCAGCTCTTTTGCATTGTTCGGTCTCATGTATCTCATCTTTCTCTTGGCAATGCCCCATAGATTCTCTATGGGGTTCAGGTCAGGCAAGGTTGCTGGCCAATCAAGCACAGTAATCCCATGGTCATTGACCCAGGTTTTGGTGCTTTTGGCAGTGCGGGCAGGTGCCAAGTCCTGCTGGAAAATGAAGTCAGCACCCCATAAAGCTCATCTGCGGAAGGAAGCATGAAGTGCTCCCAAATCTCCTGGTAGATGGCTGCATTGACCCTGGACTTAATGAAGCACAGTGGACCAACACCAGCAGATGACATGGCTCCCCAAATCAACTTCCGCACTTTTCACTTCCACATAACTTTCTATTAATGTGCTTTGATACAGCACTTTGGGAACATCCAAATTCTTTTGCAATTACCTTTTGAGGCTTTTCCTCCTTATGGAGGGTGTCAATGATGGTTTTCTGCACAACTGTCAGGTCAGCAGTCTTTCCCATGATTGTGATTCCTACTGAACCTGACTGAGAGACCATTTAAAGCAGGGGTAGTCAACCTTTTTGTACCTTCCACCCACTTTTGTATCTCCATTAGTAGTAAAATTTTCTTCATCTACACACTGGTTCCACAGTAATGGTGATTTATAAAGTAGGGGACAAAACCCCTACCACCCACCATGAAAGCTGGAAGCCCACTAGTGGGCAGTAGAGACCAGATTGACTAATTTAAAGGCTCAAGAACCCTTTGCAGGTATTATGGCTTAATTAGCTGATTAGAGTGGGACACTTTGAACCTAGACTATTGAACCTTTTCACAATATTCTAAATTTCTGATATTGTGGGTTTGGGGTTTTATTGAGCTGTAAGCCATAATCATCTCAATTATGACACATCACAGCTTGAACTAACTTGCTTTGCATGTAATGAATCTATCTCATCTATTAGTTTCACCTTTTAAGTTGCATTACTGAAATAAATGAACTTTTGCATGATATTCTAATTTCTCAAGTTTCACCTGTAAGCTGGGAATCTATTGGTTTCATTTTATAATGAAACAACTGATTTGCATAACATAAATAAATTTCAATAATTGAAAATAAAATGCATTTTATTTATTTAAAATAGACACCGGGTTCAGTGATTAAAATACTAATCTGAACAAATCCATAAACATCAAAACAAATGTATTAAATGTACATTAAACGTAAAGTCACATGCAAAAACTGGGATTATGTCAACACATTTTTTATGCTAAACATCTATAATTAATTCATAAGAATAGCTTTAGGGTTCCTTATTCTGTTCCATTTTATAAACTGTTACCAGAAAATTGTACTGTGTGCTTCTGTTTACTTAAAGTACATCACACAACTGAATTTACAAGCAAAATAGTCGAAGGAAAGCCTTTGGGGGAATGTAGTAAATTAAAAATGAAAGCATAATGAGTAGAATACAGAATTTATAAGAAGAATAAAACATTCTCATAAAAGGAATATGCTTTTCAAGATATATATAAATCAAGCACAAATTCTGTAAATACTTACATGATGAACAAATGGTAATTGAATACAGAACTAAGCCATATTAATGTAAGATATGTGACAGCTTATAAGAAGTTACAGAATAAATGTGTACTTACAGAAAAAAATATATACACTTCAGCACAGAATTCTTCTGCTCTGGAAAAAAGATCTAAATTTCAAAGCTTTGTTTAACTATGGTGTTGATTAGTTTCCTTCACAAGATAATCAGTCAGACTATGTCTGAATCCTATCCATGTTAGGCCAAATGAATAAATACCATTATGAAGATAGTTGTAATGAAGCTATTTTCTGAAACAACGTAAGTAGTTGATTATATTTATTGATAAATTGATTGAGTTATGCTCCTTTCTCTCTATCTCTCAAGATAAAAACCCTTTATGAAAATATTTCTTAGATGGGACTTGTGCTATGGGTGAACATTGTTTCTCATATAGAGGGCAAAAATGTGTTAGCCGATCTGACTTTTATAAGAATAAATGAATAGTGAATTTTAATTCAGCATTTAGTTGCAAAGATTAACACAGAATTAAGGAGAAATGTGTGTTAGTTGGTATTTGTAAACATCTTACTTTAGAATTATCAGTTAGTTTTACATAATATTAATAATCTGGACTTGGTATATATGCATGCCACATGAAGCCCTCCCACTTGAAATTTATCGAAATAAATTATCTGGATTTTAGGATAAGGAATAAGCAAGCTGATTCATGGTGTTTTACAAGTCATGTTGTACAGGTCAAATATATCAATTTTAATATTTTATGTATTATTATTCTGCTTTTTTGCATTTTAAGAAATACATTTAACTAAGATCATAAAAAGAGAACATCACACTCCAAAGTCCAGACTAAAACTGATGATTAAAATGTATAATACAGCAATTGAAAGAATTGGAAATTACATATATTACTAGGTAATACTAAGTATTACTAGGTAATTATTAGGTAATATATAAATTAAAGATACAAGTGCTAGGATTCTAAATTTACTTTAAGACCTCACCAATTAAAGATCTCTATCTAGATGGATAAAAGCTTATTTTAATTAATCCTACATTTTTATGGTTAAACAGTTGTTCTTCTCTTATTTGTGGCCAAAATACAAAAGAGAAGAGAGAGACAGAGAAAGGTGTGTGTGTGTGTGTGTGTGTGTGTGTGTGTGTGTGTATCCATTGGCTTCCAAAGAAAGAAGATTACCCACCTAATCCAAAAAGAAACCCCAACCAAAATCCAAGACAGAGAACAAGAAAACGGCAAAGCCCTCCTCCCATATATAATTCTTGAAAAAAAGTAGATTGGAATCTACCATCACTCAGTGTGAAGGCAAAAGAGGAAAAATTACACTGTCATAGCAGTCAAATAGAATCTGATAGTGCTTGTTTGGGGGGAGAACTGGGGGGAATAAATATATATACTTCATCACATATATATACAATTCAACAGAGAAAGAGAGAGAGAGAGAGAGAGAGAGAAAGAGAGAGGGAGGATTGGATTGATTATGCCAGAAGGACAAAGACAGTCCAATATTCAACAGTCCAATGTTAATATTCCCGGAATACTTTGAGGCATCCTTCTCAACCATCTATATAAAAAGCCATCACTGCAAATCACTCCAAAGAGCCTTTGGGAAAAAATGTAAGCATCTGGAGCAGCTGTCAATAGGGTACTGCTATTCCTATACTACATGCTAAAAGACAAGTATTTTTTCTTCTTTTAAAAGAACAATTAAAGCCAGTTATTTTCATCTCAGTGGAAGCTCTCTCACAAAACCTTTAATGTCTCTCTTGATCCAAAATACTTGAAAGACATAGCAGACAATAAAGACGATACTTGAAAGTATAGCAGATTACATTGCCACCAAAAATGTCAGTGCAGTAGCTAGAAAAACATCAGAAAAAAAATGAATCTCAATACTGCTTAACAGATTCTGGCCATGAAAACTTACATCAGTTATCAAGCATTGAAATCAGTAACCAGAGTAATTCAAATGAATACAGATTAATTGAATGCCAACACTCTTTACAAGAATCTGAAGTATTAACATTCAAAGGAAATAGGCAGTATATAAGAGTCAGTGGAATTCAAGGAGGCTGGAGTTACATCTTTTGTGGGTGCAAAGGGACTCAAGACTAATCACATGTTTGACTTTTTCCTTGGGATTAACCAGGTCATCTCCTACACCAGTAAATTGAAACACACATTGATTGAAACTCAGTTAAATTTATTGGATTTTTAGCAGATATATGCAGGACTATGTTGTAGATAATTTAAGAAACTTGATATTATATTTCAAATTACAGCTTTTAAAAAAAGCTGCTTTCCTTCTTTGTACATTTTAAATACTGCATGTGCAGAATATTGCATGCCCATTCAGCATATGCCAATTATGAATAACTCCTATGCAAAAGATTTGCCAAAGATAATAATGTCTATGTTATACTTAATTTTATCTTCCTGTGTTTAGGTATTTGCAAACAAACTTTTAAGAGAAATTAAACCTATATTCCATTATAGTCTGAATGATGAAGTGAGAATATACAAGAAAAAGGAACACCCACTTCTACACTATCCTATTTTAAGCTAGGAAAATGGTGTTGAATACAACAAACATTCCGTAGTCTGCCCAACAACATTCCTTGATGTAAATCATTATCTTGAGTACAATCATAAAGATCTATAATATTTACAAAATGGAGCTTCAAATAACAAATACAAGAAGAATTGTGGAATATTTCCTCCTCTTTGAATGATGCAAGGAGCATTTCAAACAGGGTAAAAAAAGATAAAGAAAAGCTGATTGCTATACAGTATGTATTTGGGAATATTACCAAATGAAATAGTATGCAATGAAACTGCAGGCGCTCAGAAGCCTCATTAATTCAATTAAGGTATTTTTCTGGATGTGAATGCCATTCATAAAACACATTTCAAATTTTAAAAGGGTAGAAGGATAACCCAACTGATGACAGATAATAGCAAAATAAATAGTTACAATGCTTTGTATTATCAAATATTTAATATGTGTAGGTAAAACATAGCCAAATAGAGTATGTAGCACAACAGTCCTAACCACTTGTCATATAGATCTTCAGTAAACTGAGTTGTCTAGAAAGAACATAATTGTAATATATAAGAGCTGTCTGAGGTTCACTTCCTGCAACATGAAACAAAAAAAAAAAAGATAGCAAAGAATGGGATATTTTCTTTCCTTTTTAGATGTCATGAAAGACTTCTCTCACTTCTTATATCCAACTACATGTGAACAGTCATTAGATACTTGACTGTGGTTTATAGGATGGCCACCAGTGCCCACTTTTCATATTTCATTGGAAATATACAGAACTCTTGTGACAGCTGTTCAATGCATAATGGGGGCTCATTGCTGACAGACCTGCTTTTAAGGCTGGTTCCATCTAGATAAAAACAATATTGCACAATCAGGAGCATTTATGGACAACATAACTAATATCAACAAATTATACCTGCAAAGCTGCTTTATCATGCTGGTCTTACTCTCTGTGTCCATGAAGTTTTCTGATCTGAATAACCTGTCAGCTAGCTTTCAACCTTATGGATTCTGATCCATCACTAGGACTGATATGATTCTGATCCATCACTAGGACTGATATGAATCAGTTTAGCAGATATCTATGCCTGAGCCCTCTATTATAGCAATAGCACTTAGACTTATATACTGCTTCATAGTGCTTTACTTCCCTCTCTAAGCAGTTTACAGAGTCAGCATATTGCCCCCAACAATCTTGGTCCTCATTTTACCAAAATGAGGTAAAAAAAAATAATAATACAAGCTGGAAATTATAGTGACAGAAATTCCCTTGGTCCTGCCTCATAATAAAGGGTACTGCCACGATTGATATGAGACCATCTTTTATTTGGAAACAAATAGTCAAGAATCACAATCTATCTACTCTCATCAGCCCCAGAAGAACATGGATGATGCCTAAATGGATGTCTAAGCATTGCAACTTGAAAAATAAAACAAACATTTGGGGCTCTTTTTTTGTAATCTGTGCACTATGATATTTGGTGACAGTATAGCATGAGACATACTATATACGTTCTTACTCTGTCTTCAGCCTTATTTGGGTAGCTGTTTGTTGAAAACAAAGTATCTATTCCTTGTTGAACATTTTCTTTAATAATAACATGTAGGGATGAAGAGACATTTCTTTATTATCTTTAAATTTCCCACTTTGGTTGACAGGACGATGAGAATGAAAAAGCCTTGTGTAGGCATCTAGTTGCTAACTAAATCCATTCAAACTATTAGATATCCTAGCAAAGGTCAAACCAGGTGAACCATAAGTTGCAAAGCCTCATGCAGGTCACTGAATTTTGAGTGAGGGTCAATAGTCCTCAAAAGAATTTGCAACAATGGTGATAGATGGTAATTTAGAGCTTTAAGAGTAATAACGTTATCCCTGCATCATTAAAATTATTTCTAGCCAAAATGTAGTCCTTCTAGTGTACCTATAAAGATAAAGCAGCATTAGAAGCAATTCAATCAAAATTGCTTCATGTTCCTCAAGCTGAACTAAATGGTTTTCTTGGCTGGAAATGGATTGGACTTCTGATGAGGTTCACACTAGTATATGTCACTTGAAATATTGGCTGAAGCTCATATCTAAATGAATCCGTTACCCGGTCTATTCTTGCTGACATGTTTATTTCCTCTTGAGAAAAAGGTGCAGCATTTCAGCCTTTCTCTGGGGTAGAGAAAACTTTGTTAAACAGAGGCCAACAGATGGTCCTTGGCAGTAGTGGGATTCAATTTCTTTTATTACTGGTTCTGTGGGCATGGCTTGGTGGGCATGGCAGGAGAAGGATACTGTAAAATCTCCAATCAGAGGTGATATTTGCCAGTTCTCCAAACTACTCAAAATTTCCGCTAACAGCTTTCCAGAACTGGTCAGAACCTGCTGAATACCACCTCTGGTCCTTGAACCTATAGAATGATAGATTCCAAATTTCAAAGTATTGCTTTCATGGCAGATCTTTCTCATTCCTAATTTTATGCCAATATCTTCCCAGTCAACATAATGCAGTTCAAAACCTTATTCTTGAAGGTACTGTTGACATTCTAAATTCAAAGCCTATCTGTTTCAAGCAAAAATAGGATGGTAAAAATAAGTTAATGAATCCAAGTTATTGTACATTTGAATGTTTTAAATCAAATATCTACCTACTACCTTCTTACATGGATGAAAATTGTTTTTCAAGGAAGTAAAAAGGCTACTGATATTAAATACTTCTCAGGCAAAGATTCCATATTAAATGTTATGAAGTTGAAAAAGGTAAAGCTGGAGCTTTGTTTGACTTATTTCTAGTAGACACCAACTCAGTAAGCACATTTTGAAGATTTGATAATATTTTTTCCTGAGATATTTCTTAAATAAATAGGAAGATAAATAGAAAATATTGAAAAAGTATTATAGCATAGGATCATTGAAAACAAAACAAAATCGTTCAATTGCTATCTCTGGCTGGCATTAAGATATGAAATAATTACAATAATTATAATTTCTGTCATTTTAAACACATTTTTACAGGGACCACACAGTTATTGACAAACTTATTTAGAATATATAGCTTAAGAAAAGTGTATCAAATGAATTTTATTGAGACTACCATCAATATAAATAGACAGGAGATCATAATTGTGGGCACATAGGTTTCAGCTTCCATTTCCTTCTGCATTCAGTTTTGTAACATAATCTCATATATATTGTACAGCAAAATAACAGTACAATCATATTTTCATTGAACCTTAAAGCTAGTTTCTTAGTTTCTCAGTGACAGATGGCAGTACTTATTAACTTTTTTTAGTGCATTAATATAAAATGAATAGTCTTGTAGTATCAAAACTAAATGACGACCAGAAAGTCATTTTTTAAAAGTTATAACAATTTTATTTTATTCCACAATTTGTACTGAGTATGAAATAGCTTAAATTCTGGCTGTTTAAAGTTCTGATGTTAAAATGAACCAAATAAAAATTAATATATTTTTAGGTTACAGTGAGAAGTCTTCCTTTTTATTTTCTGTTCACAGTATTAATATTATTTTAAAATCAATTGCATGTGCGCGCGTGTACCCACACACACATGCACACAGACATACACACACATGTCAAATATGAAACTAATGAAAGTGTTCCTACAAAATGAATATATATATATTTACCAGCAAATTCAGTTAGGCAAAGTCTGAAAAAGGAAAATTTGGAATAAGCAGATTAAAATTACCTAGAATTTTTGAGAAAAATACAAGAAACTCCTTTTTTGTATGTTAAATATCTGGGAAGCATATCCTTTATACTCAACAGAAATTGTACATGCAAGTAGTTTTGGAACCAGTTGTATCCTGTAAGTTCTAGTTAAATGGACAGATATAATCAGGGTCAGGCAGTCTAACAAATGACATGGCCCTATATAATCTAAGTCTTTGTAGGTGTAGAGAGTAAGGGAAATGACTTTGACAGATATATGCTGGAAGCAAAAGCAGACAAAACATTGTTTTAAATCCAGAGGTATGAAATAATATTTGCAATCAGCTTAAGCAGATGTCTTTTCAATTCATTAAATTATAACAAGGGTAAAGAGGTACAGAACAAACAATATCCTTCTATTATAGTTGATAACAGTAAACTATTTTTAGAGTTCCTGTGAAGCTGATTTTCTGGCCTACCTACTAAAGACTACCAGCAGTTTAACTGGAACCTGAAGAACAATGAAAGCCTACACAGCTTGTAAAGCAGACACGAGTATTCAGATGTATGCCAAACTATATTCATGCTACTGGTTCTGGACCAACTATAGACTTTAATTGCTTTTCAAGTGCAGCCCCAGGTACAATTCATTTCAATAGTCCAACTGGAAAGTGAACAAGAATAAAATGACAAAGTAGAGCTGCTCATTTCAGGAAGGAATAGTTATGAACACTATGAAGTTGTGCAAAAGTCCTGGGCTCCTCATTGAGCAGGAACTGTAAATTCAGAAAGATTTCCTTGTCTGGGAAAATGGCATATCAGATGTTCAAAAATAAAAATGGAGGGCTCAAAACTTAAAGCCTTTCATTGAGTCAAAGCCTGTTCTTCTTTATCCAGATACCACATTCTCCTGGTATAAGGGAAAAAACCTTGAGACCGTTGCCCTATTTCACTGGAGAAAGGAGACAAATGGGATTGTTTCTTGCTCCTTTCTTATTTAACTTTTATATTAATATTATTGTAGTGACCATGAGGTCACAAAGTTCTTCACCTCACTAGATAAATGGAATATTTCAATTTTAATGGATGCCAATGACAGGACTCTTATTTCCTATTCTAGGCTTGGCTTTAGAAGATTATAAGCCAAACTATCCGATTATTATGAAAGAGAAAAACTCAGGATAAAAGATAGCAAAACAAAAGAAAATATTTTTGGAAGAATTAATACTAAATATTAAACTATTTAGTAATTACTATTTTAGTAATAATATTAAAGGTTGACTTAGGCTTCCAGCCTTCTTAGGTCAGTAAAATTGTTGGGTCAATATCCAAATAATAACTATATTGAAAGCCATCCAGAGTGTGCTGTAAAGTGCTATGGGTGATATATAATCCTAAACGTTATTGCTATGATACTAAAATATTAAAACATATATTTTTAGAAACATCAAGTAATGTCCAACCAATAAAGCAACATCCTTCTTTTAAATATGCCCGCATCACCTTTCATAAGTTTCTTATGTGGAAAATATGTTAGTGGTTAGAATACAGTATTGCAGGCTAATTCTGCTGGCTGGCACCAGTTTGATTCTCACTGGCTCAGAGTTGACTCAACCTTCCAAGGTCAGTAAAGTGAGAACCCAGATTGTTGGGGGCACTATGCTGACTTTGTAAACCACTTTGAGAGGGCTATAAAGCACTATGAAGTTGTATATAAGTGCCATTGTTATTAGCCTGTTTTTTTTTCTGTTCTGAAGGAGGGCAGTTGCAGGTCTGCACTTAATTTTTTTCCAGGGCAAAATTATAGTCCACATATATATGGGACTGAGATCTGAGGTGGGTGGGTGAGTGGATTGGAAGTCCAAAAGAATTTCATAGGAAGATTTGGGCTTCCCCAAGGACACCACTCTGCTTATCTAAAGATGAAGGTAGGGCTCACTTCCATTATTGACAGAAGATAGCTTACATTGTTGTGCTTTATAGGAAACTATAAAGCCTTTGAGAATCCTGCCCTGCAAAGCTTTATTATAGAGTTGGGAGTCAATGGATCCTTCTGAAGAACCTTGATTTTTCATCATTAAATTGAATAATGTATCTTACATATTACATATTTTGAAGTTTTAGCTTTTTTAAGCTCTTGCTATAACATATTTGACAAAAAAATCCCACAGAAATATACAATGTCTCAAGATTTTATTTATTTATTTATGCGAAAATGTTAAATTAAAAAAAGCTCTGTGAAGTTTCACTATCTTTCTTTTTTATTTTTTAATAGGCTACTGATGCATATGAGAATTTAATTACACCAATTAGTACTGCCACATCAGACATATGATGTGCCTTCAATTAAGAAGTACCTAATGGATATTAGTACAATTTAGCTTTGTAATTAAAGTTCCAAGAACAGCACAAATTAGCATTATGATTACAAAACATTATAACACTCAGAACATTAAAATTGCATATTTTTAGAATGACCTTATAAGCTAATGCTTCTTTTGAAAAAAGGAAGAATGGGTATTTTGATTGTATATTATATACCTGGTGTCGGGACAAAAAAGAACAGAATTAGTATTCTGTTCTTAAATCCTGAAAGCTCTTGAAGTGTTTTTTATATCCTGGTATAATTGATATGTTTATAGATATGAAATTCAGTGTAAAATACTGCATGACACTGCACAAGGCAGTCTTACCTAATAGCACAGAGTGTACACTGACTGCCTGATCTGATTTAAGGGCATGAAATAAAATTTTACAGTTCAAACATTCAGAAATGGGTATAGCTCATGGTAGTCTGATCAAGCTTGACTCATCTGGATATAGAACAAGAATAAGGTGGAAATGAGGTTAATAATTTAATATTTCAATTTTGAGGCCATTCAGCCAGTGGTGTGATTCAATTTTTTTTGCTACCGGTTCTGTGGGCGTGGCTTGGTGGGTATGGCAGGGGAAGGATACTGTAAAATCTCCAGTCAGAGGTGGCATTTGCTGGTTCTCCGAACTACTCAAAATTTCCACTACTGGTTCTCCAGAACTTATCAGAAGCTGCTGAATACCACCTCTACATTCAGCTCTTCAATAACTTTTGCAGCCCCAAAGTGTCATCTTTAATAGTTCTATTGTCCACTATGAGAAAAACAAATACAAATACTTATCTTGTTTTTAATGATGACCAAAAAAAATGCAGTCCTACATTGTGTCATTAGAAGGATAGCATCTAAATCATGCTGTCATAATACCACTTTATATCACGCTAGTGAAGCTACACTTGGAATACTGTGTCCAATTCTGGTCACCATGATACAAAAAAAAGATGCTGATATTCTGGAAAGTGTACAGAGAAGAGCAACAAAGATTATAAGAGATCAGGAGGCTAAATGGTATGGTGAATGGTTGAGGGACATAAGTATATTTAGCCTGTTGAAAAAAAGGATTGACATGATAGCTGTCTTCTAGTACTTGAGGGACTGTCACAGAGAAGAGAAAAAAACAAATTATTTTCTAAAGTACCAGAAGGCAGGACAAGAAGTAATGGATGGAAGCTTGTTACAGACAGACCTAATGTTGAATTAAGGAGAAATTTCCTAGTGAGAACAATTATCAATGGGATAGCTTGCTTCCAAAGCTCCATCACTGCAAGAACAGATTAGAAACCATTTGACTGGGATGTATAAGGTTTCCTGCCTTGAGCAGGGTGTTGGACTAAAAGACCTCCAAGATCTTTTCCATCTCTATGATTCTATGAAATCTAATTTGGCAGCAGAGTCCTATAAATCTTGCTAATTATAGTGGCCCAATACCATCTTGTGGTCTGTTATGAACATTGCATGTCTTGTTGTAAAGATCTGTTAAGAAATAGAACTTTTTATTTGCCCTTTTAAACAAATAAAAAATAAATAAACACTTTTAAAAATAAGAAAAAAAATAGTTTTTTTTTTCCAAAAGGGAATTAAAAGTTGACGCCTTCAGTCACACCCTTATATACAAGAGGGCCAAGGAGCTATTTTTCCTTTTATATTTTCATATTTAACTTTTTGTGTCATAAAGCAGTATAGTTTGAGGAAGTCTATCTCTTTCATGGACTGAAACTGTAAGAGGACAAGTGATATGGGCCTCTATAACATCCAATGAGATTCATCACATGACCTAAGGATGAATATTTTGGGAGAGGGACTTTGAACTTCCAGCTTTTCACTCTGAAGATCTGGTTGTATGACATAGATTGTAAGACATAGATTGTAAGACATAGATCAAGGCTGTCATACTCCCAGCCCGCAGGCCAGTTGCATCACATGCTGGCCACAACACCTTTGCACAGTTTAGCAAAGGGGGAAAAAGTCCCGATATGTTACATGATGCCACCGTGGTGATATGAGTTTGACACTCCTGATATAAATGTTTTCAATACCTATATTAAATTTCAGATACACTTGTTGAGGTTTTGTTTAAAGGGGAGAAGTTGTAGGGTAGAAACAATAATATCATGATGATTATTACTATTGAGATATTAGAACAAATATCTTTTTATTAATAAATTAATTCTGTTACCAGCTAAATCTGTTTTAAAAAAGATCCAAAATGAAGATGAAAAAAGGTGAAAAACATGGAAAAATTCCACCTGTCAATGTAGGTAAGATCAAATTAATGAATCAACAGGATTGTCTCAGTATAGGCAGTATCTAAGTTTTACTCATGTGTCATTAAATATGAAGCAATAGCTATAGACATCAGCATCCATATTTTTCCTCCAACCAAAATTTCTGCCTCAAATAGTAACAGGTTCTGATCTTTTACAACATTGTACATACTGTGACTTTTCATTACTGTCCTGTTCCCTTTCATATTTAGGGATGATTATTCAAGTGGTAAGGCTGGCATGGTATGTGATTTTTAACTACCTTTTAAGATTCCAAAACAAAAGAAGTTGAGAAGCTGAACAGAATCCAAAAACATCTGTATTTAAACAGTATGCTCAAATTTACTTTTATTATAATTTCATAACTGTTGGATGTAGTTAAAAGGTAAGAGATTGTGTGAAATCACCTGTCAATTTTGCATTTTATGGAGAACCTAGATCAAACTCATTTCAGTCCCTGTGTAATGCTACCCATTGCTCTGATTTGCCCCTCTTTCTGGTTAAGGCTATTATTTTGTGTGTAGTCTCCCACTTTTGACACACATACAAGTACCCATAGTTGGTTATATCCAATTACAATAGACAATAGATGAAATCTAGTCATATTTATTTATTGCTTATAGTTCAAAGTTAAACTGCTTATCTTAATTACAGTTGATACACACTTTTTCATCTGGGATCTGACATTATAAGCACATTAAATTAGTATGATGGCCTGCAATTTATCACAATTATTAAGGGAGAAAAATCCAAGAATCAGTTAATCATTAATCATGGTAAAAACAAATAAATGGAGTGTGCAACCTCTTCAACATCCCATAGGGATATTAATTTTAATTTTAATGAGATCACAACATAGGATAAATGATTATTTATAAAATAAAGTGAAACATAGTATATGATATTTGCCATTATGTAGCACATAGCAAAATATAAATTGTAGCAGTTCTCATAGTATTAGAACATACTTTTAATTCTATCAAAGACGCAAAAGCAGGTTGTTGAATCTATGAAAAAAATAAAGTAACCATGTTCTTTATTATTCTATAATTATTTTTAAAGAGATTGTATGTGTTATGCATGCATATGCGTACTGTAAATGTTCACTCCCATTACAATTCCCTATTGATGTGCAGGTTTATTACAATAATGCAACAAATAAATTCAAAAGTTAATTTTTGATTGATTTTTAAAAGGCTTTTCAATATTTTAAATGTTGCAGATGCATTTCTAAAAAAGGAAAAGAAAATTGGTGGAATAAATCCTGAGAGCCATGAAGGACAAACTAGTGAAATTTATTCATAACTCTGAACTGATTAAATACCTAGACGTTGGAAAAAGAGATGCATGAGGATATCCTTAGAAAGTAGAAGTCCCCACTTTTCTAACAGAAATGATCAGAAAATGATTGCTACCATACAACAACATCAGAAAGAGAAATAAGCTATGGTAGGTCCTCTGCCCTGCAAGTAGGCTAGGTCTGTTTAATATGGTGCAGTAATATGGCACACTATTTCTTTTCCTCTTGTGTTACACCATGGAATACATCCTTTATCTCAAACAGTAAAGAGGCACATCCAAGCAAAATAATTACTAACTGAGGTTTTACCTTTAAACAATCAATCCTAGATCTATGTTTATTAAGTCTTTTGGTCCAGGGGCCAACTTTTTAAGCACTATACTATATGTCAGATTACATTGTGTATTTTTAATATGTTGTTGTGCCAACTATCCTTGAAGCAGCTCTGTAAAGTTGTGACCTCAATTATTGGCTTGAGCTAATTTTGAGGGGGGGATCCCTAGCTGCTTTTATTTGGCAGGAAGGATTTGTTTATCTAGGAAGAATGATTACAACTAACACGTTTTATTAAAAGCAATAACCATCCATGAACTTATGCTTTTTTAATGGCATTTGTTGATTGGAAAAAGTCCTATTGGATGTGTTGTAGTTTTTGCTACTATAAACAAATTTAATTCTACATATTCACCTCAAAAAAGTCATAAAATAGATAAGTTATCCAATATGAAATCTCTAACTCATATATAACTATCCTAAGCTTAATAAAGACAAAGCAGAGCTTAAATCAGCATGACTGGATATAAATATCCAAGCCAACATCCCACCAGAATATAGAGTTTATGGAATATGGAGGAAGCTTTTCATGTTTATATCCAAATGTATACAAGCTCCATTATGTGTTTTATGACATATTGACGCCATGTATAAGCAGGTATATTTTCTTAACATGTATAAGCAGGTATATTCTCTTTCCTTCCTTCCTTCTTTCCTTCCTTCCTTCCTTCCTTCCTTCCTTCCTTCCTTCCTCCCTCACTTCCTCCTCCCTCTCTCCTTCCCTCCGTCCCTTTTTTCCTTCCTTCCTGAAAAAAAAAAAAGAACTGCATGCATCTTGGTGAAATGTCCTTATGGGCTTGTTATTACTTTTTAAAAAAAATAGTTTTGCTTTTATAAACATATTAACGCAGCAATGGTTAGCCAATTATTTAATCTTGTTTTAGTACTTTGAAAAAGTGTTTGTATTATAGAAATGACTTTCACTACTTATGTGAGCTTTTCCATGAGAAACCCAAGAGAATCAGTTTACAAGAGAGATAATAGAAATAGAGTAAAAATGAAGCTGTCATTTTACTGGTTATTTTCAACTGACATATTTATGGAAAGCTAGTCAAAAATACAGTTGCTTGAGTGACATATCATAAGCCAAACTCACTTGTATTTTCTGAATTAGGTACTTTGTCCTTAGAATGCTTGGGACTGACATTTTCAATGCTAAGGCTTCTTAGTGACCCTTTTTGCAGGGCTTGTACAATCATCATGCCAAATTTTCATGATGCAATATTGGGGGAAAAAAGCCACCTGTGGAACATATGAAATTTACAGTGTGGCATCTTAAAGTAGGTTAATGCATATTCACCTTTACAAGCAACAATCCCAATCTCTAAGTTCATCTTGAAAAAATATCTAAAATGAAAACTCTGCCTTCATTGCTCCATCCAAAATGGTGCAACTCCTTTGCACCTAAAGTTCATCCTGCATATGACTAGTAGGGCTATGTAGCACTTCACATTTTGCAATATGCAGCAGCTGTATTCTTAGAAAAATATTCTGCTGCCTTAATTGTTGTCCCAGACAACTGGTTCCACCTGATGTGTAACACCAAATAAACCAGACACCGAGGTGGACATTTGCAAAGCTTTATTCTGCACACAAGAGATAGGAGGTGGGGGGGGTTCATTCCCAATAGGCCTCTGCAAAGGTTTTTATAAATACTTCTTTATAAGCCCATCTTAAGCCAATCTGTCTTAGGTCATCCTATGATCTTATCAATGTTTCTTAATATTGCTTAGCTTGCATTTTTAATGTCAGCAGTCATCAGCACATTTGCTCCAAATTTCCAGCAACAATTGGCACAGCCATAGTTTGTACTTTAACACCTCCAAGTTCATCTTTTCTTAACCATTGTCATATATATTCATGATCATATGTTCTCCATGATCCTCAGGTTTCCTGTGCACGCAATTGCCTTGTTCCGCTCTGAGCAAGTATATTTGGAGGATTTTACTAGCTAAGCTGTAAAATTTTCATTTCTTCGCATGCAATAGCAAATCTCTGCAAATAATAGTTCTCTATAGAAACAACAATTTTAAGGGAGAAGGTCAGGGGTGGGATTCTACCGGTTCGGACCAGTTCTATAGAACTGGTTGTTATGCTTCTGCACAGTTCAGAGTACTGACAAATTGTGCCTCTGGCTGGCCCCTCCCCTCTCTGCCTGCCCCTCCCCTTTACAGTCACTCCTTAAGATATTTCTTTTTTTCCTTCTGACAATCAGCTGTTCCAACTATCAGCTTTGCTGGAATCCCACTTGCTGTCTTACTGCTTCAGCAGTAAGAAGGCCCAGAAGCCCCCCCCCCCACCAAAAAAAAAAAAAAAAAGAACATGGGGGGGTACACGGGCCCCCCCCCCCCCGGTTTTTTGCCCTCCTGGGCCCTAGGGAAGCCCCCTGGGGGCAAAAACGCGGGCCAAAGGGCTGCCCGGGGGGGGGGAAAAAAAAAAAAAAAAAAAAAAAGCCCAGGGCATGGGGGGGGGGGTTCAAAAAGAAAAAAAGAGAAGAAGAAGCTATGCCCACCCAGTCACATGGCCATGCCCACCTAGCCAGTCCCATCTAGCCACACCCCCAGAACTGGTAGTAAAAATGTTTGCATCCCAACCCTGGAGAAGATATTTTCTCTTTTCCTTTAACAAATGTTTGAAGTTACACTAGGGGATAAACATCCCCTAGTGTTTGCTAAGATGCCCTAAAGCTATGAATCTTGCAGGACTATGGCCAGGCCCTTATGAACAACTGCAGAGACTCTGCAACATTTGTCCTGAATGTTGCTGGCCCAAATAGAGTTTCCAAAGTGGGGGATCCACACTCGATGCGCCATTCAGGCCAGCTGACCCATTGCAGGTGAAATGGAGCTTCTAGGGGACAAATCCACCTACCTCAGAAGCTCCGTATTGGCCTACAATGGACCTGGGGGGCATGGAGGACCAAAAGTAGTATCAGAGATGGAAGCTACATTTCAGCCTGAAATGGACTGGGGGGCGTGGAGCACCAAAAGGAACATTGGAGGTGGAAGCTCCATTTTTGCCTGCAATGACCAGGGAAGGCCTCAGGAGGACTGAACAGAGCATATCCTCCCTCTGGAACCTCACTGTTGCAGACCAAATTGGAGCTTCTGCCTCCATTTCGGTGGAAGATTTAACAAGAGCACACAGATATGTGCATTCCAGCCATTTAAAAAAGATTATTGCTTATTTTAAAGGATTATCTAACAATATTCATATAAAATCCATACCTTTATTCAAGAAAAACTGATTGCTTCAGACCTCATTGAAAATGAAAGTAGTATTTAAGCTGGTTTTTGCAGGTGTGATGTAAAAGATAAAGAAGAGCCATTTTGCTTTTTATTTATTTATTTTGCTTAAAAATGTGGTTTGACAGGTTTTTGGCACATTAAAATTCATTTGTATTTCTGACTTATGCCACTTAAAACTCATAAAATAAGAAGAAATGAGCATCAAGGTAATTTCAGATCTCAACATGCTTGCATTTCTAATAAAAGCTATTGGTGAATTAATGAACAATGAGTAGTTGGAGAAGGGCAATAAGATATCTGTCAGTCCTATGAGAATCTGGAGAAAAAGTGTTCTCTGTATATTTTTAATGAGAAGACTGTGGGAATTTTTATTGTATCCTTGATACAGTTACATTTTAATATAGTTGCCATTCCAATATCTATGTAAAATACATTGCAGTACAGGGTAGGATCCAAGAACTGATTTATATTATTAAATTATTAAATGCCTTGCAAATTACTTTCTAATTGCAAATTACTCACTAATCCATAAACTGAATTTAAAATATTTAATAAGGCAATTGAACAGGAGTTATGTAGTTAACATGTATGCAACCAGATTTTTTACTGCAGCTACTGTAAGTGACACAATTTTGTCTTGCTTAACTTTGGTACCTATCACATGACTACAGGGAAAAACCCTTCCATGCCATTGGTTTACTTAAACGTCTATTTGTCCAAATAATGATTTTAGCTATATTTTGAATATTAATTACTAGTGTTCATAGTGATAGGAAATGTAGACTGTTTTGGAAAACTATACATACATTTTTAAATCAGAGTAATATTGTGGAATTATTTTGTATCAAATTATGTGGTTGCAGAAATCCTACATCATTGTTTTGTTATTAGAATATTTATATTTTATTCCATATTCTGACATATTGGACCATACCTAGACCAAAATAGATGAACTTAGTTTTCCTTTTAAATATCTAATGAAAATATGTGCCATAAATGTACTTGGACATATTTATTTGTTTGTTTGTTCCCAGCCCAGGTGATTCTGGGCAGTTTTCAGTGTTAAAAAGAACAAAACCATCAAAAATATGATGATGACGATGATGATGACAATAACGATGATGATGGTGGTCTGAAACAAATTTATTTTCTCTACTACTGCAGAGAAAATAAAGCAATATGATAACTGAATAATGCAGTTGTGTAATTACAGTCATCTGGCTACAGAAATTTTCTTAGACTCTTTGCTTGCAATCTTTGTTAGAGACAATTGTTTGACTTCCTAGATCTCACATCTTGTTTGTGACACTTGACCATTATGCTGGGTGACTACCTAATTTGGTATCCTGTGATTCTTGGAATATAATTAGAGTATACTAATGTTTCTTCAATTGCATTCATCTCTGTCCAGAGATAATTTCTTTTGTTAGACATTTAACACATATGGTTATTTGCTTTTAACTAAAGTTTTAACTTTAGTAAATTTTGCAGCTTTGATACTGTGTTTGTGTACGCATGTATCACAGCAATCTTAAAACAGAACAGAGTGGGTACACTCCAGATGCTGTCCCTGAAATCTTGCCAGTTGATTGAATATAGTGAGATCAAATATGCTGAGGACTATCTTTTCACTGGCTACTGAAGCCCTTTAGAACATCTTCTCACCTGAGATCTGAGGGAACTCCATCATTTCATTTCCACAAGACCATGAAAAACCTTGCCTTTCCAGCAAGCATTAAGCTAGGAGGCTGTTTTATCGGGTGCCTGGGTAGAAGAGTACTTTTCTTTTTAGTTAAATTTTAGTAGATTGTCATGAGCTGCCTAGAATCATTTCATGAGAGAGATGGCCATATGAATCTTTTAAATAAGTACAGTTCAAAATTACTGAGATTAAAATTTAAAATTTTGATATTTTGCAAAAGAAAAATAAAGGCAGGAAAGAAAGATCAGAGGGATGAAATAGAATATATAATAAGTGAACTAAATGAAAGTAGTTAATGCAGGCATGAAAATATGGATGATAAATGCAATTCGCTGGTCATAAAATATGTTGTCACCAAGCAGGATCATACAAAGGGAAGAAAAAAGTGAATATATTTTTGTAGTAACATTTTCAAACTAGCCCATTTCTCTGTTGAGTTTAGGGATTATTCCCTAAAGAGCAGGCTTTTAGAGAGCAATAATATGAGTTTCTTAAAATTTTTGTTCATCTGATAAAGAGGATAAATAATGTTATTTTTCTGAAAAGAAGAAATACAAATACTTCTGATATATATATATGAATAAATTTAAAAACTGGTATACTTATCTGATAATATATAATTCTGAGTATTCAAAAATAATAAAACAGTTTGAAAGTTTTTGTTGAACTAGAATTAGATCAGATATTCAGTTGCAAAAATAGGCTTCATCTCCTCTATTAAATAAGGTATAGGTTTGGCTAGTGAGTGTTTTTTCATAGGTGATGATTAAAGTATATGTTAACAGTGTGTTACAATTGTGCTATAATAAAGGATTGTAATAATCTGAGTATGAAAATAATCCTATTGCCCATAAATTGCACAATAATATCAGAAATAATAAAGCAGATATATAGGTGATGAGCTCCATCTCAATGCTGTGGTGAGGCTGAATGTTTTGATACATCCAAGTAAAATGTTTTTCTGAAGCAGAGCTAGCTAGTATTGCTTCATGCTCCTACTAATTACTACGGAGGAAAAGATATAACCACACATCTTTGTTTGAGGAAAATAGCCTGAAATATCCTGAATTCCAGTGATGTTTAAAAGGTTGCTAAATTTGTTTTTTCCTCTTTATTTGATTTTTATAGCAACTCAAATCACTTGCCCACCCCTGCAAGTAATTCTGGGCAGCATGCATTGTAAGATTTAAAAGCAGTCAAAAGAATGCAAAATACCTGATAACAAAAACAAACTTTATGTATCCCTACCAATAAGGTGCATGTACTTGAAAAAAAAAGAAAAGAAAATCACAACCATTTTTATGAAATCATTCATTTTAGCCTTCACATCTTCTATGGTAATAAAAAGTATAGCATGTACTTAACCAACAATCGGTAATACTTATTTCACTTAAATTCTGCTAAATTCCTCTCATAAGAAAAGAACCACCAGAAGCAATTTCTAAAGCTGCTGTTATGCCACCTGATTATTAATTCTATAGGCTTTCAACCTTCTTAAATATCCTAGGTATTGTTTGTTTCAAATTACTGGATGCAATATAAAGATAAGGTTAAATAATAGTTGTGTTTTCCTGATGTAAAGTCCTTTCTTTATGTTTTACCCAAATGACTGTATGTCATATAGTATCTATATTTTAAGCCAGATTAAACAAGTGAGAAGTAGTTCCCCATCGTTTCAGAATTTAGGCATACATTTAGACCAGGGCTGCTTAAATCTGGTTCATGGTAGGCCTGGAAATAGCAAAGGACCAGCCCGTGGTGCCTCTGCTAGAGGAAGCATAGCACAGAGAGCTGCATGTGCCTCCCTTGTGCCTCGACAGGGTGCTGCAGGAGGCTTCAATCCTATCTTCCTCTCCAGCTGGCCCACAAAGGAGAACTACAAAGCTGATCTAGCCCTCAAAAAAAATTTAAGCCCTGATTTAGATTGTACATATACATCATGCTAAGACATAACAAGGTTGTTGGTTTTTTTATTTTCTGTTTAAGTATTCAGTTCAAAAAGTGCAGCTGATCCAAATAGCTCTATCCCTGGAAAAGTCACTTGTAGTCATGTCAGGGATGATAATTGGCCATCCTTGCTTGCTTGCTTGCCTGCCTATATAGGTGTGAAAGAGTTCTATTTCAATGCTACGATGAGGCTGAATGTTTTGACACATCCAAGTAAGGTGTCTTGTTGAAGTAGAGCTAATGTTGCTTCATGCATCAATACTACTTTCTATGGAGGGAAATATATTTGTTCGATTCTTTCTTGGTACCTTCATAAATTCATAAACCAAATGGAAAGAACTTTAGACTTTAAAGTAACATGAGGCAGGAATACTGAAAGATTCATCTTCCAAATGCAGAAGACTTTCAGCACTTAACTGTAAAAGCTTGTTCTAAAAAAAATCACTATATTTTGCCTCTTTTTTTTTTTCAGAGAGGCTCATCTTTAATAAATTCATGTAAAATATGCATAACATGGCAGATAAGCCTTTCCAAACTGGGAAAACCTTAAAAAGACATTGGAGATTGAGAGACAAAAGAATAATTGGGGTATCAAAATGTTGATAATTGAGAATATATTCACAAATATCCTAACATATTATCTGGTACACATAACAACCTGAAATTGGAATATAATTATCTTAACATTTTAGTTCTTTTCCCCTATTTTTTAAAGCGCATTCATATATATACACTGAGATCATTTGTACTAAGACAAATTGCTTATGGGTCCAGTCACACTTGGCCAATAAAGGAATTCTATTCTATTCTATTCCATTCTATTCTATAGAAAAAAATATTTATATTATTTATACCATTTTTTTAATTATAGAAGCTATTTAAAACATTATTCAAAGTTATTGTAAATTTAAAGGATGATATATATATGGTGTTAGAAAACAAAGCTGGTCAGAATTATGAACAATAGTTTACCACAAAAATGAATAAACCAGAGATGCCATCAATTTGTCATGAGAGACACCATGATTTGAAACCAATGAAATTGATCCAGTAGAACCAGAAGTGCATTTTATGCTATTTTAATATCCAAGAGATTGTACATATAATATGATTGAGTTTGTCAATATATTAGATAAGATAAGGATTAGATGATGTACCCTAGAATGAAACAGCTAGAACACTTTATAAAGCTTAACCAAGAAAGAAAATTTAAAACTAAAACACCTTCCAATAAATAATAAAAAGCTGGAAGGAGATTTTTGTGTATTAAAATCATGTCCTTTTGCCAAAACTCAATAATGTAGTTATATGCTAGTAGTTATGGTTCGTGGGGGAACATTCTTGGCTGAAAGAATTCTGAATAAAGTTATCTTATAATCTTTGAATACCTATGTATCCTACTAGTTTGACAGTTTGAAATAATTTTGTAACTTTTTTTCATGACAAATCTATTTTTAGCAATTATCTTGCACTATTGTAAATGGTACAATATGCTCTTCTGTGTACTGGAAATTGATCCTGCACATGCAGATTAATGTTGTTTCCAAAACAATTCAACAACATTTCAAACTGAAGTAAAGTTTTAAAAAAAGAATCTGAGCAAAAGCAAAAAAAATCCAGATCTACCCTATCCTGCACAAGTGTTATAAATGTATTTATTGGTAACTGTACTTTGCTTGGTAAAAGATACCTAATCTAGTTTTTTTTTAAAAAAAATGAACATGAATTGACCAGAACTATCATCGAAATTACTTTACAGCAACATACTGCATATTTGATTCCCTGTAAACAGTAGTATCTCCTGTGTACACTCTCCATGTACAAAAGAAGTTTTCTATTTAACTTCAGTAAAATAAAAATAAGGATGTAAATGCTTAATATTTTTCATTCATTAAGGTACAAATGAGTTTTGTAATAAAAATTGGTAAAACACAGTCACTTTGCTATTATAAAATAAAATCCTGAATAAATGCTTTAGATAAAAGAAAAATCCTAAATTAGACATTCTTTTGCTTTTTTTCTCTGCACAACAAGGCATAAAGCTTTTTGGAGAAAGAATTGCACTTGGCCTTCAAATAGATCCAGAATTAAGCTCTAAAATAAATATAAATTTTATATTTAATTATAGACTTTTGCCAATAGACAAGAAGATAAATTCACATTTCAGTAATATGCTTATGGTCAATTAATTTATTAATCAGTAAATTCAATATCTCCTTAGTTTGCTAGGTTTCTTTTCAACACTCAAATGGCATGATTAATAGAATTTTCATTTTTATTAGATATTCTAGCTTTTGCTACGCTGTTATATATATTTACTTTTATAATTGTATGTAAAATAGTGTCTTAATTGCTTCAAAATATTTCTTAAATTATCACCTGTCAAATGTAAAATTAGTTGATTGGGTGGTCTATGTGATCATATGATAGAGAGCTGAAATGAAATACACAGGTATCAAAATACTAACACATCTTTATTGTCATTTTCCACTGCACATTTCATTATAGCTAGATAGCTGGGAACAGAAAAGCAGTAAGAGTTTGTTAAATCATGTTCGCAATAAAATTGTGCATCTTCTAGAATTCTAATTCAATTTTTCATTAAATCCAGGTTGAAAGATGAACAAACTATATATGGGCATTAATTCTTACCTTTTGGAGAAATATGGTATAAATGTATTCCAGTTATAGCTTTTTAGCATATGTTTTGATGACTACATGGAGACACCCAGATTGTTTTCCTGGCAACAGTATGCAAGTGGTTTGTCACTGTCTTCTTCCATAATGTTCTTTTTCCAATTCTGCAGTTTAATATGCAACTCGGAGAATTATTGCTTTTCTTCCATTTAAGTACTAACTAGGAGGACCTAAGCCAGGAACAGCTAACATGAAGTATAATTCTGTTTTTATGCAGAATATCAAGGTTTTTTTGTCTATTTATTCAGATACTGAGAAGAATGCCTGTCAAATGCATAGATATATTGTTGTAAATGATCCCTATGCATTTCACAGGTGTTCTTCTCAGTATCTGAATCTGTACTATTTCTAAAGTCAAAGTAATTAAAATAAGCAATAGAAAAAAGGTTTAGAAAGTATTATTTTTTCCCAAATAAATTTTAGATTTTTTTTTAGTTTAATTTTTTTCCTGAGCATTTGCAACCTTGAATCCTCTAGTTTGCTAAACTGGTATCTTTCTTCTGGATAACAAGGCCTTGGCTCAGTTTGAATAGTTCAGGCTCCAAGGTTAATTTCAATGTGGAGCTGAAAATAGATTAATGCACAAGTGTTCAAATAAAGAAAACGTTTATGGAAACATCACCATACGGCCTGTATTTAAGCAGATGATGTGATTAGCATAATGTCCAATGAACTGCAGCAGCAAAGGGTTTTGGAACAGGAGGTAACTTTCTGGACTTCACCCTGGCATCTTGTACCACAAAAAAAAAATTAAAAAATTGGCAGTCTCTTAGTGTGTGACCATCATTTTATCACCTAACATGATGAAAATTGCCATCTGTAATGCTGAAGAGGTGTCCTTTCAAAACAAAATGGTTTCTCAGTATAGAAAAAGCTGAATTAAACATTTTTTTAAAAGGAAAATGGAAAATTACTAATGAAGTCTGAAGTGGTAATTTTGCATAACACGCTGCTTAAAGAGAGAAATAAGAGATCTTATAAGATTTCAAGTGTGATCCAGATGTGTCTGTGAATAATCTCTGAAACTATTTCAGAACCAAATTTATTAAAATTGAGTTTTAAATCCTATCTCTGAGTTTAGTTTGATATTCGTCTCTTTCTCTTGCTTTTGTCCCCCCCACCCCCCCTTTCACCAGTTAGCATTTTGGCAAAAGGAAAAGACTTTGTGAATTGCTGGTATTTTTAGTTATAGCCACATCAACTTGCTAAATTATATAGACTTGCATGAAGCATTGTCTTGGCATTTGAAAAGTCAAAAGCTGTAGGTGTGGACAATGAGATGAAATTGCAGATGTTAAAGGTAGTGAAATTATAGAGAAACAACTTTATTTCTAAATATGTAACCATGAAAAAATACTAGAAAGTAATCTTTTAGAGCTTTCTGCAATCTGCAGATTATATAATGTCAAAAGGTTAGTTTTCCTCTTTAAATTTCTCATCTCAACAGCTCTTTTAAAATTGCATTCCTTATCTTGACATAATTATTTTGAAGTAACATTTAATTCATATTATTCATAATAATAGCTAAAAACATATTACTTTTTTCTCAATCTGAAAATGAGTTTTTTAATCAATTCTTTTGATCTTCCTAATTTTTGTTAATATTTTCTTCCTTTCCTTTCCTTTCCTTTCCTTTCCTTTCCTTTCCTTTCCTTTCCTTTCCTTTCCTTTCCTTTCCT
>NW_020769317.1:8258578-8299943 GCF_900518735.1 Pseudonaja textilis | reverse complement strand
CTTTCCTTTCCTTTCCTTTCCTTTCCTTTCCTTTCCTTTCCTTTCCTACTGTTGTAGTAGTATATGGATACATCTCCTGAAAATGATCCAATGGAAAACAGGACACATAATATCAATATATGTGCACAGGAAAATGCAAGTGATATTTTTTTTAAAAAAAAAACCTTTAATAAATACTAGACATTCTATGACCAATTGGGTCATCCTTTGCCAGTATTTGTTTTCTCAAGAGATAAACAGAATAACCTTGGGTGGGCAAAAAAGTGGTGGTAACAGATTGACTTCTGGTTGGCTTCCATTGGCTTTGCTTGTGGGAAGCTGGCAGGGAATATCAGAAATCACTACATGACCACAATTGACCATGACAGACAGCGCTAGCTATAAGTTTGTGAAAGCAATTAGTCTAAAGACCTTTGATATTTCAATTCTATAGGAGTAATAGGTTCCAGATTTTGGACATATTTTTTTAAAAATGAATGTATCTGCATACCTTGATTCAAAAACTGTTGCCTATGATGCACTATTTCAGCCAACTGAAAGCTACAGAGAATTCTGAGAGTTATAATATATAGATCTCAAGAATTTATGGTTACATTAGACAATTCAGTGAAATAGTAATCTACTGCATATATTACCAATGTTATCCTGTCTCTGTGTCTGTTTTTTTTCTCCAATTAGAGCAAACAGTGCACTATACTGAATCAAGCTACTTCAAATCTGCTAAATTAAAGAATGTGTAAAACACCCGGACCCATTTTCCTATGGAATTGAAATATTCATGATGTCCAGTGGTGGGATTCAATTTTTTTACTATCAGTTCTGTGGGTGTGGCTTGGTGGGCATGGCAGGGAAAGGATACAGTAAAATCTCTAGTCAGAGTTGCTATTTGCCAGTTCTCCGAACTACTCAAAATTTCCGCTACCAGTTCTCAAGAACTGGTCAGAACCTGCTGAATACCACCACTGGTCCATACCACTTTTATTCAAAAACATTTGGCTAAAACATTTTGGCACCACATAGTCATGATTTCTGATATTCCTGCCAGTTTCCAACAAGAAAAGTCAATGGGGAACCCACTAGGAAATCAAAGGTAGTTTAATCTGCTAATACAACAATTTTTGAATCAATGTATCTCAAATCCACTAACAAAGAATGTGTAAAATCTGGAACCCATTATCTCTTTGGAATTGAAATTTCAAGGATCTGCAGACCAGTTATATTCACAAACCTGTGAATGGTTTGTGGTCTTTACAGCATTACCACAGTCATATGATACAGATACTCTTCAGAGTGATGATGGTACCATGCACCATTGGAGTAAAAATATATCATCTGCCTAGGAAGAAATCATGATCAGCAGATGATACTAATGTCATTGGGAAATAGCAAGGAAGAAGACAGAACAAAAATCAGATGAGGCCATGACACCAGGACTCCTGCATGACTCCACAATCAAGAAAAATTACATGGGGCAAGGAGAGATACAGGCACCCTGTTTCCAGATAACAACAGACCAGTGGTGGGGTTCAAATTTTTTTACTATTGGTTCTGTGGGCATGGCTTGGTGGGTGTGGTCATGTGACTGGGTAGGTGTGGCTTTTTTGTGCTTTTTTGCCGCCACCACCCATTTTTGGGAGCTTCCTAGTCTCAGAGAAACCCCTGGGGGGTGTTTTTGCTCCCCTAAATCTCCTTTAAGGTCCAGGAACAAAAAAAAAAAACAGAGCATGGGAGGGACATACAGCACCCCTCCAAGCTCTGTTTTGGGAACTTCCTAGCCTCAGAGGAGCCTCTGGGGGACGTTTTTGCTCCCCTAAGACTCCTCTGAGGCTCTGGAAGGCAAAAACTGGAGCGGGGCTGAGCTCCTCCCTCCATTTTTTGCCTTCCTGGGCCTCACAAGGAGAATCCCGGCACAGCTGATCTATGCACAGCTGATTGTCAGGATGGGAAAAAAACAGAAATACCTTAGGCAAATGTCAGGCGGGTGGGTAAGCGAGCATCGGGTGGGAAGACCAGCCAGAACTTACTACCGGTTCGGCGACCCACGCCAAATTCTTGCTACCAGTTCCTCGCTTCGGTGCGAACTGGCTGAATACCACCACTGCAACAGACACAGAAAAACAAGAGAGAAAGTAGCAAAATAGCAGGGAAATACATATGTACAGGATCAGAAATAAAGAACAAATAGCAAAAGATATGAAAAAAATGAGAAATAGCTGTAGGTTTCCAAAATGACAACAAAAATCATAGAATGAGACCAGAAGAAGAGACAGAGGAGGACAGAAACATTTGATTCAAGAATATATGGCAAAGAATATATAGTTTAAGGATGATCCAATGGGTGATAAGTTGTCTAGTAACAAAAAAATAATTCTCAGTTGCCTGGTTACTCAACATTTCCACTATTTAATATTCTGTTTCTGTTGTCATTTCTCTACATTTCTGTTCATTAGACATTAATATTGTCTTTTTTAAACACATCATTCAGAGAGCCTCAAGCAGAACATTTTTGTATAATCAGGTATTGTGATCTGATTTATTGGACAAACTAGGAAATGTATGTGGGAGCCTTTCTCCTACATAATATATACTCTGTAAAGTAATTTTTGAATGATGCCTGAGTGTTTGCATTGGCACAAAATCATTATAGTTTTATTGTAATATTTGGTCTTTTATAATGGATTTGAAGCATTCTCAGATTTCTGAAAATTCTCAATCCGCTTAATTTTTCAGGTCCGAACCACAGGACACTTATAAAATAAACATATTCAAAGTATCTAATTTCTCTATGGTATTTTTTAGAAAATTCAGGGCCGTAACTTTTTAAACTGCAGGGGGCTAGTGAGTTTCCATGCTGTTTTTTCTACTAAATAATGGCAGGTAATATCCTATTGCAAATATTAGCTTAGTAGCAAATGCAGATTCAACTGCAGTATCTGAGAACATCAGAAGAGTTTTATATCGACGTGTTTATCAACTTTAATACATATTTGAGTAAGAAAACAATAAAAGAAGGAAATAAATTCTACTCCTACTATTTTTAATATGCTCTCTTTTTTAAAAAAAAATCATGGTGATTTTTACAATTTCATGCAGTATTCCATAGACTGACCTTTCCAATTTTGATCTTACATATTGAATACATATCTTTAGAATATGTACATGCAATAGTAGACATCAAAGTAAAATAAAATATCACTGAAAAGGACTGTAAAAAAGCTACTGAAACTTTAACAGGAAAAGGTCAGCTAGAGTCGTTTATCTAATGCAACATAGTACAGAAACTAAAATAGATGAAGAAGTTGGATGAGTTCTGCAGTGGAACAGAATATCAAAAAACCTCTAACTTGTGTTGGAAGAAATATCCATCTGGTTCTGTTCTAAGCTGGGAAAAAGAAGCTGGAAACAACATGGAGGCTGTTTGGAAAGATGGTTTTATAGTAAATAGAACCACCAGTATTTTTGGTTCTGATGCAGCTGACAAAATGGAGTTGAGAATGGGAGATTTTTATACCTTCTTTGAGCTTTGTATTTGAGCTTCCTGTTCCTGTGCAAGAACCTGTCCTTTAATATTCTATTGGCTGTTGCGAGATTCCTATGGGGCCATGTAGGGGTCATAGCTGGCTCTATAGGCAAAAGAGGAAATGCAAATCCTACGTGTTTGTCAGAGCTAATCTGGTCAACCTCTTGCTTATTTTTTATCTAAGATCCCAGATTTGATGTTTGGACTGCTCTGGGATGGTGCAATGAAGGGGCTTGTGTTTGAAAGAGTGTTGGGTAATTCCTATTATGGCTTAATGGCTTTTGTCCTGTGTAGGATCTTGGATGAGGGGCTGCTTCTAATCCTATCATTCTGCCTTTGTTCAGTCTTTGCTGCAGAGTGTTTCAAAATATCCTTTCTTGAATGGATTTCTACCTGTAGTATTTGCTTTGCTTATGAATAGAGATATCTAAATACTTGTCTTCCTCTTTCAATAAGTTCTTTATCTCTTAAGTGTTGGCATCTGCTATGTGTTATTAATAAAGACTTGGGCTGCTTCCTGCTTCTAAAACATGTTTCTCCATTTCTCCTTTAGGAAAATATAATATTCTGCCCAAAATATTTCATTCTTCTTTTGGGAGGGGCTTCCCATACTTGTAATACAAATAAAGATGGTATGTGTGTTTGTGGTCTGAGGATTGCCAATAATGGAAGGAATCCTTAAAATCTAATACAAACTGCGAATTAATTTGAAAATCACATATTGGGAAATAAGGAAGCAGCAGAGGCATGATTTAAAGGTGTATCTCTTTTCAAAATAATTGATAATTTTTTATTTAGTAATGATAATTATGACTGGAACTTCAGTATTCTTAGAGCAGATTGGTTTCATATCTTAAAGGTAGAATCTGCATGAAATGCCTCTAATATAGGCAACCATGCACACAATTAACATTTCTCACTTTAGAGTTTCAAATAGATTTATTGGAATAGTCAAAGCTCAGGCTTGCTCTACAAACTTAATACTCAATTTGTTCAGGCCTTGGCACATTGGAACTGAGATACTGATATGTTCTTTAGCAAATGTTTTGCTCTGTGTCCCAGCAAGCTTTCACATCACACAATCCAATTGATGATTGGAAGTTCTTGGAAGATGTGGATTTATTGTTTGCTAGATAGGATGTTGTCTGTATTTTGATTGGTCTAACTCATCTGCTTGCTGTACATAGCCTTCTGTCAAATCCTGTTGCATCTTCTTTGTTGAAGTAGTAAATCGTTGTCCTCTCATCAGCTGAAATACAAGCACTTGCTGGTCTGATCAGTTGACTTTTTGTTTACTTGCTTACAAGTTTGCACATTTGCCAGATTGTTTTCAGGAAGGAACAGAAACAGCCACAAATATTGCAATAGCAAGCTATCCACCTTCACTTTTGTTTCATAAAGTATCCCTAGTAAAGTGTCATATTTTAGTCAACCTGTCAGGTAAGCCAAACAAAAAACTGCTTCATTAGAAAAAGCAGTTATTAGGAACATTAATTTTCTTGGCAAACTTATTTTAACTTTGCTCACTAAGTAAGATAATCCTTTGAATTGGTTATCATATTATTCCATCTTGGTTTTCTTAGAAAATCATCACCTCAGCTGCCCACCATAGGTAAGCATCACTTTTAATACATTTCTTTGGAAACTGGCAATTATTGAGGTTATAATATTTTTACTTCTCAGGACACCCAACCTATCTCTTCACTTCACTTTCTCCTTTACTCTCTCTTAAACCACAGTGGGCAAATTCCAAAGTAAAGCACCTGTTTGTGAAACCACTTTGTACCCACTGTCAGCCTGTGACACCAGTTTTCTCCTTCTAGATTAAAATAAAAACTTTGTGACTTATTTTAATGTATAATTTCAGTCTAGGGAAAAAGGCTTATACATTTCTGCATTTTTTAAACCAATCACCTTGCCTCAATATCGATATAGGCACACATAATAAAGGCAAGAGAGAAGAGAAGCAAGCCTACTCAGTTGACAGAATGGCAGCTATTTTGGGTGGATAATCAGGTTATCATAAAACAGCAACTTACATAATTTTTAGATATTTAGTTAATTGTCATGTTATTCTACTTTTAAAAATGAAAAAGAACATTGAGTGACATGTTTTGTCTCATGAGTTATGGGTAGAATGAGGCCTGTTTTTAGTTAGTCTTAAGTTCTTATCATTTAAATAAACTAGTATTCTGGTATTATAGGTAATATAGTTAAGTTATTCTAGATGCAGGGCATCAAGAAAATTGTACTATCTGTCCAGGTTTCCTCTGATTAAAAATCATTTGATGCATAATCTTCATAGATATCAATTTTTATATTTTGCCCTTAGAAATTACAGCACCTGAAATATAACTTTTTATGATCTTGAAGCCAGAAACAAAGGACAAGCTATCTAGGTAAAAAGAATAATATTCATTCTTGAGGTAACTTGATGTTAAGCTAATGTCACTAAAAGCCATGCTGGGAGCTTCGATCACAGAAAATGGAAGAATGCTGGACAGAGCTGCTGAAATAACTTTTGCCTTTTGTTGCTACACGTACCAGCAAGCAGTACGCTTTACAAAGATCATTTGTACCACAATACTATTTCACAAGTTGAGATGGTTCACAGCAGGAAAACATTTCCTCATATTACTTTTCATCAAAGGGGGCTTAGGGTTTTTTGCCCATCTGAATAGCATCATTAGATTACTAATTTACACTTTGGTAAAAAGGGTCAAAGTATTCCTTTTTTTATTATGTGATGTTAGAATTGTAAAGGAACATTTTAATAAATGCTGTAATTCATATCTGATCTTCCATCACCCAGTGCTTTTTGAATTAGAGAGCTTGTGAATTAAAAAGAAAAAAAACATAAAAATCCAGCACATGGGATATTTCTAGGTGTTAAGTTTTTCCAATACTAAATAAATCACATTTCCCCTAATTCTAATAGAATAATTTTTCTGCTTCATATAAAAATGATGTAGAATTGTGGTTTAAAGCTGCAGTCCTATACAAACCTATCCAGTAGTAAGTTATATAGGCATCTATGTCATGTATGACAGAAAAAAGCTTGCACAATTGTCATAGTAGCCATCTTAAACTGGGTTAACCCATTTGCCATGCCAGGGTAACCCTCAATATTCTGATGCGGTAATACTGTATGGCCACATCAACAGGATACTCAATTAGAGAGTCCCACATTTGCTATAAGCATGAATGAAGACTTCCTAATATTAGGAAAACCAGAAGAAAGGTCCTATAAAACTATGAACTCAGAAAGCATATTTTACAAATAAAAAGATAGCAATAAAAGCCTTCTTCCAGCTCATACGTTTAATAAAATAAGGACAGTTCATTGCTCCATTCCAACTTTGTCACAAGAAGGCATCACTGGTAGATTTCTTTTGGATAGCAATGTTAATACCATTGCAATATTAAATAGAAATACTCAGCTTTATTCCTGGTGGAATCTGTGGCAGCTTAAATTACATCCATAACTATATACAATTCACTCTGTATTGCCTACATAGGATTTTACTCATAGGTAACTTGAAATCTGTGTGAGGCCAATGGGTTTCCTCATTTTGGTGGGTAATAAGCAGCTACCACTTAGTCTTCTTCTTCCTTATAAATATTTTTCCAAGAAACACAGCTGGTTAAAAAAAACAAACACCTATTTACTTAGAAAATATAAATAAAACTACAATATGACTAAATTTATAGACTCCATCTTCTCATGTATTTCAGATCTTCCATATTATGAATTATCTGTGTGATTGTGAATAATTTCACCATCTTGTAAGTAAATCTATTTACCAGCTTCTCTCTGTGCAGTACAGTTTGATCAATACAGTCTGTTAAAATTCACCTCATGGTCACCTTTGATTCATCTGTTAAATGGATCATATAACATTACTACCTGTAGTTGCCTTTCAAGAGAGTGATTAAGGCAATCCAGTTCAACTGCTGAACCAACCTTTTAAATTATTCTCAAAGTCTTGGAAGCTTTCCCAAGTGAAGCTATGGCTATAAATACTGATTAAGTATTAACGTGACCTTTCATAGGGGTACTGTGTAATGATGTGCTATCCCAGAGAATCTGATAGAAAAAAATATTTTTCCTGTCCTTTTAAAAAGATGTTTTATATGTCATCTTATAACTGTTGAGTATATTATTTAATTTGTAAATTTTCTAATATCTAGACAAAATGTTTTACAGATCTTACCACATTGCTGTTTAAGACTATAAACATTGTATGTGTACATCACACACTCAAACACATGTTCATAAGTAAACCTTGACTTTACGACAATTTCTCAAATCCATCAGCTATATCAATAGAAAGTGATTGAGGTAGAGTGAGCTGCTTCCTTCATAAAAACTATAGGAGCCTGGTGCAGAAAGAAAACTGTTATTTAAGGTCTTTAGGAACATCACAATCAAGGGGAACCTGTATCTTTTCTTTGGCACATCTTTCACATCTTTAGGTTAATTTGAAAGACCTATATAGATTATGATTTCAGGGATTTCACTAGTTTCTGTTGCTCAGATTATATTGGTCATCATATTGATCTTATTTTCCTATTGCCTGGATTTTTGAAATGGAAATTCTAAATAATTTTAACTAATTATAGTTATAATTAAACTATAATTATAGTTTTTCTTTTTCCTTAAATCTGTTTTTCCCCCCAATAACAACAGTATTTCACTGGATATTATTTTACATTTATCTTACCCCTATAAATACATATAAGAGGTTCTTGAAGTCGATTGAGAATTTAGTCTTTTTATAATAAAATTTCTACTTAACCATGCTGCTTGAGGCATAAGGAAATTATCTATTAGAGGCCAATGTTGCTAAGTGCTGAGCAGTTCTGTGGACTTTACCTCTTTCACTTTACTTGCTATTTAAAAGAAAATCAGTACTATGATATTGTGAAGAGTGCCCATGAGCTATTTTTAACTACCACATTTGAAGTCTAATTTTTTTCCCTATTGTATACCATTTAAAGTATGTAACTATAACTTTCTAAAGCAATGCAATGAATTTTTTTGTTTGTTTTAAATGGAATCTTATCTCTTCTGGAAATTCACAACACAATCAAGAGAAGTCACAACCAATAGAAGAGAAGATACATTTAAGATCTTGGGCACTGTTATCATATCATGTACCATTGACTACATTTTCAGTCTCCAATTTACAATTACCATCCAACTAACAATCACATTAAGCCAGCAATTGATTTAAAGGATCAGTTTTGAGGGGAGGGGAAGGGTGGGAGAGCACCATTTTCTTCACTGCAACATCAGAAATTAACTAGTTATTCTTACAGAGACTTTTTCTGTCAAGTCCTTACATTTTTTTTCCCTTTATGAACAAAGGACTTGAATGCTGCCAACTAGTGTTTCTATGATTCTATCCTATATGGTTTTTAAAAGTTATATGTTCATGACAGACTATTACTTTATTCCAACATTTTTAGGGGGAAAAAATGAAGCCTCTGCTAAGTCCAAAGTTAGGCTTTCTCATTTCTACTCTCATGCCAGGATTTATTTATTTATTTATTTTTATTTGATTTATCAATTGCTTACAAGATACAGGTATAAGAATAAACTTAGTTTTGAATACATTAGATAGATACTTATAAGAAAAATAAAAAGAAACAATAGGACAGGGATGGTAGGCACAATTGGTGCACTTATGCACACTCCCTATAGGCCTCTTAGGAAGTGGGTGAGGTCAACAGTAAACACTTAAAGTTTTTGGGGTTTGGGGAAGAAACCACAGAGTCAGGTAGAGTATTCCAAACATTGACTACTCTGTTGCTGAAGTCGTATTTTCTGCAGTCAAGTTTGGTGCGGAAAACCTTGAGTTTGTATCTATTGTGTGCTCTTGTATTGTTATGATTGAAGCTGAAGTATTCATTTGCAGGTAGGACATTGCAATGTATGATTTTATATACTATATTTAGATTGGACCGGAGGCAGTGTAGTTCTAGGTTTTCTAGGTCTAGAATTTCGAGTCTGGTGGCATAAGGTATTCTGCAACGAGTAGAGGAGTGGAGAACTCTTCTTGTGAAATATTTCTGGACTTTCTCAACTGTGTTAATATCAGAAAAATAATATGGGTTCCAGACTGATGAGCTATATTCAAGTATAGGTCTAGCAAATGTTTTGTATGCTGTAGTTAGTAGTGTGATATTACCAGAGAAGAAGCTATGTAGGATTAGATTAACAACTCTTAATGCCTTTTTGGCTATGTAGTTTCAGTGGGCTCCAGCACTTAGACCATTAGAGATGAGTACTCCAAGGTCTTTGACAGAGTTTGGATCCTCAACAAGGTCTTGACTATTTAGCTTGTATTTTATTTTCTGATTTATTTTTTTGCCAATATGTAAGACAGAGCATTTATTTGTTGATATTTGAAGTGGCCATTTGATTGACTATTCTGATACATAGTCAAGGTCTTTTGGGAGGTGATGGTTGAATAGCTTTGCATCACCAGCAAAGAGAACATAGTTCTGTCACATAAATGACAGAGGTCATTTATGTAGAGTATGAAGAAAGTTGGTCCTAAAACACTGCCTTGGGGGACACCACTGTTGACAGGTACAGAATTTGATAGGACATTCCTAATTTTAACCATTTGTTGTCTGTTTGACAGGAATGCTTCTATCCAGTTATGTAGATGTCCAGAGATACCATAAGATTTTAGTTTTAGAAGTAGTTTGTCATGTACCACTGAATTAAAGGCTTTAGAAAAGTCTCTGTAGATTGTGTCTATTGCTTTGCCCTGATTGAGTTGTGTAGTCCATATGTTTTTGCAGTGTAAGAGTTGCAAATTACAGGACAGTTTTTTTCTGAAATCAAATTGTTTATTAGAGCAGGTAGGTTGTTTGTTTGTAGGATTGGTAGATATTTTTCTTGGTAGCTGGTAGCTGGTAACATACTGGAAGACAGCTGCAGAGATGGAAGAAAATGGGAAAAGCAATCATTTTGCTTAAAATTTAGAATTTTGCCTGTATTGTTTGTGCTGATTCAGCTATGTACGTAGCATAAACTCAGCATGAACTAAGCTTTTCCTTTCCCCATACCCTAGTTGAAGAGTAAAATACTCTTTGCCTCATTGTCTCAATTGCCTCAAAATTTCAAAAATGTTAGGAAAATACATACTTTAGTTCTGGAGATATTAAGAAAGAAATGACAATTAGAGGTAGCCCAATTTACAATTTAGAATGTGGGAATAGATAGAAGAGCCAGCTAAAACAAAGCAATCAGTATATGGGGTATACCAAATTTAAAAAGGACACACAAAATAGTTCATTATTAAAATAAGAATGAACAATGGTTCTTTTGTTTTCCCTGATAATCAGTATGCATCAGTTAGCTAATGGCCTTTCTTTTTCTTCAGATGGATGACATATTTTCTTTTGTTGGAAAACCATATACGAAACACTAGCATTTCATAAGGAAGAACTGAAGAAATATGCCTTCTCCCACCTGGCTCGTTATTATATTTGCTTTTATCCCTTTGCTAACTAACCATTTCATAAACTCCATGAACCAATTAAGTGCAATGTTTTTTTTTTTTCATTTTGTTCTGCCACTGCAATTTCTTCATGGAAGAAAGAAAAAAAATCTGTTCTCCCATATATACTCTCCCTGGTTCTGCTTATCCCCTACTTCAACTCCAGTCCATGAAATGATTCATAGAAACCTTTAAATTGTTTCTCATATTTAGACTTACAACAATATTTAAAGTTCAGATATTTCTTTCAAACATTTTTTCTCTTTTTGCCCATTAACATACTTCCACTCCAATATATTTCCAGAGTACCTGAAACATGTAGATGTCATACATTTATTCTTTTTACCCTCCTACATGAACTTTCCTATTTCTCATATATGTATGTGTTTGCAAGGTGGGAAAAATTATGATATAATTTTCTCCCATATAATGGGAGTTTAAAATTTAGAGTAATTAATATAATTAATAGAAAGAACATAAACCATGAGACAATGTTATCATTGAAGTGATCCATGGTTGATTTATAGATGTAGTCATTTAAAGAAACAGCAAAGCAGAAATTGTAAAAACAAAAATCTGTAAAATGTTGAAATGGGAACAAACTATTTTGGGGCAGTAGGTGTAATAATAGAAAAACTCAGAAATAATTTGATTGCCTAAATTTGAAACAATTTATTTACAACAGCCCAACTATAAAGATCAGCAGTGTTGGGCATTTAATACATAACTAGATACTATTTTTATGAAGTCTGGGGTAGGCCTCCAGTCATTACGAAGAAAAACTTCCAGCCGGGCCATCACTCAGTATTAGCAACTATTTGAACACTGAGTATTTGCATCACACACATAGACTGTGTTCCCATAACACAACAAGTTAGATAAAAGTATGTTTGGAAACTTGATGGAACCCATTCTTAACATGTGATCTGAAGCAGACTGTACTTAACTATAACAAACAGTATTCATTGGATACTGTTATATGAATTCAGCAATGTATTTTAATCTGAGTTTAGGATCTAGTTATTTAGGGTCTAGTTATATGACCTCATAGTATTGAAGCATTAATTGGATCTGAAAAAAGCTTGACATGCTGAGAGAAGGGCAGAAGTGTAGCAGTTTTATTTAAAGAAGTGGTATTTTTATTTTGTTTTCGACATGGATTAAAAAAAATCATGCAGCCGTTTCAACAGTGTTTTTTCTTCAAAAACATACTAACCATATGTACTATGAAGAAAATCTTAATGAAGCTAATTTTCTCATTTTAAATAATTTAGAGCTGTTCCTTGTACAAAAAGTGTGAATGAGCAGCTAGTGAACATCTTGGTATTCTAGATCACATAAGTTAACCTGCAAAGTGAAAGGAAAGAATAGAATGCCTAATTCTAGCAGAGTTTGGTAGGTCCAGGGAAGGTTGGTAGTTGAGGAAGGTTTTCAGTAAATAATCAGCTACTAGATCCTGTTATGATGTCTCACTTTTTTATTAGTGCCATTAGGGTGTATCATCAGTACTTAATACCGACACAATTGATATTTTTGGCCAACCTTGGTAATCAAATCAGAGGCACTTTTAGTACAGGGGCAACTCCTTCAGTCCCTCTTCCTTTCCTGGCATATATCTGAATAAAGCATGAAGAAGTATTATGAAAGGACCTCTATTTTCAAGGAAAAGAAAATGATGGCAGCAATGGATGTATTCGTGACAGAAAACAATGTTTGTAAACTATTAGATTTTCTGTAAGAATGTTGGTGCTTATTGTTTTTTTCACTCCTTTCCTCTATTATTTACCTTTCTATCCTTCTGTCCTTCCCTTTCTTAGAGCAAACATATTTTATAGTAAATTTAATTATTAAAGAGGAATGAAATTGTGATATGCTGGATTTCTCTCTACAGTGTTCCCATATCTTTGTTAGTTTAGGTTGATAGCATTTCTTTACATAAAGTGGTCAAGCTGGCACATGCAGCATCTCCTTTTATGAATATATGTATGGATATACATATATATCAGTAACTCTGTAAGGTGTGTGAAAGAATGACTGCCCAGAATTGTTTCCATAGATAAGGCAAAACAAAAACTGGCTTTCTTGGTCTACTACAATATTTTGATTAATATACTACCCTGACTATATAAAGTCCAATATCTTGATAAAATCTAAGCAGATATTCATCACTTTTAATAAAATGTAGTACTTACTTAATGACTAATTGTTAATGTATAAACACACACTCATATATGTTGTATACAGACTTTTTATCCTTTTTCTAGTCAAAATTCACAATTATCTGGTGAGATTTAAACTAAAAACCACTTGGTTAACATTTTTCAATTCATCAAGAGAAACCTAAATAGTGAATAATGCATCCCACTAATAATATGTAGAGTTTCAAAAGGCTGGATTCAATTTGGAGTTTAGTTTTGAGAACATAATTTATTCTTTATGTAGCCACCTGAAAAGCAGAAAACTGAGGATTATTAATTTATATAAAACATTATTAACCCTTTTCTCTAAATAATTCATGCATGCAAAATTGTTTCCTATTTAAAATATCTTACATATTGTTTCAGGAAAAAAAATATTTAGATTTTGATGTATTTCCCTTCAAAAGCAGAGTTTTATAATTGCAAGGACAACCTGAGCATCTGCCTTTATCTATAATTTGTTTTGAAGTTGCAAAGTAGAGTGTGATCATGTGGTCGAATCCATTAAAACAATAAATTTGACTAAAACAGCTTTAGGTTAGATCCAGCAAAGTTTTATATTTCCTCCTCTAACATTCTGGTTCATCGTGTCATTAAAAAAAAAGATGTTTGGAATTTTTTAGTTGGCTGGCAATCAGTAGACTTACATGAAAAGATAAAGCAAATCTAATCTGAAATATTTGAACATTTTGAAATTAAAATTATTTAGATAGGTATCTAAAATTATCTCTTTGTTCCAGGAGTTGTAAAGGTATAGTTTTATTACTTACGAAAGAATTTCAGTAGGCAGAACATGGTACCATACTTCTCAGGGGGAAAATGAATATGTAATGGATGAATGTGAACAAAATGTTCATGAAAGAAGGTTTTTTTCTCCTTATATTAGAGGAAAAGCAAATGAATGTGTGGCAGTGAAAATACGGTTCATTTTAATGTGTTTATATATTTTAATACAGCTCCAGGCCTGCAGGTACAATGAATAAACAGGACCATTTAAGCAATACATTTATTTGTGAACCTTTCTTAAAATGAAAGTTTCATTTTTACAAGATGAAAGAGGGAGGAAGTCTCAGAGAAGGAGAGAGAGAGAGAAGGAAGGAACAGAAGATAATTATGGCCTTAGTGTTTAACAGGGATGAATTTTCAAATTGTATTGTGCCATGCTTTCAGATATTTGAAGAAAGGTTATAAACTTTATGAATTGTATTTCTTTGGGGGAAATCAAGCAGAAGACAAAAGAAATTGGTTATAGATTAATACTTGCATTAATACAACAAAAGTCTTTTTCCAAAGAACAAATGGATCATTTATATTGTAATCAATGGCCCAAATCTTACAGAACTTGCTAATTATTGCTTGCAACATTTTTTCAGATAGCTTTTATGTGTGTCTTAATATGTCTAAGAATAATATATCTAAGAATATTTAATCTGCTCCATTCAAATTTAAAATAGAGTTTAGAATAAAATTAATTTTACTCAAAAAAGTTGCCATTTAATATTAATGTGATGTGAGTCCTACTGAATAATGAAATAAATATTGTTATAGCACAGTCATATTCCTCAATAGATTAAAACACTTGGGTTTTTAAAAGAAGACAGAGTGCCAACTCAGGACCACGGTTTTCAAACCAATAGAACAGGGATAAAGAAAAATTAAAAATCAGCATTTCCAGGAATTTATCACTTGTGGTTTAGACTGGGGACTGTGGGGACATGAGAGGAGGCAAATGATGAAATGTAGCATTCAAATACCATGATTTATATATTTATTTCCAACATCTGGCTACAAGTACATTATATTGTGGTTTCAATAATTTTTTTTTATAGCTATGGTTAGTAGCGCACATCTGTGCATAGTTGTCTCCTTCTGGAAATCAAAGGAAGGTCTAATGATCTCAGTATGGCTATTTAAAGTCATATTATATAACTTTCTAGCAATTTTACATATATAACCACAAGTCTTGTATTTTGTGTGTGTGTGTGTGTGTGTGTGTGTGTGTGTTTGTGTGTGTGTGTGTGTGTGTATCGTTCTGTATCCCAATGTTAGCTGTACCCCAATGTTAAAATCTTACATCAAGAAAAAATATATCTACACCTGATTTCTATCAATGGATGTGTTTTTTAAACAAAGTTTTTTTTTATTTTTTGCAACAAACATACAAACAAAACATAAAAACATAAAATCCTCTTTCAATTATATACATACAGTTTGTCAGTTGGTTACAATCTTTTGTGCTATCCTTTTTTTACCATTACTCACAAGTTATATAAATTCTCACTTTATCAATCTAGCTTGTGCTTATGTAATATCAATTATTAAACATTCATTTGACTATTTTTCCATCATTTTATACGAGATATTCTAATTTTCATTATGATTTAATCTTATACATTCATCCAATGGTTATATATTTTATATTGTATTCTATATCAATCTATTAACTTTTATTGTAAGGCTCACTAATCTATTTCTTTACCATGTCTTCTTATCTAACCATTGATAAAATAAAACCCATATCATATAAAATTGTTTATCCTCTTGTTCTCTAATTTCAAATGGCAATTTACTCATTTTGGCACAGTCCATGATTTTCTTAATAATTTCCTCCTGCATAGGTATTTTTTCATTTTTCCAATTCTTAGAAAATACAATTCTAGCCACTGTTAAAGCATTTACAATCAAATATTTCAATTCTGTACAATATATTTCCGGTATAATTTCCAATAAAAATATCTCAGGTTTAAAGTCTATGTGTTGTTTTGTCCTTTTTTCCAACCATGTGTGGATTATAGTCCAATATATTTTTGCATCTGAGCATGTCCACCCCATATGGTAATATGAACCAGGTATCTGATGACATTTCCAACATTTATCCAATTTATTTTTGAACATCTTCACAATTCTCGTTGTGGGTAAGTGCCACCTGTAAAACATCTTATACAAATTTTCTTTATATGCAGTTGACATTGTCATTTTATAATTTTGAGACCACACTTTTGCCATTTATCTAAGTCAAGACCATATCCAAAAATTTTCCCCCACGGAGATATCAGCAGAGGTCTTAGAGATTAAAGATTGCATGCTGTACCACTGTGGCACCAGCTCTGCCCTCTATCAATGGATGTTGATATGTGCTGTTTGTCATATTTAAATCAACTTTCCCTAAAAAGGTAAAAAAAAAAAACTTTGTAAACAATATTATCAAAGTATTTAGAGTTATTTGATGTATAACATATTTCTATTCATCTTTTTTATTATTATCATGATGCCATCAACACTGCTTGACATAGCAAGGCTATAAAAACACTTTGACCCAAATTATTCCTCCTGTATAGCAATAGGAATAGCACTTAGACTTATATATCACTTCACAGTCAGCATATTGCCCCAACAAATTGGATCCTAATTTCACTCAGGATGGAATACTGAGTCAACCTTGAGCTGGTGAGAATCGAACTGCCAAATTACAGGCAGCTGACAGTCAGCAGAAGTAGCTTGCAGTACTGCATTCTAACCACTGCTCTACCATAGCTCTTAACGGAAAAACTACTGATATTTTTTCCTAATGACTAATGGGAATTTTGTGAGTTCCTAACTTCTGGTACTAATTAAGAATATTTTTCTTTGATTTTTATCTATGCACACCTTGATACTAGAAAAATGTTATCAAAAATTAATAAGATAGAGACATCATGAAGGAAAACAGTAATAACTATAGGTTAAGGGAAGAGGAATAGCTAAATAACACATCTCAAAACTGCTCTCAGAAAAAACAGGCAGCCTTGGCCATAAAAATTAGAATCAAGATAAATAACTGCTATAGATTTCTGGCCATGAAAATAATTATTGGTCTGTCTTGAGAGTTAAAAGTGACATGAAAAACTGATGTTAATGGACAAAATCTGCTACATCAAATCATATTATGCTATTGCTACCAAATTCACTCATATTCTTTGAATTCCTGTCCAATGCTTTTATTTATTTAATTAAATGTTTCAAATACATGAAACAGCACTGATATTTTTAAAGGGAAACACTATCATCTCACATGTTCAATAATTCAGGAAGATGTGTAAAATAACGTAAAAGTTCCCTTCTCTAAGGAAAAGAGTTATTTATATTATTTACAATAAATTTCCTTAAGTGTACCTATTCTGGTACTCTTGAGTAATAGGGTAATAACAAATTAGTTGCATTTCCTTAATAGGCCTTTATTATACACTAGAGGAAGAATTGTGTGTGCTCTATCTTAGTGTGCTATTCATGTAGGATAAATCTATCAGTAGCTATTATGTATACTAATCTATCCAATTCATTTTCAGACAAAGCATGTCTTATATAGTGCCCTTAATACCATAACATCATAACTCACTTCCATACTGTTTTGTACTCATAGGCAGATATGCAATCCCTTCTTTTCATTTAGAGAATGCATATGTCGAAAGCAAAGACTATATAATTCATTTTCCTTAACAATAGTGTATCCTGTTGCCAATGCATTTAGTGTTAGAGTGAAAGTTTCTGTTCATTAAATAGCTGCAATGTGTTTAGTGGAGTTTACCCTTGATTTCCCCCCCAAGAAATGCTGCTGACTTAATAGCATCTTTATAGCTTTGATTTTTTAAATTTTATTCAGCCTACTATTGTTTTCTTTTCTTTCTTTCTTGTAACCACACTTTATCTGATCTTATTTTCTCTTATCTTAATATTTTATGTTTATGATTTCAACCTGCAATTTGAAAGCACCTGGCACTATGGGTAGGAGAGATATTAGGAACTAGCCTTGGAACTTTGAAATTGGCTGAGGTAAAAAAATAACTATAGATTAATGAGTTCTTTGCCTGAAATTTCTGCTGAGGTCTTAATAACCTGGAATCCAGGGAAGAGATTCAAAGTGTTCTACCAGCAATCAGAAGAAGTACCAAACTCTCCTTTTAGTATTTATTGGATTTGTCAATTGCGTACAAGATACAGGTGTAAGAATAAACATAATTTTGAATACATGAGATAGATACTTATAAGAAAACTAAAAAGAAACAAAAGGACAGGGATGGTAGGCATGATTGGTGCACTTATGCATGCCCCCTACAGGCCTCCTAGGAAGGGGGTCAGGTCAATAATAGACAGTCTAAGGTTAAAGTGTTTGGGGAAGAAACCACAGAGTCAGGTAGAATATTCCAAACATTGACCACTCTGTTGAATTTTCTGCAATCAAGTTTGGTGCATTTAACCTTGAGTTTGTATCTATTGTGTGCTCTTGTATTGTTATGATTGAAGCTGAAGTATTCATTTGCAGGTAGGACATTGCAATGTATGATTTTATACACTATACTTAGATTGGACCAGAGGTGACGTAGTTCTAGGTTTTCTAGGTCTAGAATTTCGAGTCTGGTGGCATAAGGTATTCTGCAACGAGTAGAGGAGTGGACAACTCTTCTTTTGAAATATTTCTGGACTTTCTCAACTGTGTTAATATCAGAAAAATAATATGGGTTCCAGACTGATGAGCTATATTCAAGTATAGGTCTAGCAAATGTTTTGTATGCTGTAGTTAGTAGTGTGATATTACCAGAGAAGGAGCTACGTAGGATTAGATTAACAACTCTTAATGCCTTTTTGGCTATGTAGTTACAGTGGGCTCTAGCAGTTAGATCATTAGAGATGAGTACTCCAAGGTCCTTGGCAGAGCTTGGATCCTCAACAAGGTCTTGACTATTTAGCTTGTATTTTATTTTCTGATTTTTTTTGCCAATATGTAAGACAGAGCATTTATTTGTTGAGATTTGAAGTGGCCATTTGATTGACCATTCTGATACATAGCCAAGGTCTTTTGGGAGGGTATTGTCTGTGGTGTTGAACAGCTTTACATCATCAGAGAAGAGCATGCAGTTGTTTTAATATGATCACAGAGGTCATTTATGTAGAGTATGAAGAAAATTGGTCCTAAAACACTACCTTGGGGGACACCACTGTTGACAGGTACAGAATTTGATAGGATGCTCCCAATTTTGACCATTTGTTGTCTGCTTGACAGGAATGCTTCTATCCAATGTAGGTGTCCAGAGATACTATAAGATTTTAGTTTTAGAAGTAGTTTGTCATGTACCACTGAATCAAAGGCTTTATAGAAGTCTCTGTAGATTGCACCTATTTGCTTTGCCCTGGTTGAGTTATGTAGTCCATATGTTTTTGCAGTGTAAGAGTTGCAGATTACAGGATAGTTTTTTTTCTCAAACCAAATTGTTTATTAGAGGGTAAGTTGTTTGTCTCTAAGTGGAGGATAATGGATTGGTTAATAATTGATTCCATGACTTTACAGGTGACACAGCTTAAAGAGATTGGTCTGTAATTTTCAACTAGGCTGGGGTCTCTCTTTTTGAAATGGGGATGACCATGGCTTGTGACCATAGGGTTGGCAAGGAGCTGGTCCTGAAAGATTTTTCAAAGATTATGCTTAGAGGTTCAGCTATGGCAGTGGATAGCTTTTTTAAGAAGTAGGCACATATTCCATTCGGTCCAATATATAGAGATGGTTTTAGATTGCATAGTACTTTTTCAATATTGTCTTCTGTAAAATCAATATGTATTAGATCTTTGTAGTTGTCTGTGGTTCAACTAGGAAAGGCAGTAGGGCATGATCCATTGTTGTTTACAAATACTGAGCCAAAGAATGTGTTAAAGAGGTTGGTTTTAATGGTGTCGTCATTGTAGTCTTTACTATTAGGTCCTTTCAGGGGTGGGATGGACCTTGAGTCTTTTAGTTTGTTGTTTACAAAATTGTAGAATGCGCAGGAGGAATTGATGTATAGAAGGTTTTCTTCTTGTTTAATGTGATCATTGGTGCATTCAGTCTTTATCTGATGGCATAGATTTTTGTATCGGCTTTTAAAATTGGCAACGTGAGCAGATTTGTTTTTTCACCAAAGTGATCTCTTTTGGGATTGAAGCTTCCTTATTGTTATGGGTAATCTGTTTTTTCTGGTTTTAGGGAATTGTTATTGGTACATATAGTTTGATGGCTCTTTTGATTTCTAGTAAGAATATGTTGTAATGTTCTTCAACAGTATTGCATCCAGTGAATAGAAATTGCCAATCAAGGGAAGAGAGATCATTGATTATAAGATCATAGTTGCCTGGGAGTTAGGAGGAGCTGGCGCCGTGACGATACAGCTTGCAATCGAGCTCTTCGATTGCAGCCGATATCTTCGTTTCCGGCCGGTCCAAACGGACCTAAACCGTCCCGTATTGTGAAGAGCGTACCCTGTGGACTCCGGGGACACCGCAAAGTCCCTGGATGACCCGGGAGAAGCTCTTTTTGCTGGCAGCGGAGAGGCAGCCCCCATGCTGCTGAAGTCGGGGCAGCTCCAGAAAGAAAGAGTCTGAAAGAAAGTCTGTCGGTTGGGTGAGAAACTTTTTTTTTCTAATTTTTTGAGGTTTGAAAGGACACTTTGATTATTAGAAGAAATCTGTGTGATTTTTGACAAAACTGATTAAGCGGCGTTTTTTTAAGGGAGACGTCAAAGCGAGGCTTTATTTGGTTTTTTTTTTTTTTGCTACCGGACTTCATTGCTATTTACTGGATAACCGGACTGTTCCTTTTTATATATATTTTCTATTCTCCCTTTGGATTTTTTATATTCTAATTTTTTTAAGGCTAGAGGCTCCCTTTGGTTATTTTTTTTTTCCTTGTTTGCTTTTTATATATATGTATATATTTCCTGCGGGCTTTTTTTTATTTTAATTATGCTGTCCTGAGAGGAGGGGGGAAAGTGAGAACTAAGAAACTTTGTAACACTGCCAACTAGAGGCTCGGAAATATTTTACTTGAACTGGAGAGAGATGTGAAAGACTCCTTCTCAAGGACATTTCTTGATAAGATAGAGGGAAGAGTGCTGTAGAATATTATTACAGGTGCTTTTCTGGATTTCTGTCTATAATTAAATATCTATGGTTTAAATATCTATGGTTTAGCTTTGAAGCTTGTGGGAAAGAGAAGGGAGTCATAATTAGAGCCTTGGCAGAGTGCAGTGTATTGTTTTCTACTTTCCTTTTCTAATCTTTTTTTTTAGTTCCGCTACCCCCTCCACCAGCATTATTGTATATTTTTATTCTAGTAAGGTCTTTATTTTTATTTTTTATTTATTTTCAAGGGGAAGCCTTTGAATTCTTCATCTTTATTTTATTTTGATTTTTTTTTCTTTTCCATTGGGATTTTTGCCTTTCTTTTTAATGTATACTTTTGGACTATCTTTTTTTTTTCTTTTCTCAACTGAGATTTTTTTGGCTGGATTAAGGTGTGGAATTTGAAGAAATTTATTTGGGATTTTTTTTTCTTTCTTTTTTTTTCTCTCTCTCTCCCTCACTATTGGATTTTTTTTGCTGCTGGACCTTTCCATTTTGGATTATAACTGGCTACATTTTTGATTGGATTAAATTTGAAAGAATTTGAAGATTTTGAACCACCTAAAATGAGTAGGAAACTTATACCCCCGGGTGCTTCCGTATCTTCTTCTGCTTCTTCACCATCTGGAGGACAACGTTCAATGCAGGTAATGCCAAAGCAAGATAAAGAACAAGAAAAAGTAACTTTACTGATGATCATGCAAGGAATTCAAGACCTTAAGACAAAAATAGATATCATTGAACAAAGAACAGGGAAGACTGAAGAAAAGGTGGAAAATATTCAACAGATGATGGTGAAATATGATGTGAGAATTCAAAAAGTTGAAGAAGAGGGTGAACGAAGAGAGGAGAAGATTGGAAATATTCATACTAGATTAATGGTGGTTGAACAAGAAAAAAGCGAGATGTTGAAGTGGGAGATGGAGAGGTCCGAATTTTATCTTAGATTTCAAAATATAGAGGAAGAAAAAGGGCAAGATTTGGCTGCGATAATGATAGAAATCTTGGCTGTTGTTTTGGAAACAACAGAGGAAAAGATGATGGATGGAGTAGATGAGATATATCGTGTTTCCACAAGATATGCGATGAGAAATAACCTACCCAGAGAAGTCCACATTAGATTTACTAAAAAAATCTATTAAAACACAGATCTTACAAGCGGCAAGAGAGAAGGTATTTAAATACAAAGGTAAAGAAATCCGGGTCTTAAAACAAATACCTAGAAGAGTGAGAGAGATGAGAGGAGAATATCGATTTCTGACCAAAGCGTTATTGAAGAAGGAGGTGAATTATAGATGGCTGATTCCAGAAGGATTGATGTTTATATGGCAAGAACAGAGATATAGAATTGATTCAGTTGAGAAAGCAGAACTCTTCTACGCAGATTCTTTTGGAAGGAGAGAGGAAGAGGTAGAAAAAGAGGTCTTATTAACTGAATCCCAAGAGGAACAAATGGAGATGGTAAAAGAAGAAGGTGTAGTATGTGGACAGGTGGATATCAAAGACCAATGTGAACCAAGAAGTATGAGATCTGCCAAGATTAAATATAAAATGTCATCATGGAAGAGAAAAAAATTGATAACAATGAACATAAGTGGATTGAATTTAGTTGCCAAGAGAAGGAAGACTTTTTATAAACTAGGGAAATTAAAGTTTGACATAATTTGTTTATAAGAAGTAGAGAAGACATTATATAGGGAGCCTTTCTGGTTAAACTGGGAGAAGATTAAAAAAATAATAATGTTATTTGAAAATTCCAGTTTGGTTATCGACGTTAGAAGCTTTTTCTTATTCTATAATCTATAAAAAGGAACAAACAGTTAGATATGGGGAATTACTAGATGAAAAGGGTGAACTTAAATTGATACAAAATTAGAGGAACAAGGTATACAGATGAATTGGCTTTCCTATGTGCAGATACACTCAAGGTATGATGAAGATTCCAAAACAGAGGGATTTTACGATAAACAGATCAATTTAGATAAGATTTTGACAGGTACTGATGAAAAGATGATTAAAAAACTATATGGTTACTTATTGGGAATTAAGCTAGAGGAAGAATAAGTTAAAGAAACTATGATTGCTTGGGGGAGGGATTTTGGATATGGGATTGATTTAGAGAAATGGCAGAAATTATGGTCGCAAAATTATAAAATGACAATGTTTACAGTTTATAAAGAAAATTTGTATAAGATGTTTTACAGGTGGCATTTCCCCCCGACAAGGATAGCAAGAATGTTTAAGAACAAATCAGAAAAACTTTTGGAAGTGTCATCAGATACCTGGTTCATATTACCATATGTGGTCAACTTGTGAGGATGCTAGAAAATACTGGACTAAAATCCACATGTGGTTGGAAAAAACGACAAAGAGACATATAGACTTGAAACCGGAGTTTTTTCTTATTGGGAATCTTACTAGAGGTTTATAGTAAAGATTTGAAATACTTGATTGTAAATGTATTGACTGTGGCTAGGATTGTATTTGCAAAAAATTGGAAAAATGAGAAAATTCTATTGCAGGAGGAAATTATTAAGAAAATATTGGAATGTGCTGAGATGAGTAGATTGATATTTGAAATTAGAGAGCAAGAAGATAAACAACTTTATACAATTTGGGACCTTTTCTATCAATGGCTGGATGATGAAATACAAAAATAGAATATTTAGAATGTTAGGTAATAAGGAATATTATTGACTTTTCTCCTCCCTTTTCTCTTGTTACTTGACATTACATTTATAAAATGTTTTTTTTCTTTTTTTTAAGATAGAATTGGTATGATTATATGATTTGTTATAGAATAAATTACTTAAATTATAGTTATCTCATAAGGCATGATTGAATAAAAGTATAGTCAAATCCTTTTTTTTAATAATGATATGTGGATATATAAGTTTGAATTGATAATAAGAGTTATTATGTAATGTAACTGTAATTGTGACTACGAAATGAATGCACAAAACTGATGAACCAACCGACACACTGTATATAAGTATCGAGGAGAGCAGATGTTTTTATGTTTTTGTTTGTTTGTTTGTTTGTTAAAAAACCAATAAAATTGTTTTCAAAAAAAAAAAGATCATAGTTGCCTTTTTTGAAGTTATAATTGGGGATTCTGTCATTGTGATTTTTGTGTGGACGTATGTTGGGACAAAAGTAAATCATGTTGTGGTCACTGTTTGAAAAGGGTTCTTTAATTTGTATTCCATACATTGAATTCAAGCTATTGCAGAGGATGAGATCCTTGTCCTAATGAAGATGACAGACTTCTGTGGAATGATGATTTTCAAGAAAATATTGCCTCTGGTGGGTGCACCATCCATTCTGAAGTATTTGTGCTTATGCTTCTAATGATGTTACGGAGGAAAAACTAAATAATTTGAGGTTTGGGGGCAACAGTTTTGCAACGTTTTGCCTCTTAATTGCTCATATTGTAATAGCCTTGTTTGCACAATTAACAACTAAATATGTTCAAAAAATGATGATCTGAAGAAAACTTTTGACCCACAAAATTCTCTTCAAAATACAGAAAGCAAATTACTTTCAACAAGCTTCTATGTTAAATACCGCATTAAGTAATAACCAACCTATAAATAAAAAAGTTATTTTAAGCCTAAATAATAAAAAGGATTCTGCCCTAATATATTAACGCAAACTATTTGTTCTGTCTTTTCTTAATACCAGTATTAATAAACTATTGGTATTAAGTATTAAGTTGGATAATGGACTTCCATAGTATCAGTTTGTTTGTACCCAAGGCAGCTACCTCATTGCCAGTCTCATGCCATTGACTTTGTACATATTAATTGGCTCCCCATTACAATTGGCCCAAAATGTTTCATTTATTCTTCAACAATCCAGCAATACCATTAAAGCTTTTTTTATATGATCTTTTTGGGGACTATTGCAATTATCATTTTAAGGTTTTTATGGTTCAAACTGGGAAACCTTTTCTAAATAATTCTCAGACATTTCAAAACTAGCTCACACATTTCAAAATTCTGCTTCTATCTCAGAGAGTTGCCAAGTTTCTTCTACCTTATCTTTGTCTTGAAAACAGACAAATAAAGTATTGCTTGGTCCTTTTGAAAGTGAACTACTAATGCTTATAGCATGAATTCAACCATTAATTCAAATAAACCTTTGGACCTTTTACCAAAGTCTGGCACTTTCCTTTCATGTACTGTATTTTTGTCAGAAACAATTTCAATTTTAAACAGACTGATACTGGTCGTAGCTCTCAAACCAATCAGATTCCTTGAAAAACATCCACCACCCAATCTTTTCCAATGACTTCAATCTCTCTTATCTCTGATTTCAAACATACAGTATAATCTGAACAAAACCAGTTTTCCTCCTTCCCAGGGACCTATTTAATTTCCTTTTCACCATGTTTCTTTTGACCATTTTGCATCTTCCGTTAAAGTGACTTATGCTGCTGCAAATTTTATACATACATACATACATACATACATACATACATACATACATAGTTTGTGTGTGTTGCTGTGTGTGTGTGTGTGTGTGTGTGTGTGTGTGTAGAATACATGTGCGTGTGTGTGTATTTTACATGTGTATGTATGTGTGTATGTCTATAGAGATTCTCAGTCATCCAGTCGTTGTTGTCCCAAAGGTGCTTTTTCAAGAGGTAATTGGACTTTCTTGTACATACATACACACACACACACACACACACACACACAAACACACACACACAGAGAGAGAGACATGTATACATGCATACTTACTTATATCTTTATTAGGCCAATGTCAAAATTCATAAAATAATGTGTAACTTGTTATTGAAAATGCTTAAAATCCATTTAGTACAAGTAAAGCTACTAGTAACCTTAGGGAGAAAAATCAGGAAAAAATATCCTTTTTATAGTGCATCCCTGCTGGCAAAAATAATTTGCTAAAGTGCAGTGTTTGCAAGTTAAGAGACGATGAATTTGTCTCATTCAAATGCATTGTGTATTTTGCTCCCTTTCATATATCACAAAGGACACATTTCCTCAACACTTTTACTTTTTGAACATTTGGCAACTTCATAGATAATTTATCCTAGCAGGAAATTTGTTAGAGGCATTAGTACATTAACTTTACCTGTGCTGGAAAGTTTTGAATAGTAAATAAACTATGAAAATAAGGAATGCATTTTTATATTTTTATGTTTATCAAAAATGATTCCATTCAATTTCATTTCATTTTATTTTTTTTAGCATTTAGACAGAAGGAGTAGTTTCGTCTAAGTATCATTCTGGAACTTTAAAAATGGTTTATAATCATTATACAATCATATTATACAAACAATTCAATTAAAGTATACATTTGAGATTTAGTAATTGTATTTTCTAATGATCATAAAAGCATGTATAGTTTTCCATTTCATTATCATGCTCTATATCTTATTTCACCACTGCTTCATTGATTGAAAAGTTATACAGGTAGTCCTCAATTTATGATCGTAATGGAGCCTGCCCATTACGGTTGTAAGTTGTGATAGTTATAAAGCAGCTCATCACATGATTGACCCAATTTTAAGACCTTTTTTATGGTGGTCTTTAAGCGAAACATGAAATGAACTCCTGATTGTTAAGCAAACCCATTGTTTTCTACAAGGTTTGCGTGCTAAAAACCCAAAATAAACACCAATTTTGGGGAAAAAAATCATAAATTGTACAATTGTAACCATGGGATGCTGCAACGGCATAAATGTGGAACTATTGCCACATTTGAAATGTGGTCATGTGACTGTATAGGCTGCCCATGGAACTTTGGAACAAGGTTGTAAGTACCTTTTGGGAGAGTCTATTGTAAATTTGAATGATTGCTAAGACACCAATCATCAGTCAATTATATGAGAACACCTAGCTTTATGGAAGGAAGCAAAATCAGTCTTTGGATATTAAAATCTTGGCATGTAGAATTTATAAAGATGCTAGCAACTTAACATTCACTTCATATTACACAACTTTTACACACCTAACAAGATTTATAATGTTAATGTAAATGTATCATTATTCCTATAACTAGTTAATGAATAAATAAATTTCAACTGGAGGCATCACTCGCAAAGTTAGGTTGAAACAAAGTGAGTAGAAAGGTAAAAATAATTATTTGGCCTGTTATAATCCTAATTCAAATTCAACTTCCCTTATAATATAGATTTCAGTCCTACTGAAGGAAACAATTGTACTGAGAGAATTCTACACTATTTTGTGCATCTGTCAACCATCCCATATAAGTAAAGCAAGACATATTTTAAAACAGCTTGATACAACCTTTTGCATGTACAACTGAGTTTTGAATATATGTTGAATGCTTCTGTAGCAGAGATAAATTCCTTATGTACCAAATCACACTTGGTATATAAATAAATAAATAAATTTCAATTCAGTTCAATTCAATTCAAACTCCCCCTTCCCCAAAAAAGCAATCTTTGGGACATTCTATAACATAAGTTTTGCATCAAAGGTTATCTCCATGTGGTGAAAATAGTCCTGTTTCAAATCTTGATACGAAGCTACCAGGTATGATCAATAGTACTAAGGTAAATGGGTATCTATATTGACTTGGTCTATCTTGGACTGTGCTGCTATGTTTAAGTCAGAAGAATGGAGTTGTTTGCTCTGAGAATAGAGTCTCAGTATATATCAACCATCTCAAACTGTCATAGAACAGTTTTTATGATAATATTGATTATCATTGTCATGGGTTCTATGACAAATTCTTTCCTATAGGAGTTCTGAGAAAATTCATCATCCAAATATGTTAAGAAAAAGCAGTAATTAGTCAAATTATATATATGAATGTAGATGCAGTTAAAATTATATAAAATAATAAAATGCTAATTTTACTTTGTGTGCAAGGAAAATAGTTGGTAAAGAACATAGAATCTATATTCTAAATACTTTGTTGCTCTTTCTCCATACAAACTTCACATTCTGTGCTGCAAAACACTGATTTGTTACTCTGATAAATTGTAGCACACTCATTTATTGCTTATAGGAAAGGTTTCTGTTTTGACACAAATTTTTTGAATGTATTTATGTTGAGCTATTTTATTTTTGCCCTCAGCAGGAAAGTTATTGGCAGGAGTTCATTACACCCATGTGGAGAGAGGGACAGCATTGTGAAATTATAACCATTCTTACAACCAAGGGTCAAAAGCTTGCAGTGACATAGCCAATTTCTCTGATCTTTTCTCTGAATTTAAAGTTAAGTAAGATTCTATAAGTATTATGAAAAGAAAAAAAATACTATTGTAAGAACGTATTTCTTAGGATACTATTACAACTGTATTTTTGAAAATACAAGAAGTACAGCTTATGATCAGGTCAATTGTTTGCTTAGGTCAATAGTTTGCTTAGGTCAATGTTATAAAAATTCCCTATTACCACAGTTCTAATTTGCATCTAGTTAACATTTAGTAGAGACTAAGCAGGAACAATAAAATTCATTGTGAATATTTGTTAAATGTGGAAACCATTGTTGATGCCCAAGGAAATTACAGATAATTGCTTACAAAACTAGGAATGCAAGAAACTATGTTGGTTTTGATTTTCAAAATGAAATCTTTATATTTGTATTGCTAGTGAACTTGTGCCAAATATAGTAACTATTTTCTCAAAAAATGTGAAGATATTGATGTAAAAAAGTAATAGAGTAATAAATAGCATTCTGTTGTACACGTCTTATGAAATTAGATCAAATGCAGAGAATATGGAACAAGTGAAAATAGATCAGATATGGTCTATAAACAACTAGACTGTGTTTTTTTATTGGAAATATATAGTTAACCAAATTTTATTTGAAATAATTAGCTATATTTTTATAGAAATAAATCAAGGGCTCATTTTTGCTACATAAGCCTTTGGTTGATAATAAGAATATAAACAAGTTGATTCATGGACCATTCCATAGACACCAAGAATGTTGACATATATAATCAGTAAAGGTCAGGTAAATAGGCCTTTAAAATACATTAAGAAAATGGATATATTGTCTACTTGATATACATAGAATGAACATTAGCTAGAATTAGAATATAAATCATGAGAAACTAAATGAAAGTTAAAGAATTTTTATCAATTTTATGTAGAAGAGCAGGCAGAAATGAGGAACAAAGCATTTCATTGTTAGAGTTACTATATTCTCATGAGCACTATAGGTCCAACCCTCCAGAATCCTGTTGAAACTTATCTAGCTCCAATTAATGTTGAACTTTAGTTAATCAGATTCTTGTGTATAGGCTTGAATAAGTCTTCTATGCTTCAGTTTTATAAATGGTCCTGATTCTTCACACCTCATATTTTTATAGATTCTAGTATTTAATTTTCCTCAGAAAAAAAACGTTACTGTTCTGTATTTTGGCTTCAACTTCTTAGTTATGTTGGATGATTTTGTAAGCAAGTTACATAGTAGATATCATCGCAATCCACAATTTATTAGTCTACCACGCCTTAATCATAGAAGTTTTATTAGTCAAATCATATGTTTCCAATATATTTGTATATAATAATGATAATAATCAGATAACTAAATATAATTAGCTTTGTCCTACACACTTTCTTACTAAAAATTCTTGTTTTATCAATTCTTTGCACTTGCTAAAAAAAGTTATGTTTTTCTGAGAAAAGTATAAAATTATAAAATGTTAACTGTTCTTAGCCATCTGGTTAAACTCAGTGAAAATATCCACCAAAAGATGCCTGGCAGGTGGTTATTAAGCAAGTCTGAACCTTTCCAAAGGGGGAGATGTGTTACTGAACTCTAATGAGCTGTGAAACATTTTTCTTTAAGAATATAGGCCAGTAAAATTCCTTCATCCCAATGTAAGGATAAAGAGATTGGGATTAAGGAGAAAGCATTTTTGTTTGATTCTTTCGCCCTATCATATCAATAGGGAGGAAAATAGCTAGGTATTTAATCTCAGTTCATACTTTTGTGATTCTGATTGGAAAAAGGATTTTTAATATTCCTTCTAATTTGCAATGAGGCATGCCTCTCCCTAAAATATGATAAATAATTGTTGTACTTCTCAGAAGTAGTGGAATCCGAACCTGAAATAAGATGAGGTGACTAATTTTAAATGGTTAAACCTGTAGTATTTATCGATTAGTTTCTCTAGTATGTGCCTTAGTTTGCTCAGATTATGTCAATAAGTAAACAGCAATAAATCTAGCTTTCTGAATTAAACTACCTACATCATTCTGGTCACTTACACCTGACACAGATCTCATTTCCTTTTACTAATCTGGCATTGTGTATAGTGAATTGGGAAATATCACATTTAGTTCCAGATGTGTGGCTTAATGTAAACCAAAAGATAATTTAAGCCCCAAAGATAATACACTATGTTTTAATACAAATATCCTATAATTTATGCATTTAAAATGAATAGTTTATTATTACTTATATGTTTGTATCAGCCAGTGACAAGGCGAATGCTACCACAAGATTATATGGTACCCTCAGTCTCATTGACCAATAGTACCATCTCCCACTGATACAAAGATTTGGATTTGGATTTTTATAATAGCCTTTGTTTTGGGAAAGTGAACGGCATTAGTATCCCCTAAGATTTGGTATGCTAGATTAGTGCCTATTTGGCTAAAGCCAGACCAGGGTTAGGTTACTATTTAATGTTTTTTGAAGATCCTGTGTTCCTTTCCCCATTTCTAAATTTTTGACAATATATTATCAAAGTATTATCAATAGATCATGTTCAAAATACAATTCATCATCCATTTTAGTGTTACCCCAGCTAGCCAGCCAGTCAAATACATCACCCAGCCAGAAAGGAAAGGAAAAGTGGACCTGGAGTACTAATTATTAATCTATGCAGGTCACTGATACCTAGATAATACTCAAAGTCCTAAGTGAGGTATGAAACACAGATGGTACAATTAGACATAAGTGCTGTAGCCCTAAATCTGTCTCAAGCCAAGAGTTCGAAAGATGAAAAACACTTCAAGTAGATGTCCTATTGTGATATCCCAAATATATTCATTTTAATTATCTGTCTATGCTGACAACATAGGGAATGTTCTCACAATAGACTGTCAACAATCCCTATCTGGTAATATATAGAACATGATCTTCTTGTCAGATAAGGTAAGATAGGCAGAAACAACTGGTTTATTTGGTTATCATTTATTATAAGTCATTGGATTCTCATTTGTATAAATGCAATAAGATATGTAGTTGTTTTACACAATTCATAAAACCAAATTATTCATAATGTGATACTTTTATCTGTTTCATTTGTATCTGCCTTAACATAATGGATGAACATTATGTTTGGCTTAACATGATGTGTAATTCATGCTATTATTGCTTATTTAACGAACTATAGTTACAACTGCAGAATTAATGTAATGTGAATATAGTCTTTTTAAAAAGAGCAATGTAGAGCAGAGGTGGTATTCAGCAGGTTCTGACCAGTTCTGGAGAACCAGTAGCAGAAATTTTGAGTAGTTTGGAGAACCGGTAGCAGAAATTTTGAGTAGTTTGGAATACTACCTCTGACTGGCCCCACCCCCATTTCTTCTCTGCCTCCCGAGTCCCAGCTGATTGGCTGGGTCTTCTTTGGTTGTCCTGCACAGGAGAACAGAGCTGGAAAGCAGGTTAGTGGGGTGGGGAGGGAATGGGAATTTTGCAGTATCCTTCCCCTTGCCACATCTACCAAACCACGCTACACGCACCAAGCCACGCCCACAGAACTGGTAGTAAAAAATTTTGAATGCCATCACTGGTATAGAGGTACTTTGTTGCTATAGCTAATCTATCCTTGTATTGTATCTACTGTTACAAAATATTCTATCTATTATTATTTATATCCGATCATTTATCTGAGGCTTCAAGTTGGCATGCATTGTGAGTTCACTGCATTTCACCCACAAAACAACAATTCTGTGAGCTCAAAGTCTAAGTATTCTATGATTGAGTGTGATTTTGAAAACAGATTCTTCCAGTACAGGTCTAGTACTTTAAACATTGAAGTACTATCATCATGTTTATGGGGGATAATATAGAGTACAGAAAATAGATTTTGATTTTTTTCCTTCCCTTATTGAAGGACTGATTTATTACACAAACATATACATTTCCTTTTTTCAAAAAAGTGAGGATATTTGTTTCTAGATTTTTTTATATTATTCTCTTATTTATATTTATGCTTATTTCTATATATTATCTGTATGTACATGTCTTATTTCTAATCTACTGCTTATTTTGATGCTCAGTTTTTGCTGTTCTTATGTTATTGCATTGCAGTTAGGTGCAAACTTGATTCTTTTGAGAAAACAGCATTCATTTTCTTCTCTGGTGTATTTTCTTAGGCTGGTAACCAATGCTGTGAACTTTGTTTAGTAGACTCCAGGGTTTCAGATGGAATCAAACTCTTGTATTTTTTTTCAGTAGACTATTTAATCTCCATACCCTTCTATAGTTCCACCAACTGATTTACTTTTCTACAAGTTTCATTGATATTAGTGTCCAACCTTGTTTTCTGAGAAGTAGTGATGGTGGTGGTGTGTACTGCTTGTTCTTCTTTTTAATTGTATCTGAAATGGTATAGGGTTTTCTGCCGAAGCAGGGGGTTGGATTAGGAGATATCCAAGGTCCCTTCCAACTCTGTTATTCTAGTCCAGAGGTGTCAAACTCACAGCCCATGAGCTGGATGCATCACATACTGGCCCACCTCGCCTAGTTTAGTGAACGGGGAAAAAGTCCTGATATGTCACATAATACCACTGTGATGATGCGAGTTTGACATTCCTGTTATTCTATTCTATTCTATTCTATCCTATCCTATCCTATCCTATTTTATTCTATATAGCGAAGAATCTCCAGGATTATAGTGGATGTAGCATATATCAGTTGATGGAGTTATAGGGATTGTCATGAAGACTCTATTGGCATCTTTTAGCATACTACCACTGAGTCTTTGTAATTAGTCTCAAAGGTTGAATATTGCTAGTTATCTATGATCTTATATTTCATGTCAGTTGCTATGCTCTGCAATAGAGGGGTAGTAGTGAAATTCTAGTTTCAGGTATTGGATGCACATCCAGTTCAGGATATATAGTTTGTCTGTCTCAAGTTGTGAAAGCTGTTTCCTTCTTATTATGTTAAAACACTGGATACCTATCTGTTTCTTGGCCAGAATGTATGAAGATCTTCTATTCATCCATAGTTTCCTTATATGTTCCATATATTTCCATTTATTAGGTATACTATAATAATATCATTACATCAGTTCCAGGTTCTCTTGTCAGATCTCCATGTGATTTGTTCCAATAGCCCACTTATTATGCAATTATACTGATTCCTCAACATGGCACCGACATCGTTAATCCAAGAAATATCCAAGCCAGCATCACTCTTAGTTCTTGTTACTCTCATATCTGAAGTAGGCTGGTACAATGTTTGGGGTCTTTGACCAAGGACTCCTAGAATAAGGTAGGTACCAGCTGGAATTCAAATACCGGTCTACATATTAAAAGAATTCCATTCATGCCTTGTGGGTTAACAATTTACTTGCAGGAAAACAAGGAATAAATTATTTTATCATAAATGTACTTGCCATTTTCAGAAGATTAGAAAAGGAGTATATAAAAGACAAATCCTTTTTTCAAACCCCACAGCATATTTTAGGCAGAATCTTCAATAGTGCTCAACTAAGCCTAGTCACTATCTTATTTTATGGCCTAAAGTTGGCAAAATAGGAGGATTTTCAAATTCTGGAATTGAAAAGTTAACATTTTCTCCAGATTGTTTTGACAATATCAGAGATAAAATGGAAAGACAGGCCTACACAGCTTCACTTGGTCTTCACTCTTACAATTTTCCAATAACTCAATTGACAACATTTGAAATCTACCTAATGATTTCTCAAAAAAATATATATTGTCAAATAGGCTTCTGCTTTCTTCCTAATCTCACAGTGCTTGAGAATTCCTTTGGAATTTCTATTTAGCTCATTACTGTTGGAAATAAAGTGGTACTATTTGTCTTGATTTTTTTATTATTATATTTCTATCCCATTTTGAGACCACTCTAGCTGCATACAATGTCCAATCAGAAAACAGCCCCATGGGAGATATTTCTTTGTTATGTTTTGAAGTATGGAAAGCAGGGAGACTGAAAGCAACATAGAGATAATTATAATGAACACTAGAATATTCATGCCTAATTCTATTGCCTCATAATTAAATAATAAAGGGAAAATATGTATAATTTTAATTCTTTTCAATTTTTTTAAAAATAAAACAATATTTCATCAGTTGAATGATATTAGAAAGATTAGGCATAAAAATATGCATAAAAATGTCTACATGGTACTAATGTGAATAGAGCTTGTTATGCCAAGCTTGTGATCAAATGCATTTGTCACACAGCCACCCAAACAGCAATTGTCATGAAGAATTTTTCAGCATTCAGTTTGTTGCAAGAGTTTAAAGATAAACTTTTAAAATCTAATTATTTAATGTAACATGAGTCCTAACCCCAAAATGTAAATTAAGCTTAATTATTTCAATATGATTCAGAAAGTAGACGATGCTGTGATTCGTGTATGGTGACTCAGATGCAGTTAGCTGTGATTAGAGATTAATCAGATGGATATGTCTGATGCTGTGCATCACTCAAACATTTAATGTTCAAGTATCATTCTTCCACTAATGCACTGTGTGGAGTTCAGGCAAGGTCAAAGGAAAACAATGATTCAAATGCTCTGAAAAAAAAAAACATCCTCAGATGATTGAGAGCTGAAGGCTGAAAGAGAGTTTCAAAACAAATATGACCCAGAACCTGAGCACCATGATTGCTTGGGGAATTTACTTTTGTAATTGATATTAAGGGAAATATGGCTTAATTGAGAAGGCTATTTCAAACATGATTCTTTTTTACTAGATTAAACATTGACTTTCTGGGTAACCTTCAACCTATTGCTTCTCTCTGTGTTTTATTTTCATAGCCCCCACTAACATGATCTTGATTAAACAAGCTGAGGGTTTTGAGCTTTTGAAGGGTTACTTTATTCTGATAATCACATGAAGGACCATTTTCTAATATTGCAAAAATCAGCAAGATTATGCATTTCTTCCTAAATTACAAGGCAATTTTGTAGCAGTGAACGCTTTTGCTTTTTAAAAAACAAAAGAAATTTATTAACTTATCTTGTTATTTCATATCCTCTGCAATATGTTTCTTCTTTTTGTTTTCCGTTGATGCAGAGAAGTTTCTTAACATAGAAATAATAGTTTATTAAGAAGAAGAATGAATTGTTACCTTGTTATTTTTTTCCATTTTTTTTATTCTAATATTTTCAAATAAGTAAACCAGATGGTAGAGGTATAACTATTAAGCTTATTTATTATAATTTTCTTTTTAATAAGAAAACATTTAAAAAGAAACATGGCATAGGAACATTTTTTTAAAAGTAATTGAACTGTAGCAAATAAAAAGATGGCAAAAATTAACAGTAATTAAAATTTATTTTAAGAGAACTGTTTCACTATATAGCAATGTCTTTTTGATATTTTCCTCTTTTTTTGCCTTGGAAAAAGTCTCTTGTTTCTTAGGCTGCCTCCAGACCTAGTTTTTATTTTTTTTAAAAAAAACCAAGAGTCATATTTTATTTTTAATCAAGTCTTTTTAATGAAAAATATCAAAGATTTGGAAATTTAGCTTTAAAATTTACAATTTTACTTTACAATTTAATGATAGCTATAGTTTGATGTGTCTTTTTCCTTAGTTGATGTTATATTTAAAGTTTCTGGGAACTGAAGTGATATGATGATATTTAAAAGTATCAATTTTTTAATTTTTTGATTTTGATTTTGTTCTGACTTACATAAAAACGGAATACAATACTATTGTAGCTTTGCCAAGTTCATCAAAAATATGAAATGTAACAAAATGGTAATCAGATCCAAAAACCAATACATGTAGTCTAAAGTTACATAATAATTTCCCCATAAAGATACTTTAATAAGATGTTTTTAGAATGTAAAAGCTGCCACAGGTTTTGGAAAATAGCATATAGAAATACTTTCTAGATAAGTGTGTTTATTCAATTAATGTATAATGTATACTAATGTATTCAACAATGTGGGGAAATATTATAAAGAATGTAAGGTTAATTACTTAATAGAGACTATTTTTGAAAATTGGAAGAGTTTGATCAGCAAGCTGACTCTCTGAAAATCTAAGATGAAGTATGATATTTCATAGATAAATTTTATTGTCATTTTTACTGTGGGCACACTAAAATTAAATTCTGTTGTCTGCTTTCAAAAGTGTACACATACATAACACACATATATACATCCCCTACACACACACACACACACACACACACACACACAAAACTGTCTATCTTTAATATATATGGCAAAGAGGAAGCTTAGATTTCACAAGGTTGATACTATATGGAACAAAACTGTGACCGAATCTTGATGTTCTGCTTCAGTTACCATGAAACCTCCTCTCAGAAGGTAATAAGGAAAACAGGTCATGAAAAGGATATGTAGTGTCCCAGAAAATACTGGTCAAGCATTGCTTATTGTTCTGGATAGATACATGGAAATGAACTGCCAATAGTCTTCTCTGCCATTCTCATAACTCTGCACCACCTTCCCGTCTGAAGCAGAAATGCTTCCAAACCAGATCATAATGCAATATGACAGGATGCTCTTGATCATCTTTCTATAAAAAGTAGCAAGGAAAAGGTATATTTTTCTCATGTGATAAAAAAAATGCAGGCGCTACTGTGCCCACTTCACCAGTGTCTTGCTGTTAAGTGACCAGGTCAGGCTACCCATTAGCTGCACACCCAGAAATGTGTTGCTACTAACCACCTCCACAGGAAAATAATTAACACTTAGAGATATATGGCTGTGCCTGCATTTCTGAAATTGACAATGATCTCTTTAATTTTTTCAATGTTTATAACAAGGCTGTTACACCAGTTCACCAAACTCTCTATGTCCTTCTGGCAAGCACTCTCATTGTTTTCTGGAATAAGGTTCACTACTTTTGTATCATCCACATACTTCACAATATGGTTGGTGACAAACCTTGCACAACAATCATGGTTCAACAGGGTGAACAACAATGGACTTAGGACGCATCCCTGAGGAGAACCTGTGCTCAAGAAAATGATGTTAGAAATATTAGTTTCAGCTTGCACATACTGGAACCTATCAATAAGAAAATCAAGAATTCAGTTGCACAATAGGAGTATTAAAGCCTAAAAGGCACAGTTTGTCTCAAGATACTGATGAACGATTGTATTAAATGCTAGACTGAAGTCTACAAACAGCATTCACACAAGCATTTATTTTCTATAAGTGTGCCAAGCTTAGATGGAGAACAGAAGAAATAGCATTCTCTATGGAGCGATAAGGTTGGGAAGTAGACAGAAGCGAGTCAAATATTGGAGGGAGGCTAGATATAATAATGTACTTTATCAGTTGCTCAAAACATTTCATAATGATGGATGTCAGTGCAACCAGATGGTAATAATTGAGACGTGCAATTGTAGACTTTTTTGGCAATGGCAAAATGGCTGTCTTAAAACACCGTGAGACCACTGCCTGCTGCAAAGAAAGATTGAAAATTTCAATAACAAGCCAACTCATCTGCACATTTCCTAAGAACATGCCCAAGGATATTGTTAGGACCTGTTGCCTTCCAAATGTCTGCAGTGTCCTTCGGACTGAGGTAACACCAAAGCAAAGCACTTGCTCATCAAGATGGGGCACAGTTTTCTTTCCAGGGGTGCTATTTGATGCTTTGAATCTTCCCAAAAATGTGTTCAGCTTATTAAAAAAGTTTGTCCCCTTGCAACTTGATGGAGTCACCTTATAATCTGTAATGGCTTGGATTCCTTCCGAAATACGCTTGAAGTTTGTCGGTCCTGGAAAAAAAATCTAAACTTTCTGACAAGAAAGCAAACTTTCTTGCTTTGCTCTTTTTATGGCACTTTTCACATTAGCTCTGACTTTTCTAAGTGCCAGCATATCACTGAATTTAAAAGCCACATTCCATGCTTTCAACATTCCGTACTTGCAAACCTCATATGTCAACCATGTTTTTTCATTAGTCACAACAATACTTTTAAGGACAGAGATATCCTCAATACAGTTTTGAATATATGCAGACACAGATGAGGCATACCCCTCTATGTTTAGATGTTTGTTATCTGTTGCCTCTTCTTTATATTAATCAGTAAACTAAGTAGAACAAAAGTACCAACATTTCAGAGGTATTAAAATGATGTTTTCATTAAGATATTGCAGATGAGTGCTGCATTCACATTCCCATGTACTCTAAAACACTTCTGGAACATAAACCTGAAATGCTCCACCACCCTGCTTAATAATATTAATAATTAATAGCCATCATTTCTGGATACATTCTAGTAGATTGTTATAGTATATATGTTAATTTCAAAAAAACTATAAAGCAAATCTATAAAGGATAAAATGTTCCATTTTATTGAATGCTCATTACAATATCCATTAATGTCCTGCTTTATATGAGATGGATGTGAACAAACTGACCTGCCTAAAGTCTGTTTGTAAAGTAAAAGCACATTAGTTTTGTTAGCAGAATTGAAGAGGGCAATAAATATAATCTAGTACCAATAAAATTGTTCATTTCGTCATATCATATCATTCAAATCTTTTATGTCTCTATAAATCTTCATATTTTACTACCATATGGTATAATAAGTTGTTAATAAAAAAGTAAAATAAATTCCTTCCATTTGATATATAATGATCTTTTTCAGTGGAATTGAAATACTAGTTGCAGACATAACTATAATAGTGTCAGTGCACTCCACCTGAAGCACAAATATGAGTCAGTCAGTCTTGAGAAGCAAAAAAATGTAATGTAAAAAATAAATTTTATATCATAGTGAATGTACAGTTTCATGCTGTTAAATGTTGCCTATGCTGTGTGTATTTTTTTAATATATTTACCTAAAAGCTAGCTTGTTAATTTCTTGCAGTATATTTATCAGTTACTATGAACACTAAAACAGCTAATTTGATGTTGTGATTAAGGCGTCAGGCTAGAAACTGGGAAATCATGAGTTCTAATCCACTCTTAGGGACAAAGTCAATTGGGTGACCTTGGGCCAGCCATTTTCTCTTAGCCATTCAAAGGAGGAAATGGCAAATAACTTCTGAAAAATATTTCCAAGAAAATATTGCCAAACAGTATCAAATAAGGGGATAAAAATACAATGAAAACTGAACATAATATATAGGTAAATTTAAAGAGAAAAGGGAAAGATCTTGGACAATGACCTTTATGTCTGAACATCATAGAAACAAGGAAGTCTTTTTATTCCTCACATGAGAAGGGACTTTGTCCAATTACAACTTGTCTTTCTGTAAAGGAAAATTTATGCCTTTGTAAAAAAGAAATTTCTATGACGTTTGCTAAACTACTATAATTAAGGGCATAGTCAAGTGTTGGGTTTAGACGAAAGAGGTTCAGATTCAAGTGTCTATTTACTAAGAACTGCTTCTATCCTTTTGGTTTACATAATATAATGTAATAATAATGTTTTTAATAAGAAGAATACATACATAGATAAACGTGGACTATGTGTATGTATTCTAACATATTTGAAATAATATTAGCATAAAAATCATACATTCTGTTATGTATGAGCCTTCTTATATTGGTACTAATATAGCCTTTTTGGTAGTTTGTCATTGTATTTGGTCTTGTTTATTTATTAAAGGTTATATATATTTGATTGTAATTTGTTTTAGGTGCACTGGTAAGATCAATGTTATTTCAATAACCATTTGTTATGCTTTATTAATACTTATTTAATAAGTATTTGTATCTATTGAAAACCTAGTGTGCATTTAGTTTGCATACCGAGCAAATAGATCAACAGATGATGCTGTTAATATGGCTCTGCAGTACATCCTACAACACTTTCAATCTCCAAATACCTACATAAGAGTCCTCTTTGTAGACTTCAGTTCAGCATTCAATACCATCATTCCAGACACCCTTCTAAGTAAATTAAACCAACTAGCGGTACCTGAACACACTTGTAAGTGGATGATAAGATTCCTAACAGACAGGAAGCAGCAGGTGAAGCTAGGCAGAATCACATCCAATACCTGTACAATCAGCACAGGGCCCCCCCAAGGCTGTGTGCTATCTCCACTTCTCTTCCCCCTATATACCAATGACTGTATCTCAAACGATCCATCTGTTAAAATACTTGAAGTTTGCTGATGACACAACAGTGATTGGTCTTATTCAAGACAACAATGAATCTGCATACAGACAGGAGGTTATACAACTTGCCTCGTGGTGTAACTGGAACAATCTGGAACTGAACACATTCAAAACCGTAGAAATGGTAGTAGACCTTAGAAGAAACCCTCCTATACTACCACCTCTTACAATACTAGACAACACAGTATCAACAGTAGAGACCTTCAAATTTCTAGGTTCTACTATATCACATGACCTAAAATGGACACCTAACATCAAAAACATCATCAAAAAAGCGCAACAAAGAACGTTCTTTTTGCGCCAACTCAGAAAGCTCAAACTGTCCAAGCAGCTGCTGATACAGTTCTACAGAGGAATTATTGAGTCTATCTGCACCTCTGTAACTGTCTGGTTTGGTTCTGCAACCCAACAGGAAAGACACAAACTTCAAAGGATAATTACTACCCACCTGCCTTCAATTGAGGACATGTATACTGCACGAGTCAAAAAGAGGGCTGTGAAAATATTTACAGACCCCTCACATCTCGGACATAAACTGTTTCAACTCCTTCCCTCAAAACGAAGCTATGGAGCACTGCACACCAGAACAACTAGACACAAGAACATTTTTCCCCGAAAGCCATCACTCTGCTAAACAAATAATTCCCTCAACACTGTTCAACTATTTACAACGTATACACTACTATTATTGTTAATCTTCTCACCACTCCTTATCACCCATCCCCTTCCACTTGACTGTTTCCTAGTATGATTTGATTGTTGATTGTACCCTATGACTATTATTAAGTGTTGTACATTATGATTTTTGATTCTTTAACAAATGTACCTTTTCTGAGAGTACTTGCACCAAGACAAATTTCTTGTGTATCCAATCACACTTGGCCAATAAAGTATTCTATTCTATTCTATTCTATTCTATTCTATTCTATTCTATTCTA
>NW_020769317.1:8227415-8258568 GCF_900518735.1 Pseudonaja textilis | reverse complement strand
TATTCTATTCTATTCTATTCTATTCTATTCTATTCTATTCTATTCTATTCTATTCTATTCTATTCTATTCTATTCTGTAAGATATAAGCAACAGCAATAACTGTTGCATGTAGTCTTGCATTAACTTTGTATATGTGTATATATGTGTATACTATAACTACTCTAATCTATCATAATCCATATTAGCATCATGTATTATAAGCACAAAACAAGAAATATGCACATTATCTATGACTATGGAAATTTATTTGATCCATTAAACATAATACTTGTATGACATTTATCTTAAAAATGTGTTATGTTGTGTTGTGTGGTGTGGTAATGTAATGTAATAAATAAAGCCAAGAGAGTAATAACAAGAAGCTATGCAAAAACCAAAGTTGCTGGTGAGTATAATTCCCAATGATAGCTAAAAATGTGGTGAATGCAACAGAACATTGATTGATCACAGTTCACAATTAATTTTCTGGTATCCTTCTTCATGGGACTTGTTTAATTGAACTTAGTATTTCTGGAATTTTGTGTTGTTAGCTTTTGTGATCTTTATCATAATATTAATATGTAGTAAAGGCAGATGTAATGTATTTCTAATATAAAATATTTACATAAATAAGCATAGATTGATACAGGATCTAAAATTATTTCTTCAGTAAAAATAGACAAATTATGATTAATTAATGAAATGATATGTTGAAAATAGTGCAGTTTCTTTGTCAGTCTGAATAATACCTATGTAGGAAAAACTGGATGAGAAACACAAATGTTGTAAATGTAGCTATAAGTTATAAATTCAAAACTTTATACCTAGACACTGTCACTTTGATTTTTGTACTCAGTAAAAATTAATGCTTTTATTCACAGAATGTGCCACATTAGCTTTTGCCACTACATACTCACAGCAATCAATCATATTGGAAACTGTTGCACTGGAGTGGAACATTTTTTTTTCATGCAATTTTCTGCTTTAATGAAGAATCTCACATTACAAGCTGGCTTATAGGGTTTGAAGCTTTATGGTAATACCATGAAATTTATTAAATATGATATAAAGATATGTATTTCTCCTTCCTCCTCTTATTTTAAATAAAAGCAATTTACTGACAAACTTGTAATTGGGTAGCCTATGTTATGGTTCAAATTTACTTTAGCTGGTTTGCTTAATAACCTCATTATATCTCCACCCCCACCAAAAATTACAAGCTATTTTCAAAAGGATATGGCTGTAGTGAAAAAAAGACATTCATTCCAGTTAACTATGAAATTACTTAGCTTTCAAGATATATATCTGGTTTTCCCGATACATTGTTTTCTTTGTTTTTGTTTTGTTTTAATCAGTGAAATTGTTTATGTCCGTGTATGTGGTTTATTTCTAATATATAGGGGTGAAAAATCATGGCTTGATGACTTGATTAGTGTTTTTTCAAGTTCAAAAACCTGGCTAATAAATAAAATAAAAAATAGAAATAAAAATAATAAATAAAAATAAAATATTTTCTATAAAATTATAAAGTTCTCTAATGTACTAGTAAATTCAATACTGACTTTTTAAATCATACAGTAGTTTCCACAAATGATTTGATACTACTATAATATATGATAATCCAAATTTGCCTCATGTGTTTGTCAGGTTTCCAAGTGATGAAATCCATTTAAAAAGAAAAGAACAAAGTCCATCTTCCAAAATAAATTATTTTATTTAGGAAAGAATCAAATTGGGAAAGTCCATGGTCATTCTGGATCTGACATAACCCAGAATTACCCCACAATATTAAAAGTTAGAAACAACCCCCAAAAGTCACATTCTCCAATAGAAGTAATTCAACATTGCTTGATGTCATAAATCTCCACCTCAAGGGACCCAAGCACGGACAGCTCATTTCCCATAGGAAGAAAAATCACCTAGCCAAAACAACTCTCTTTATCTCCACACCCCTTAGGAATGTGGCAAGCCTGAAACCCTTTCCCCATGACTTACTTTCCCCAAGAAAGATAATATATACTATGCCTAACTAAAATGGCTATACACATGTCAATTTCGGGCTTGACAGTGTAATAAATATGAAACAAGAAATATATAAGTATGACTAGGACTATTTCATTCAGCCACTAAACATACATGTATAACAATTACATTTATCTTTAAAAATTATCTATAAGCAAATTATTATCTATAAGGAAAAAAACGTACCCATGGAGGTGAAAAAGTAATTTTTACATACCATTCAGAGACATTATTTAAATTTTCTAAAGCAAGTCATTCTGTCAATTGTTTGCTAGTGTTGCATCAAATTTCACACCAATTTAGGGATATTGGAGTAATCTGATCTTTTCAAGGTCCACAGCATCAATTTTAAAATCTCTGAACAGATTGATGAGCCTATATGTTTCACGTGCCCTTTTTAAAAACTGGTACAGAAGATTGAATCAATTTTCCAGATTGCATTCAGTTTCATATTCATAATTGGTACAGTGGTCAAACTAGATAAAACATGTTGAATTAACAATTTGAATGGGTTGTAATCAATCAGCATACCTGCAATAGACAAATTGTCACCCCTCAGATTTCAGCATAGGATATTTCAGTTGTCCAATGAACCAGCATAGTTATTTAGTTCTCCTAGAGGACAAGGGTACATACATAGGCACTTTTTTTTTTACCATCTATCTGTAATTCACAGGTCAGCCAGGACTTCAACAGTTTTTCAGATGTCTTAGTTATCAAACAATGAGTAGCAAAGTTTCAAGAGTAATAATTAACAAATAACAAGAAACCAAAGGTTTTATCCTACAGCATATACTAAAACAGAAACTATAGTAATCATAGATGAATTAAAACTTCTAGAATATTTTCTTTTTTATCTTTTACCACAAAAAAATGCTAGTGTAAAAATGAGTTTAATCTAAAAGAATTTTTAATGAGGAAGTTAGAAAAATGTATTTAATAATCAAAGCAAATTATATTGTCAATTTACACCTGTGTTCTACAGCCTCAGCATCAAATCATTAACAAATTTATGTAGCCTTCTTGTCTCCTTTTGCAACAGATAAACTAATTTAGACCAAACTCATAAGAACTTGTTTTTCAAAAGATATGTGTAAATTGGACATCTTCCTACCCAATACCTTCCTAGCAAATTACTGCCTTCTAACATCTGATAAAATGCTTTAGGGAAGCACAGTTTGAAAATAAATAAATTAATATATATCAAAAGCAGCTCTGCTTCATTTTTTCCTGATTCCAACCTTAGAATTGAACTGACTTTCAAGGAGAATGTTTGAATTTTTAATACAAATGCAAATGTCCAAATTAGTCCAGCTGGAGTAAGAGATGTTTATGAGTCTTTAGATACTGCTACATTTCACTATATGCAGTAGACAGCTAATTAAGCAAACCTCTCTGTGTGAGTATCACTGGGCTTCCATAATGTACATTTTGAAAAGACAAGTTCCAAGTTGCAGTTATATTGCCTTTATCCCACAACTCTTTTATCATCAAAGTTCCCATTAGGGTAATTTGCCTAAGCAGTAGAGAAGAGAACTACTTTGTCACAAAATAGTTTCTACTAAACAGATGTAAAATGTCATTTTAACTTTTTTCTCCATATATACTGTACAGACTATATAATAATTATAGTAGGCTAGCATTTTATCAGAGGAAGTTCTGTGTCTGATTTCATGAAAAACGCAGATACTGGGCAGATACTGGGCATTCCATACAGATCAATTAAATACAGACAATTAAATACATACAAAGATGGTAACATTCTAATAAAGAAGAAGCTCAAGGTTGAGAGGTCCTTGGTGTTCTCTTAGCTTAGTTGTTTTCTTGCAGAAGTTTCATTACTCAAACTGGGTAACATCATCACTGGAGTGGGACTTGCTGTCAGTGTGCTCTACCAGCAAAAATGGGCTCCCAAGCTCAGTTTCAGCTGTGATGGCTCCTGCAACCCTCTGCAGCAAAAATGGAGCTTGTGTGGAAGCACACAGTCCTCCTGAGCTCCATTTTCATAATACACCAGAATCTTGTCAAGTGACAATTAGCACTAAATTAGCACTGGTTAAGAATCACTTGAATTAGTTCTATCAATACAATGACTCTAGACTGATTCCTCTCTTGATTCCCTCCCCCAGGCGCTGCCTTTTCTTCTCCAACGATTTCTCTCCCAATAATTAGTGAAATGTAAAGCTTAAGAAGTGTTTAATCTCATATTAATTTTTATGAAAACTATGTATGTTAAAATATCAACAGCCTTTCAAGGTCTAATCATAGACATTTGAAAAATAACTGTAATATTATATGAACCTAAAAGGGAAAACCTATGCATAACTGCTAGGAGGAAATCTAAAAAAACTGGGTTGTTTGCAAGCTGATCACTATGTAACCTGAGCAGAAAAAAGTATTCAACAGTCATAAGAATAATAAAAGTTCAATATCATTTTAGTCATTCATAGGTGAAGCATATAATTTTGGTCTTACTGGCAAATAAATAGTATTTCTTCATTCAAGAAATAATACACTGAATTCATTGGCATAATAAGCCCTACAATGAATTGATGATGATTCCATAGTGAGAATTTGAACAGCCATAAATGAATTTATTTGAAGAAATTCTAATTCTGAGAAAGGTAGGAAGAGAAGAACAGCCAGGTGGATGTACACAGTGACAATGAGGGCACTATTGGAGGCCCTGAAGGACCATCTTAGGAATAGATTGTCACAAAGAAAAATTAACTATTTGGCTGCTAAGAATCAATACTAACTTGATAGAACATAGTCAGCACACATGAGTTTCATGAATACAGACTGGTATAATAGCAGGATTTTTTTTACATTAATAGAATAGAATAGAATTCTTTATTAGCCAAGCGTGATTGGACACACAAGGAATTTGTCTTGGTGCAAATGCTGTCAGTATACATAAAAGAAAAGATACATTCATCAAGAGTTAAGAATCATAAGGTACAATACTTCATAATAGTCATAGGATACAATAAGCAATCAAATCATAGTAGGAAACAGTCAATATAGATTGGAAGGATACAAGTGACAAAGTTACAGTCATACTATCACAAGCGGGAGGGGATGGGTGATAAGGAGTGATGAGAAGATTAATAGTAATAGTCGTGCAGACTTTGTAAATAGTTGGACAGCGTTGAGGGAATTATTTGTTTAGCAGAGTGATGGCATTTGGGAAAAAAAACATTATTGTGTCTAGTTGTTCTGGTGTGCAGTGCTCCATAGCTTCGTTTTGAGGGAAGGAGTTGAAACAGTTTATGTCCGAGATGTGAGGGGTCTGTAAATATTTTCACAGCCCTCTTTTTGACTCGTGTGGTATACACTGCAGTCCTAATTATTCTCTGAAATCTGTGTCTGTCCTGTTGGGTTGCAGAACCAAACTAGACAGTTAAAGAAGTGCAGATGACTCAATAGTTCCTCTGTAGAACTGTATCAGCAGCTCCTTGGGCAGTTTGAGCTTTCTGAGTTGGCTTTCTTTCAGAAAGAGCATTCTTTGTTGTGCTTTTTTGATGATGTTTTTGATGTTAGGTGTCCATTTTAGGTCATGTGATATAAGAGACCCTAGAAATTTGAAAGTCTCTATTGTTGATACTGTGTTAGCATTGTAAGAGGTGATGGTATGGGAGGGTTTCTCCTAAAGTCTACCACCATTTCTATGGTTTTGAGTGTGTTCAGTTCCTGATTGTTCTGGTTACATCACGAGGCAAGTTATACAATCTCCCATCTGTATGAGGATTCGTCATTGTCTCGAATGAGACCAATCACTGTTGCAAACTTCAGCATTTTAACAGTTGGATTGCAGTCATTGGTACAGAGGGAGAAGAGAAATGGAAAAAGCACACAGCTTTGTGTGCTAATTGTACAGGTATCAGATGTGATTCTGCCTAGCTTCACCTGCTGCTTCCTGTCTGTTAGGAATCTTATGATCTATTTAAAAGTATGTTCAGATACCACTGGCTGGTTTAATTTAGTTATAAGAATGTCTGGAATGATGGTATTGAATGCTGAACTGAAGTTTACAAAGAGGACCCTTATGTAGGTATTTGGAGATTCAAAGTGTTGTAGGATGTACTGCAGAGCCATATTAACAGCATCATCTGTCGAGCTATTCGTTCGGTATGCAAACTGCATGGGATCTAACAGCGGATCTGTGATGGTTTTCAGATGGGACAGCACTAGCCTTTCAAAGATTTTCATAACTACAGATGTTAGAGCAACTGATGCAGCAACTTGATGGAGAGCTTATTTGGCACTGGGATGATAGTAGAGCATTTGAAGCAAGAAGGAACATAGCACATCTCTAGAATGAATGACAACAAATAATTATGCAAGTCAACTGTTGTTAGAACTTCTGTTTTAGGGACTTCTGGTGGCATTTTCATCAGGGACGGACTGGAGACCACAACTGTGTGCAGCTTCAATCTGTGCTGTTCCCATTAAAGGGCTCCAAATGGGACTAGAACCATTTTGGAGGGGTGGGGAAGAAGGGACAGACCACCTGTCAAGTTGAGGGGAGCAGCATCTCCCCTCCCTGGCTAGGTAAACTTTCCCCAAAGATGGGCTGCAGCGGTTGCTAAACATTGCCACCCTGAAGATGGACAGCTATCCGGGACAAAGATTGTGCTGAAGTGGTGAAGAAGCAGACAGTGGGGAGACCAGGCAAATCAGGCATAATATTTGAATATAAAGGAACCTCAGATTTAAAATTTTAAGAGACGTGTAAGAAAGATTGGGAAAGCGGCGACCAGAGGAAGTGGGGAAAAAATGGACATAAGTGAAAGTGGCTTTGAACTTTAAAAGAGTTAAATTGAAAGAGGAAGCTAGAAGAAAATATCTTCTTAAATTGGATTGTATTAAATTATATGATATTGTCAGTAAACAGGCATAATTAAAAGCTGAACTTGAATGTGCTAAAAAGAAATAATACTTAACAATTGGACTTACTGGATTATTGATACTTAAAAGCCTTAAAAGGTAAAGGAAAGTGAAAAGAAAAGGTGGAACTTGGACATAACAGAGAGCACCACCTAATGGTAAAGTAAAAATTTCAGTGACTCTTTAAAAAGTATTTGGTTCTCTAAAAATTGGAACTTGATACAAAGTAAGAGGAACTTTGATGCAATAAGATAGAAACCCTGAAAAGTGAAATTAACATATTATAAAGGAAGAAGCTTGAACCCTGGGCATAGTAGGTGACTTTGAGAAAAATTTAAAACCCAACAAAAGGAACTTAATAATAAAAATATATAAACATTGGACTATTTTGACCCTGGAAAATTGAAACAGGATTTAACAGAAGTGGATGACTAGAAGCTGGTTTAAATAAACTATTGGACAACCGGACTTAAATACTGAAGAAAGAGACAAAAGAAAAACTAAAATTGAAAGAGGTGCACAAAAATGGCACAATTTTGTTTGGAAATAAAATTGGACTTAAGAAGTATAAGGGAAATGATATGTGAAAGAGAGGAACTGTGCAGTATTGCCTTACAAACTTTAGAAATGGCGATTGTTAAGTTTGGGTAATGAGAGGCTGAACCAGAGCATGAGTGCAACAAATACTTTATTGTGATAATAAAGGACTGAACGTGCTAGCCAAGCCTGGAACTGGCTCGCAGTGATCAGCAACTGGTTGGACCCCGCAGCCTGCTTTTATAGCTGGCTGCTGGGGAGAACCAACCAATGAGCGAGGGGGCAGCCGCCCCTGCAACGCGAACGGACCTGAGTGGGAACTCCTTAGAGTTCCAGGGACATAACACCCCTTTCCCCCAGATGCGAACACGCATAGTCTTTGAGGTAGGCAGGAGGTTTATGCTGGCGCCCAGAACGGCGCAACTCGGGTGGGTTGTCTGTCAGTTCAGAGTCTGTAGGGGAAGGCAGGATCGGTTGGGAGTCACGAACGCGTCCCTCGGTTCGGGTTGGCTCGGGACTCGTAGGGCTGGTCGCTGGGGACGTGCTTCCGTTGACTGGTTCGGACTGGTCAGCCATCTGGACGTCGCTGTCCGTGTTCGGATTCCCTGGATCGGCTGCTGGTGTAGGCAGGTCACCGGAATTGGTGCTGATGTGGGGTTGATGCTGTGGCCTTGCCCCGGTCTGTAATTCTGAGTCACTGCTGACGAGGGTGCTGTGACGCCTTCGCAGCTGGTCTAGGTGTCTTCTCCAGACTCGGCCATCCTCCAGTCTGACCCGATATGACCTGGGTCCAGTGATGGCCACGATCTCGCCCGGGATCCACAGGGGGTCTCCAGCGAAGTTCCTCGCAAATACGGCTTCCTGTAAGACAAAATGCCTAACCCCCGATGTGGAAGCGAGGGGAGAGTCAGGGCAGTAATGTGGGTGAAGCCTGTCCAATACAGTCCGCAGGCGTCTGCCCATCAGGAGCTCAGCTGGGGACTTATTAGTGACAGTGCACAGAGTTGAGTGCTGGCTCATCAGGAAACGGGAGAGTTTATGGTGCCAGTCATCCTTGCTGAACCTAGCTAGAGCTTCTTTAGTGGTCCTAACGGCTCTTTCAGCCAATCCGTTACTGGCAGGATGAAATGGGGCCGTGAAGATGTGGCGGATGCCCAGGTTGGCAGCGAAACGGCTGAACTCGGCTGATGCGAACTGGGGGCCATTGTCGGAAACAATGGAGTCTGGAAGCCCGTGTGTTACAAACAGGCGAGTTAATACCTTGGTAATCGCTAGTGTGGTGGTTGTGGATAGTTGTGCCACATCAATCCACTTAGAGTAGGAGTCCACGACCACCAGGAACATTTTTCCGTGCAATGGGCCGGCTAGGTCGATGTGAATTCTGGACCACGGAGCACTGGCGCTTTCCACTTAGTGGGGGTGGCAATTGGAGGGGCTGGACGGGATTCCTGGCAGGGATGGCAGGAGCTTACCCATCTGATGATGTCTTCGTCGAGGCCCGGCCACCATACGTAGCTGCGTACTAATGCCTTCATTCTGACGATGCCAGGGTGCCCCTCGTGCAACGCCTCCAGAACTCGGGTACGCAGTGAGGTCGGGATGACCACTCGAGTGCCCCACAGCAAACAGCCCTGCAAACTAGATAATTCCTGCAGGCGGGTCTTGAAAGGTGTACATTTGTTTTCAACATCACCGCCCGGCCACCCCCTCCTCACCCAGTCCAGTACCTGGGCGATTGTTGTGTCAGTCTTGGATTTGGCTGCAATGTCAAGGGCAGTGATGGGGAGGTCCAATTGGGTGACCTCAAAGATAGCATGGACCGGAGCAGGGTCTTCAGCTGGAGCCGGTAGGGGGCAGCGGCTGAGGGCGTCTGCGTGGGACAATGTTTTACCTGGGCGGTGTATGAGTCTATACGAGTATGCCGCTAGGAAAAGGGTCCATCTCGTCATTCTAGGAGACAGGACTTGAGGGGTCTGTTTGTCCCCAGCTAGTAGACCCAGGAGAGGCTTATGATCCGTGACCAGCTCGAAAAAGTGGCCAAAGAGAAATTCGTGAAATTTCTTCACTGCTGCGACAGCTGCTAGAGCTTCCTTATCGATCTGGCTATAATTGCGCTCTGTCGCAGAGAGCATCCTGGAAAAAAAAGCGATGGGAGCCTCGGAGCCATTGGGGAGCCTGTGGCTTAACACTGCCCCAATTCCAAAAGGGGATGCGTCTGCTGCTAGCACTAATGGAAGGTTGGGGTCGAACTGAATAAGGACCGCCTCTGACGTGAGTAGTGATTTGACGGCGCGAAAAGCGGAGTCTTCTTTGTGACCCCAGTGCCAAGGCGACTTTTTATCCAACAGTCTGTGCAGGGGTTCTGCCACTGATGCTTTATGGGGCAGGAAGGGTGCGTAAAAATTCAATAGCCCCAAGAAGGCCTGCAGTTCAGTTTTGGAGGTTGGAGTGGGTGCCTCGTGAATTGCCTTAACCTTGGACTCCAGGGGGTGAATGCCTGAGGCGTCAATTTTATAACCCAGAAAGTCCACCTGTCTAGTGGCAATGGCACATTTTTCTTTTTTTAATTTGAGGCCATGCTGTCTGAACCTCTCTAACACTGCTCGAACTCTCTGGAAGAGTTGGGGTCTGTCCCTGGCCGAGACTAAGATGTCGTCGAAGTAGGGTACTACACCAGGGAGGCCCTGCAAAATCCGCTCCATGAGGGATTGAAAAATGCCTGGGGCAACACTTATGCCAAATTGGAGACGCTTGCACCGGAAAGCACCCCTGTGGGTGACAATGGTCTGGAGTTCCGCTGTTTGGTTGTCAACAGGGAACTGTTGATACGCTTGAGACATGTCCAATTTGGCAAAAATGCTGCCAAGTTCAAAAGTGTGTAATAAATGCTGAATGACAGGCACTGGGTAAGCGCTAATTTGTAAAAACTTATTAATTGTGGTCTTGTAGTCCGAGCAACTTCTCAGGCTACCGTCTTTTTTGAGGGGTGTGACAATGGGCGTCTCCCATTTGGCGAAATCTGTTGGCTTAATGACCCCTTGTTTTAATAATTTATCCAATTCCGCATCTAATTTAGGCCGAATAGCGAATGGGACTCTACGCGGTTTTAGCCTGATTGGGACTGCCTGGGGGTCGACTGAGAATGAGATAGGGGTACCTTTATAACACCCCAGCTCATCGCTGAATACATCTGAGTAATCAGCGAATAAGGAGTCAGTGTCAGAGGTTGAGACAGCATGGACTCCTGTTAGCCCTAGGCCGAGATGGGGAAACCAATCAAGCCCCAAGAGTGTGGGGAGGTTGCCGTTAACTACCACTAGAGGTAGGTGACCTTTGAAAGTTTTAAAATTGACAAGGAACTTGCCTCTGCCGATTACAGGAATGTCCTTCCCCTGGTAGTCCTTCAGGCTAAACTGGCACTTCTGGAGCCGGCTTCTTGATAGACTGGGCTGTAGCCTCTTGAGGGTGCTCCACGAGATAATTGAGAGCGCTGACCCTGTGTCAACCTCCATGCGACAAGGTTTACCTTCTAACAAAACGGAGAGAGAGATTTTACTAATGGTATGGCAAGTGTGCTTGGCATGGTGGTGAGTGCGACAGTTCAATACTTGCCTCTGAGGTCCAGAATGTGAGAAGGAAGGGTGCCTTTGTGCCGAGTTGTGAGAGGCTTGACAGACTCTCGCAATGTGCCCCTTTTTGTGGCAGATGTTGCAGGTGGCTCCTTTGAATTTGCAGGTGGCCCTTGGATGAGATCCACCACAGGATAGGCACAGGGTGATGTGCTTGGGTGGACTGATGCTTTCTTGCTTGGCTCCTACCTGCGGTTGCCTGGCGTTGGTGAGGCGGTGGATGTCGGTTTCATCACTGGGGCCTTCTTCTATGACCACCTCCTCGGAGTGGACTGGAACTGTCGTTAGCTTGGAAGTAGGACCATGGATTTTGGTGGCTGAGTGTGCTGCCAGTTCTGCTGCCAGGGCCTCCTCGACGGCTTGTGCGAGGTTGAGGTCCTTCTTAGTGAGTAGGCGCCTTTGGAGGTGGAGATCCTTGACTCCGCAGACTAGCTGATCGAGGAGCATGTCCTCCAGGTAGGTTCCAAACCCACAATGGAGTGCTGCGGTCCTGAGGGCGGCCATGTACTGGTTGATGGTCTCTTTGTCTGATTGTTTCCTCATACGGAAGGTGAATCGCCTGGCAATCTGTGAAGGTCTGGGAGAATAGTGGTTAGTAAGGATTTCTAACAGTTCAGACCATGGAACATTTTTTAACTCACGTGGAGCCACGAGTGCTGTGGCAGTGTCAAAGACGATGGCTCCACAGTAGATCAGGAAATATGATTTTTTCCGGTGCTCCCCTGCATCAGCCAGCCCAATTGCGTCGATGTAATGGTTAAAGAGGTTCTTGTATGACTCCCACTTCTCCTCATCTGGCTTGAACGCTGGGAAGACTGGATTGGAATTCATAGTGAGGAAATCGGTTGTACAATCTGTTGGGAAAAAATCTCTCTGGGGCAGCAGCAGAAGGTTTCTAGTGCCTGTGGCAGGCAAGTGATTTCAGCTCTGGAGTGGCTTTTCACAATCCTCTCTCTCTCTGGGCTAAACACGAGGTTAGGCTGCCGGCCGTTGGCAGCATTTTGAAATTCGCGCCTGCGTGGGCGTCAGTGACTTGACTTACAGCACCGCGCTGTGCTTTTAGGGCAGAAATTCAAATGACAGCCGTTTGAATTTCGCGCCTAAAGAAACGAGCGGCTGCGGCTCGCAGCGCTTCGCTTTCCCTGTAGCTAGGCTAACAAGCGGCTACAGACGTTTCTCACTTTCGTTGCTTGCTGACCGCTTTCTCTGGCTGCGGATCAGCGTTCGCTCTCGTTGCTTGCTGACCGCTTTCTCTGGCTGCGGATCAGCGTTCGCTCTCGTTGCTTGCTGACCGCTCTCTCTGGCTGCGGATCAGCGTTTGCTCTTATCGCCTGCCGATCATTCTCTCTGGCTACGGATCGGCGGCTAGTGATTCAGCGGTTGCATTGTGCTTCTGGTAGCCATCCCATCCTCGTTGCCAGTGTTAAGTTTGGGTAATGAGAGGCTGAACCAGAGCATGAGTGCAACAAATACTTTATTGTGATAATAAAGGACTGAACGTGCTAGCCAAGCCTGGAACTGGCTCGCAGCGATCAGCAACTGGTTGGACCCCGCAGCCTGCTTTTATAGCTGGCTGCTGGGGAGAACCAACCAATGAGCGAGGGGGCAGCCGCCCCCGCAACGCGAACGGACCTGAGTGGGAACTCCTTAGAGTTCCAGGGACATAACAGCGATGTTGGAGAAAAAAGAAGAACAAGGAAATCCAGAAGGGGAGGAGTTGATTAGGGAAGAAGCCAGCCTCAATGGAGCAATGAACATTAAAACAAGGGGAGGGGAAAACATGGAAATTAAAACTTGGAGGTTTGAGGGGACAATTAAAAAGATAACCGTTTGGAAAGCCAAACAAAGAAAAGGAAACAGCAGAAAAGGGAAAGCTCAACAGAGACAAGGGGATAAAAATTGGAGTCGGAAATGGAGGGGAAAAATAAAGGGTAAAGGGAATAAGGGAAAGGCCCAGAAAAGAAGGAGATAGAAAGGGGAGATAGAAAGCCAAATTTTTTTTTGAAAAGAAGCTACGTAGCTAGAAGACTTACAGATAATGAGTAGATAAAGAATAAGAAAGGAGTTTCTGCATGGTAATGTATAGAGAAGTATAAGAACATAGATTTTTTTAAAAAAAATGAATAATTGGAAGTGGTGTTTTTTTTTTTTCATCTGATTATTTTTAAGAATGATGGTTAAACTATAATTGGAATAAATGTAAAAATGGGAAACTATTATAAGAATGTTAATTAAATTGAATGAAATTGAGAATATACCTAAAGTGAACTATGAGGATTGTATTAAAAAGATTAATATCAGTTTCTACAATTAGCTGAAAAGATTAATGCATTTGAAATAATAAATGACTTAGAAGGTAAAGAAAAGAATACCATGTGGAATCTAACCTAAAATGTATTTGTAATATGTAGTGTTTAGGTGATAACTGAAAATGATTATATTATGGTAACTTTTAATATGGTTAAAGGGGAGTAAAAAAAAAAAGAAGAACTTCTGTTTTAGATATTTTATATATTTCAAAATAAAAGTCTTCATTTCCTTATTCACCAAACCCAGACTTAAGCCTTCTAACTTCTTTCAATTGATAAATATCAGTTTTCACATATTTTGACCTCCAATAAACTCATTTTTGACTTAGCATTCCATATTCTCAGCAGTATTGTCGATCCATTTTTACTCACTTCATAATCAGTTTATTTTAACAGGCATTGAATAAGCTTCTTGTAGGATTTGATAGGAGTTGGTGGGTGGGTGGGGCTTCAACAACATCCACTCTATATTCTATAAGACACACAGACATTTCCATCCACTTTTTTGGGGGTGCATCTTATCGTACAAAAATATGGTAATTAATATATTTATGAGAGATATTTGATCATGTTTGGAAATAAAAAGCTACAAAGAAAGGACAAATATAGATACTACTCAGAACTCATTCCAGAAATAACAGAGAACAAAGAGTTGGTAATACTTCCACATGAGGCTTATATTATGGAATCACACTGCCTTATTCAGAGACCATGGATCTTTATATTTCATTATCACTATATTTCAATTTGTAACACTGTTTTCTCTTTTTTCTGCCTTTTTCAAACTAAGGAAAATTTATAGGAAAAATGCACACTGCAAAACACCTTTTCACTGAAAATATTAGAAAGCTTCTGTTTAGGAACCTTCTAAATTGTTAAAAATCCAATAAACCATTCTTTCTCCTGATTTCTAAATTCTAAGACATCAGTATGAGAATATTCCTTAGTACCCGCCAAATTCTTTGTCCTGCTTAATTTTAGTTTCATTTAATCTTCTTCAGCTACCTATAAAAGTAGCTGGCCCAGTACTTTGTTTTTTGATGTATTGCAGTTGTGATTGGCCATATATACAATTAAGTCGGTGTTTCTGTACCTGAGTCTGTCTATAAAAAGGTCCTAAAGCTGAAAACATCCCATTTATTTCAAAAGGTGGCAGACCTTTAATCTAAAGATATACTTTTTATAATTAACCTTTTTGTGTTTAGGAAAAGTACATTACTGAAGCAAGACAAACTGAGGGAATTATACCTAGTAATCTGTGAACTCGGAACACCTAACACATAATGAAAAGCATAATATAACTACTCAAGCTTGTGATGAGATTTGAATCACTGTTGAACACAACTTTCAGAATGCTATCGAAAGGAGCTCTTTTACCATGAATTAATAAGGTAAAATATATATTTTAACCATTCTATAAGAGGATTATCTAATTGCCACAAAACAGTTTGGAAGTTTGCATAATCTGGACAATCCAGTATTTTACTTTATGCTTTTCACTTATTTCTTTTAAAAAACAGCATCTAACTTAAAAAAAAAGTTTATTGATATTTTGGGAATTCATTGTTAAATGATATAATCCCCTTAGTAATAAAGTTTAATTTATGATTTTTTTTTCTTTCTAAAAGAACCTTGTTCTCTGCCAAATTCTGCTGAACTGGCCAACACTTCAAAAATTGGTAGAAAAATGTTATCAATTTCTTCATGCTCATTTGCCTTCAAGTACTCTATGGGAAAAACCATGAAAGAGGTAAACATTATCTGAACAAAAGTAAATTCACAAACATCTATCAGTTCTCTATAGCTAGATCCCTTTAAAATATATAAGTCTTAAAGCTAGCATTTTCTGTAGAAAGTGTCTGCACTGTCTATTATTATTATTTTTTTCCATTCAGGGGCTGCTCACTCATACAAACTGCTGATTGTCTGCAACCTTTCTTGACCTAAGGAGCAATCTCTCCTCTGATGTACCACGATGTAAGGCTTTCCTATTTCATACAAGTGATAAGGTTACAGAATAAAATGCTTGTATCTGGATGTACACTGGATCCTTTGTAAGATTGCAGTGCCCCATTTGTGATAAGGTTACATTTGTAAAATGTTCATCCTTGGAAATACATCTGGATCATTCTTTCAGATTGTGGTACCTGATTTAGTAAGAGATACTTAGGTTGAAGCCAAGAAACTTGTATTAAGAAATATTATATAAGATTAACTATTTCTATTCATCTCCAATTTTGTCCATCCAGTATAATAAACACAATCAGATGTTAAGTATTTCTAACCTCAAAGAAGGATCTCTTATTTGAACTGTTTGCATAGGTTTGTGAAGGTGGGGAATAGTACACATGTATCTAAATTAATTCTCTTACTGATATCACATCCTAAGAGTGGGTTATAAATAAATGTTAGTCATTAAACCATAAATAAAAAACTGTATAAAAAAGAGATTCAGACTTTGAAGAACATTTTAAAGTATGACAAAATGAAAAACTGTTGGGTTGATTGTTGAATCCTAGCCCAAGCACACAGGAATATATGAAGGGGTGCTTTGTTCTTTTTATCAAATGAGGCTTGCAAACACCGGCACCCACACTTGAAGTGTAGAGACAGACCTTCTCTAAAGTCAACAAGCTTGACTTACAAATGTTCCAAATTAAAGCAGCACACAGGAGAGTAATCAGGTGAGTTCTGAGGCTCAAAGATGATAGTGGATTTGTCTATCAGTTCAGGTTCAAAGTCAGAGTTGCAAGGTTCACAAATCAAGCTACACAGAGTGAGAGTTAACACATGGTTGCTGACAATGGAGCTTGTGCTTTTTGTTCTATTTTCATAGAAACAGCCCCAGCACATAGTTCATTTAGCTAGATGTGATTCCTTTCTTGCAAGTAGTCTCACAAAGCACCTTTGCTCTATTCTCTTTGAAGAAAAGTTTTTCAAAGTTCTTATGTTGGGAAAGGCGGTAATTCTACATTCTTATTTTCAGAGAATAACTATCTGCGGTTTGCTATTTTGTCCTATCCCTTTTGCCTGGTCAGGAGACAGACTGGTGGTGCTACAGCTGGATGGTCTTCATCTGTCAGCACTTGATGATTCTGGCGCTGGTACTCATCTGAAAGTGAGCCTACTATAACAAGGATTTCTGTATGTTGCAACGCTCACAACTGGAAGAGAAGTGGCTGCTCCTCTCCCTTGATTAAATAATTTCATTAAATATTACAGTTAAACAGATACAAATTAATAGAAATAATAACAAAATAATAATAAATAGAAAGTGTGGGAGGGGAAAATATAAAGGAAAAAAACAGAAAAAATAATCTAGTGAAAAAAAGGAAATATATAAAGAAATGACCTAACTTTGTAACAAAAAGTATAAACAGTTTTAACAATGTATCATTTTCTCTTAAAATTAAGACATGATCTTATTCCATATCAAATTTTTGTATATAAACAAATCTATAAAACCTATAAAAGATCATGATTCACTCTTGGTCATTAGTAAAAGTCCATTAATGGTTACGAGATATAAAAGTGTATTTATTTTAAGCTTGATTAAATAAACTCAATTTATTTTTCTTCTTTTTAACCTTTAACAATCTTAATCTTTAATCCCTTCAAATAATGCCCTAGAGTGTGTTTCCTTTTTATTTTTATTTTTTGTTCCATCTCACAAAACCCTTCAGAATTTTAATGTCTTTTAAAATATGTCTTTTATAAGTTCAATATGAGAAAGTTATCATTTTTTTGCCATTTATATGTCCTTTTGAATGATTAAGACATCATTCAGTTTTCATGTATACATTCGGTGTAAAATTTTTTGCTGTATCATTCTTGTACCTTGTCATTTTTAACTCAATTTTTATGTCAGTTCATTCTTATTTGATAAACTCTTTCCACTTCCTTAATATCTGAACAAATCTGTCTTTAAGGGCAGACATTTTAAAGATTAATTTCTGGATCCATTTCTCACCATTCCTCCATTGTTAATCCAGTGTTTTGTCCACTCTGCTAGTCCAGTTTAAGAGTTCTTCTCTTTAATTGTAATCTTTAGTTCCTTCAACTTTCCAATGTATCATGTTTTCTTTTAATAATTCAAAACAGAAGCATTTTCCATGAGAAACTTACCTGCTACAATTATAAAACTTATTGATCAGAAAGTTCTTAATATTTGAAAAACACTAAAGAAGCAATTTCCAAAAGTGATTAAGAAATTAGACTTGGCACAATTTGGGGCCATAGGGATACATTGTGGCTGTGTATTTGATGGAAGTGATGTTGCTCCCAAGTTGCCTAAAACCTTAATTCCTGTGATTTACTCATAATTATAAGATGTCCAGAGTAAAAGTCAATGATCTCACTATCTCTTCAATTTCTGGAAAATTATGCCCAGCCAATCTGGCTGTTGATCTTGCCATAGATGTCTATAGTTCATAATGAATTTTCATTGGAAGTTCTGACACTCTGTTGATTAAAATGGGAGGAAAACATCATAATTGTACAACAAAAGATATTTTTCCTGAATCTGTGATGAAGCAAACTCCTGCTGCATACTCCTACCATATTATTAAATTTCATTCATTGTAAATATAGAGATTTGATAAGAGACACAGCAGGAGATATAATAAATGCAAATCTTTTAAAATAAGCTTAATCTATGAATGTTATATTATTTCACCAACCCTTTTTTTAAAATACATTTTACTGTTCAGTTGGCTAGCACTTCATAACATTATGCAAAAAGATTTTCAGACTGATGTCCTTTTATAAGAAAAATCATCTAAAATTTTCCCTCCAAGTATAGAACTATTTCAATGAATGTGACAATTTTACAACATATCTTTGCTTCCTTACAATTTCAGGTGCATTGTTGTTAAAAAAAAATACAAACACATAATATATGGCAAATACAATGCTCACACTGTTCTACAATCAGTGGAAAATTGGAGCCATAGATTTAAAGAAAACAAATTCAATTCTGATAAAGTGTGAGTTGCACATAATTTTGTCATGCATGAGCAGTCAGAATTCTATAACTGGGCAACAAAAGGCACCCACAAAAGCCTTCTGACTTCTGTGACAAATTGAATGTATGTATGTATATATGTTTTCTTAAGTTTTCACGGGTACTTACATGTATGGTATTCAGCTTTGTTCGGGTATTTTCCCACGTCATTATAGTTGTGCTTTTAAAGTTGTAGCAACGTTTCGGCAGAATCTCATCTGCTATCATCAGGCTTCTGTATTGTGTTCATCTGTGAGTCAGACTTTCACAGCCGTTTCAGTTTTAAATTTGGGGCTAGCCTACTGCTGTGCCAGAATGGTTTTTTCTTCATCCTGATTGGTTGGGAGTCTTGGTCTGTGTTTATTGGTCTTGGAGTTGGTGTGTTCTGCTTGATTGTTGTTTCTAATATCTTCTGTCTGTTTTGTGGCTTTTTTTGTCTTGATTGGCTGGCAACATTGTGTTCCTGTATTGGACGCTTTTAGTGTGGCTTGGCTCTGAGTAAATGGATGGCTATCATTTATTAGGAAGCTAGGTTTCATCTGGGTGCCTGATTTGGGTGTGTTTGAGCTGGAGGTATCAGGGGGGGATCTGTTTGTGCCAGGTGTTTGCCTGGCTTGTGGTGTGGAGATTTTTTTTGTTTGTGAGTGCAGGCTTCCAAATGATGGACAGTCTGGTGGAATCATCTCTTCTATTCATGCTTTCTGATCTTTTTTCAATCTCTATGGTTTCTCTGATGATTCTGTGGCTGGGGTTTTCTATAGTGGCTAGGGTTTTGGTGCCATTGAAGTTGATGCTATGACCTGTGGCTTCCATGTGTTGGACTAGTGAGGAAGTGTGCTCCAGCTTTTTGACTGCATTTTTGTGTTCATCCAGGCGGGTACTTATTCTTCTATTGGTCTGTCCAATGTATGTGGCCAGGCATGATGCAGAGGGGACTTCATATATGCCTTGGTTTTCCAGGTCAATTTTATCTTTGGGGTTTCTTGGGATGGCTGCGATTTTTCTGTCTGTTTTGAAGGCAGTCTTGATGTGATGCCTGTGTAGTATCTTACTGATTTTGTCTGTAGTACCTCTTATAGAGGGCAGGACAGCTGTTCCATAGGTCTGTTCATCTTCTAGGTCTCCATTATGTCTCAGTGTGCTTTTGTGGATCAAGCCAGTGATTTTGCTTTTGTGGAAGCCGTAAACTGTCAGTATTTTAGTCTGGGTGCATAGTTCAGTCTTTATGTGTGTCTTGTCTACCAGGCGTTTGGTTCTAGTAATTAGTATTTTAGCCACGGAGTTTATCTGTGCTGGGTGGTGGTGGGATTGGGCGTTGAGGTAGCAGTTGGTATGTGTTTTCTTCTGGTATATGGTGTGTCCTAGTGTGCCATCTGTTTTTTTGTAGATTAGTACATCTAGGAATGGTAGTTGTTTGTTTGTTTCTGTTTCCATGGTGAACTTGATTTGGGGGTGTGTGCTGTTTAGGTGTGTTAGGAAATTGTTTAGGTTTTCTTTTCCATGGGGTCAAATCAGAAATGTGTCATCGATGTATCTTAACCATAGTCTGGGTTTGTGGCCACAAACCCAAACTATGGTTAAGATACATCCATGACACATTTGTCATACAAATCAGTTTTTACTCAAAAGTAGGATATAGGTCATTTTAGCAGCTTTTTGTAAAATGTAGTTATTCACATGTTCCAAATCTAGTTCTCTAAAATTAAGACTTATGACAAGTATTTCAAGAAGAAAAAAGTTTTCATCCCCAAAAACCCTCTTTCTGTCATGTTGAACCTGGAAAGGTTGATCCAATTAATCTGGAGAGGGGGAAGGAAAAGACTTGGGAATATATACTAATATTTCTTCCATTATAATGCTGCCATAAATCATAATCATCATATGTCAAGTCTACGTGTCCTTGATTTTTGCGTGGTAAAATCTAATCTTATAACTCAAGCTTTCCAGAAAGGAACATTTTTCTTACTTTTTCTCCTGGCTTATGAATTTTCTCCTGCTTCTTCCATTTTTAAATTTTTTTCCTATTTACTTCCAATGTTATGCATCTAAAGGTCATCAGATAAGCTGATAAATAGAAATAATTCTAGAACAGTTGGTCTTCTAAAAAAACTTTCTATCAATTTAATCTTATAATTTTTATAATAGCTTAATGTTAGTGTCTATAATAATTTTATTTCCAATTCCAAAAATGAATAGTAGACATATAGAAATCAATCTCTTATTGAAATATTTACTTCTTATTTTTTCACAAGCTGTTTATATTGAATTTTTACAACCAACTGGATATTTTGTCTTCAGATTGTAAAACTCTTAAAATTCCAATTGTTACAAATCAGTAGAAGATAGGTAGAGATAGATAAAGTTTTTTTAAAAAATCATATAGAATATTGTGATACTATTCATTATTAAAATTAACTGAGCAAAAAGATTCTGAGCAAAAAAAGTCTCAGCTGAAACTGAAATGGAAAGAAGAATTAAATTGCATATATCCTTGAGACTTACAGGGTTTTCATAAGAAAAGTATTGCACATAAACCAAATTAGAGTAAACATAGAAGTCTGGTTCTTCAACAGCTTTCTGCTTCGTAAGTCCATCCTTCAACAATGTGTTGGGTTTTTTGGTTGTTGTTTTTTTGCCAGAAATAGTATTTCAGAGGGAGCATAGTTGACAAACAAACAGGGAAACCAAGAAAAGAAATTTGCCTAGTTGCTGACCTGGCTGTCAACTCATAAAATATTTCTCTGGTCTTTTAGAGTTGCCAACAGAAAGGCATGGGGAAGTAGTGTAGCAGCTCGCAAAACCAAAACTGCATTCCATAAATGTTTTCATAAATAGTTTCCAGGCGACCAAAGTTTCTGCCATGCAAAATTCTAACTGAAGAGTATGATTGATGACTCTTGGCTATGGATGTTTTCCATTGGAGAATATGAATTATGATACACCCTGAGGGTGGGGGAAAACCAGGGTCAAGGGTTACAATGAATGATGTGTCTCAGAGTCGGCTACACCCAGGCAGCTCCCGCATGTCTTCTCCCAATAAATCTTTATGCTTTGAAAATCTGGCAAGAGACTCATTATTTCAATGGGGTAACTACCGGAGCCCTGACACCGGCCTTCCCTTCCTTTGTCTTTTCAAACATGTCTGTATTCATATACATTTTAAAACGTAATTTGCCTTAGGATATTTCCCAAGTCAGTTATGACCCTTGGTGGAAAGAATGTACATGAATAGCAACTTAAAACGGAAGCAGTTTTGAATAAGGAAGAACAGCTTGACACCTTTCTAATCCTTCACTGACAATACCATGATGTTCTCCAAAAGTCCTCACTAGCTGAATTCAATTGGCTAATGCAGGAATACCAATTCCATGGGAATCTCAGTGCCTCATAACATATTCAGTGGCAAATGCAAAGTAAATACTGGCAACACAGATGGACTCCAAACAATTAGGATCATGATCCTTTGTTATTTGGTTACATATTGCTTGAGTTGCTATATGACAACAGTATCATAAGGAATGGTTTAAATATTCATTCATATCTGCGAATAGAAAGACGTGTCAGGATCCAAAATCAAATCTTTAGAGGCTATTTCCATTTTATTTTTTTAAAAGCCAATATGTAACTGAAGAATAGTCAGCCAGCTGTTTGCAGAAGCACAAACTGTGGATCTATGACTCCATAGATTCAGAACAATAGCACAAAATGGATGAAGTAATTATCTCCTATTTGTTCACTTCGGAGTTCATATAACATACAGTGTGTAGCAAAACAGAAGCTCTTCAATCTCCAGTTTGGAATCTCATGCCTAGTTTTCCTTTGTTCTGGCAAATATTACAGATTTGTTCTGGCGAGTGCTTGTATACAGCATATGCAAGCAGAAATCAAAATAAATCAAATGAAGAACAAAAGTAGAAGATGCTTTGCAATCACCAATTTTGTACCAATAGATGCAGATTTTTTGACAGCAAGACCATAAGAGCAATTTTTCCATTTTCCCTGCTGATTTTTCCATTGCTGCTGATCCACCTAGTTACCTCAATTTTCCATGACTTATTTTTACCAATGTTTGCATCAGTCTTTCCATCTCTTTCTTCCTAATGTCTTCCTATCAAGCTTCCTGTTACTGCCTTTGTCATCTCCAATCTCCCAATGTCTTTCCAGAAATATCACTAAAACTTTGATTTAAGAGTTTTTGTTTATTGTTTCATGGTCAGTGGCTTTCACAGACTACAGACAAATGGTTGGATAAAAGCTGCATTCCACCAATGCAATGGAAGTCACATTTTTTCTGAGTAATACTCAGAAAATTTTCTGTTCAATGTACACTGGCTTCTCTGGAAGCCTATATTTGTAGTAATGGTCAGACTTGAATTTTATACTTTTATCAAAATCCATTAAATGGAGCTTTGTTAAATTGAAGTTTTCTTTATGGAAAAGGAAGATGAAAACCTCCAGGAGATCATGGACATTATATAAAAAAGATTAAAGGATAAAGAAACAACTGTTTATGTTTTAATTGTATACTGTAATTGTTCATGTTTCTTTCCATATAACATTTTGTAACTTTTAAGAATAATCCACAATGCTTCAGTTTGGACAGGAAAGTTGACAACATCTATCTGCAATTCTTTAAAGCAGCTGCATATTTTATTCAAATTATGTGACAGTTACAGAAGGCAGTCATGAAATTCCAGAAAAAAGTAGCTACTTTAGATATTACACACAGATACTACATTCATGACCCTCCTGCACTCTGAAGCCTGTTTTGAAAATGGATCCACCATGTTACATTGCCCATTCTCTTTTTTTTAAAAAAAGATAAATTGTCTTGTTCATCAACCTTATTTATGAATCTGCCATTTTTGTTCAAGTAAACAGTTTAGAACAGATACTTTCTCTAGATCAACAGGCAACTCAAAAAAAAAAAAAAATGGAAATACAGCTCATCAAGAATATATTTAGCTAAACTAAGATCGTCTTTTCAGGAAAGTTTTAATTTACCAGATGTTTAAAATTTATCACTAACAATATATTTATTCATCAATATTTATGTGGAATTAGGATTTAATTGAATGACAAGCTTTATTGGCTTTACTGAATGCATTTCATTGTATTTCTGTTAAGATTATGCCAATTACTTGACTCAACATTTAATAAAAATAGTATATCATTTTTCTGCTTAGCATGGAGCTAAATATATTTGGATCCTATTGGACAAAGATATGAATATTAATACAATTATTAACTTTATAGAAAAAAACCAGTTTAAAAATAGGATGTTCTGTTAGAAAGTATGGACAAAGTCTGTAAGAGACTTTCTATCACTTATTTTGTTATGATTATTTTAAAGAATTTTACTAACATAAAATACTATTGCCTTATATACAACAATAGTAATATAACCAACTTAAACATGTTTTGATTTCTCACTACAGAGTTCCACCTTCAAAGTTGCTAGTATTAGATACAATGTAATTTTGGCACACTGTATTTCAAAACTACAAATATAAATAAGAAAAATAGAGTTGAAATTACTGATATTTGTCATAGGTGGAATAAAAAGTTGGAATACCTGATAATTGGACATAAAAGTGATATAGATATAGTTTTGTCTTTTTGGATTTGATATTGATTATTCAAAAGAGAATATTATTCAAAAATATTTTATAATAAGGTATAGATTTTATTTTGGGGTGATGTTAGAAATTTGACTGTAGGTTAACCAATATGATTTAGTATAATTTTGGTTTCTTTTTGGAATGAAATAATATTATTTGAGTTGCCTACCAGATGGCATTAACTTTCAGCAGCTCTGGCAGTATATAAGCTGTTGGCAAATTTGGTCAGGCAATAATTTGCAAAATGACTTTTTGGTTTGGCAAAGTATATAGGGACATATTAGCCATCTTTGCTATTAGCCAAATGAGTGGACTGCGCATATTAGAAATGCACATATAACATTTGTTTGAAGCTCTACTTTGCCTATATCTCTCGCGAATGAAGGCAAAAATATATGTATCTCAGGATAATGTTTCAGGATCCAAAATGACTCAGTCACTGGTCCCAGAGATTTATTCTTCCAAGCTTTCACACAAATTTTGGAGAGAAAAATTTCCTGAGGATGGGTTCCAGCACAAGTTCAAAGCTCGGACGAATAAACCCAACTGACTCAGATTGGATCCGGCATACAAAATATGGTCATATGGTCCTATAGTGTATGCCCCAATTTAAATGTGACCTTGGGAATAAAGGTCTGTGCATTATGATACCATTGATGTTTGCTCTGCTTTTGAGAATGAAGTAGTCCTAAATTATTTTAAGTTAGCTGAGTTGTAATGAAACTGCTGTTGTCCCATGGGCAAAACAAGGAAGAGAAGTAATGTTCACAATTGAGCTTATATACATTAACATGGCCAGACCCCTTTTGGCTCTGCCCCTTTTTCACTTGGAGAAGCTTTGGTGTGTTGAGAATAACATTAATCAGTCTGGCTAACTACACAGGTTTCTTGATTAAAATGTTGATAAAGAAGCAATCTGAGTTTTGGTAGCCATCCAACTATCTTCCATGTACATAAGAAAGGACAAATGAATATAATGTTTGTCAGAAAATAATCAGCATTCCCAGACAAGGATGAGGTAGATTGAATAGGGTGGGAATCTCACATGTAGAATGACAAGATAAAACAAGGGTTGTGGTCAGTTCAATTTGTCATTAGAGTCAGCAATCAAGTGATCCTGAAGAGTGTAAGAACCTGGAAGGAAAACTGTATCATGTCTTGAGATTGTGAAGTATCCTTTGGAAGAGTGGCTTTCTCAGTAGAGACAAAACAGAATAGTACAATACTTAATAAAAATGTGATGACCCAGATGTAAAAAAATCCAAAATGTAAATAAATGTCCTTTAATGCCCCAACTTTGCCCCACTGTTCAATAATACTCCGTTGGAGATAAAACGTACTCAAAAATAGTCTTCGAAAGAAAGCAATACAGTTTGAACTTAGATAGAAATGAAATAAAAAATAAAATAAAAAAACCAAACAAACTACAATGATGAAATTTCCACAACAGAACAGAACTATTTACCAAATTCAAGGAGATAACAGGGCACAGTCTGTTGGAAGGACACCAACCAAGATAACTTCAGACCAAAATAAAACACGCTTTGTTTCCAGCGTTCGCCAGTACGCAGGTCCAAACTCTTAGGCAGTTATGACAGCTGTACCCCATGAAGGCCCTCTTCTCCTGAGCAAACCACGTCTCTCCCTTATCCTCTCCTCCCTGCATGCCCTAGGATGGATAGGAGATGGGACTGGGTCCTCCTCTGACTGCTAAGCTGGCCTCTGCCCTTCCGCAGCTCCTCCACAACCTCCAGAGCCACACCTCCATTCCCCGTCAGCTGTTCCTCATCTCCCTCAGAGTCAGTCTCCTCCAGGGGCATGACACAATAAATCTCCTGCATTTTATGTGCTGTTATCTTCACATTTTTTGAAAAATGTGCTCTTGTAAATGTGTTATACATAGATGTGGTTTATTTAAATTATTTACCAAATTTAAGAAATTAATTCCCACAGGGTTTTTTAGTCGTATTGTTTATTTTGTTTGCTGTGATATTGTATCTTAACTATTAGATTATCATTTGGATAGGTGTATGTTACTATGCTTAAATTTCTTTTTCTTCATTTGTTTTGTTTTGAATTGAGAAAAAAATTCATTAGAAATGATTTGAAACAATGAGGAGTGCAGCAGGACTAGTAGAAGTGATAGTATAAAATGCCATTGCATAATATGAGCTAGTCACCAGAGACTAAAAGAACAAGATGTTGAGCATAAGGAAGAAAAGAGCAACCTCTTGGCTATTCAGAAACTGACCTTTTTCTTTGGAGCCATTGCTCAGCTCTGTATTCACTATAAAACTCTTTGCAAGCATAAGTTGGAAAGATGCACCAGCAGCTGCCTTGATTGTTTAGGCAGCTGCTCCAATTAAGCCACAATTCTATGATAATTTGCTTTGTGCAGATCTGTACTGCTTCTAAGCAGAAGGAGTGATCATCAGCCATTTTTGAGATATTAAAGGAGACCTGATTGTTAAAAAAAAAATAACTGAGATAGTTGTGCTCACCTTTTCTAAGTCCACCATCCACAGAGGGTTACTAAAATAATATTAATGTCACTAAAAAGATCACCAGTGTTGTATTTAACATTCTAGTAAGAACAAGCCATATAGTTTGATTACTATCAATAAATATATTTCAAATGGTATACAAGAAGATCATGTAATGCTTGTACATATGTACATTTAGATTATTCTTTAATTAAATGCACATGTTGTTATACTTATTTATAGACATTAACAACATGGTCAGAGTATATGTACATTCCAACTACTTTTCCATCTAAGAAGTGGAATTGAATTCACTCATCAGTTTGTCTTTTGGTTGTTAGTTTACAGTTAAACTTTTCTGTCATCTGCAGAGATTCCTTTATCAAATTCTTTTTACACAAAACACAGCATATATTGAGAGAAATTATTTGGAGCTATAAAGACTTTTAAATTGTTATTTCTGATTTCTTTCTCATATAGTAAATTTGATTACTTCAGACTCTTTGTGATATAATGACATCATTTTTCCAGGACTCCCACTCACCAGGATTAAAGCTCATTGAAATGAATGATAATCATAGGTGAATGAAAGTATTTGGCGCTATAATGTTTGGCTGCTATTTTTTAAAAAAATTGTGAGTCACACCAAGTTCAAATTTATTTCTTTTTTGGAAATGAAATATATTGAGAATCAGTGTTCAATGTATTCATGGAGATAAGTATACAACTATAAAATACAGAAGATTTATTGAGTATTGTACTATTACCATTTTGTGCAATCAGTGTATCAGTTTTATGAATATGTATGGTGTTAATGATAGAAGATTGAGAAGGTTGTTCCTATTTTTGAAAGGGAAAAAAGAGGGGTTGCTAACTGTAAACTTGTCAGATTGACATCGACCCTGGGCAAAACTTTAGAAACAGAATGTTAAGCAGTTGAGTGTATTTGGAAAAGAAATGTAGTAGGGCTTTAAGAAAAAATAAACATGCCACACTAACCTGATTTCCATTTTTTATGGTATAAACAATTCAGTCGATGGAGTGAAGACAGTAGTCTTAGCCAAATAGATGAAAATTGCATTGAAATAGTAATAGGGAAGATGGTAAAATGTAATTGGGTATTACTATTGATAGATGTATATCAAACTAGCTCAATGATTATACCAGTGAATATACATTATACAGTTCTGCATCCAACTAGAATGAGGATGAATGAAGTATGCATTCTATAGCTTCTACTGTTCGATGTATATAAATGAGTTTAAGCAGGGATTCGAAAATACAATTTGTATATGAAGCAAATATAGGGAGAAGCAAACACATCTTAGAGGATATTGTGAAAATTTGGGAGGGCCCTGAAACAAATAATGGACAAGAATTAGGATGAATGCAAAGTTCTACCAACTGAACAGGAAAAAAAATCAGATGCTTAGATATTGATGGAAGGAACATAGTGAGCATCAGTATGTGTGAAAATTTTTTTAGGTATCTTAATGGAGCTCCAATCAAACATGAACTAGACAGTGGACGTTGTTTATTCAGTAGATAAAACAGACTTCCTCCAAAATGATGTACTTTTCTCATGTGAAGGCATATAAGTGGAAGCAAGACTGTCAAATATGCTGCACCAATCATCCCTGCAATTGATCACGGCTGGTCTAGATCAGGAGTCTTCAATCTTGGCAACTTTAAGATTTGTGGACTCTCAGAATTCCAAAGCTGGCCAAGAATTCTGGAAGTTGAAATTGACAAGTCTTAAAGTTGCTAAGGTTGGAGACCCCTTCATCCAAACCATCCTCTAATACCTACAGGTTTCGATGGGAATTTTGAAAATGTGAAGTTCTTAGATAAAACTACAGAATTACAGAGCATAAAATAATGTGAATGGCACTCTTATACATAATACGACAGAAAATCAACAGGAAGTAAATCAACAGGAAGTAAATTGAGGCAATTATTTTTCACAAAAGCAGCCATCTTGTATAGTTATTCTGAAAATGGTTTTTAAATTTCTTCCTCCTTTTTTTTTTGAAAACAATTTTATTGGTTTTTAAAGACAAACAAAACATAAAAACATCCAGCTTTCTTTCATAAATGTACAAGCAGTGTGTCGGTTGGTTTACAAATTTTTGTGCATCCATTTCATAGTCTCAATTACTGTTACATTGCATACTAACTCATATTATCAATCAAAAATTGAATACCCTAGTATCACCATTAATCAATCATTTGACTATAATTTTGTTCATTCATACTTTGCAAGATAACTATAATTTAATTAGTTTATTTTATAACAATTCATATAATTCTCCCAAATCTATCCTAAAAACATTTTATAGATATGATAACAAAGAAAAAAATATATCTTTATATGTTCATTATTTTCTAAAATTCTAAGTACTCTATTATTGTATTTTATTATCTAACCATTGATAGAAAAGATCCCAAATTTTATAAAATTGTTTATCTTCTTGTTCTCTAATTTCAAATGTCAATCTAGTCATTTCAGCACATTCCAATATTTTATTAATAATTTCCTCCTGTGATGGTATTTTCTCATTTTTCCAATTTTTAGCAAATACAATCCTAGCCGTTGTTAATACATTTACAATCAAATATTTTAAATCTTTACTGTATGTATCAGGTAAAATTCCCAATAAAAATATCTCTGGTTTCAAGTGTATATGTTTCCTTGTCATTTTTCCAACCACATGCGGATTTTACTCCAGTATTTTCTAGCGTCCTCACAAGTTCACCACATATGGTAATATGAGCCAGGTATCTGATGACATTTCCAACATTTTTCGGATTTATTCTTGAACATTCTTGCTATTCTTGTTGGGGGGAAATGCCACCTGTAAAACATCTTATACAAATTTTCTTTATATGCTGTTGACATTATCATTTTATAATTTTGAGACCACAATTTTTGCCATTTTTCTAAATCAATCCCATATCCAAAATTCTTCCCCCAAGCAATCATAGTTTCCTTAACTTGTTCTTCTTCTAGTTTAATTTCCAATAAATAACCATATAATTTTTTAATCACCCTTTTCATCAGTACCTGTCAAAATCTTATCTAAATAAGTCAATTTATCATAGAATCCTTCTGTTTTAAAATCTTCACCGTACCTTGAATGTATTTGCTCATATGAAAACCAATTCATCTTTATACCTTGTTTCTCTAAATTTTGCATCGATTTAAGTTCACCCTTTTCATCCAATATTTCCCCATATCGAACTGTTTGTTCCTTCTTGTATATTATAGGATAGGAAAATGCTTCAATAGTCAATAACCAAACTGGAATTTCTTCCTCCTTGATGCAAGCTTCGTCAATGGTTGAATTAAAATAAGTAATGTAATCTACAAAATGGAACAGTGTTTTATTGCCATGACCTTTAAACATGATACTGTTTTCTGATTGGCCATATATTTTGTCAATTTCTTCCAGGTTAGTGAGTAGTAAACTGTGAAACAAAGAAAGGCTGGAAACATAGTCAATCAAAAACAGAACAAAAAAAGCATAAAACAAGACCCATGCTATAACTCAGGGAACACATGACATATTCATTGTGGAAAACTTACTTCCATGATAAAAGTTGTAGCAAGTAGAAATGACAAAACCATCAATTTTCTTTCAAGGGTATATCTAGAAGATAACCTTTAGTCTAAATTCTGATAATTTACTCATATAGTGGAAGACAGAAAGCACCTGTATAAATAAGACTTTTCTAATTATTTTACATCAATGTAAAGAGATTGAAATTTAACAGGAAGCTCTCACAAAGAAAAGATGATGAAATGTCTTCAATTTAGAAGCAAAAAAGCTGTTTCAGATGGCTATGCAATGTGTAGAAAAGAGCAATTGCTTAAATAATGTCAAATATTTTCTATATTATGTAGATAGTGCCCAGTTGGACATTCAATCCTATTCCAGATCCATGCTCTTCAGTACCATCTTTGCATTCTGACAAGTCCATCTACTGTACCATTATTTAATGATATGATGAAATGAATTGCCATTAGAAGGTGTGGAAATAATTAATACAATTTTATTATGGATTGGAACAAATAAAGAACCATTTCTTCTAGGATCACATTCAGAGGTGCTATTCAACCAGTTCGCACCTATTGGGGCGAACCAATGGCAGTTATTTGGCATGGGTCGCCGAACTGGTGGCAATCCCTGGCTGGCCATGCCCCCAATTCGGTTGCCTGGTCACTCACTTGCGATCGCTCTTCTAACTTTCCATTCCCCACATCCTCTTTCTCCCCGGGGAAAAGGAAGAAAGGCATGGATGCTGCAAGTATCACTTTCCCCGTGTAAGTAAAGTGCCTGGAGTGAGAAAGAGTGCAGTCCGACAGAGGAGGGTGGGGTGAATCAAGCCTTGAAGCACTTTTGCAGTGTAAAGGAAATGCATTTTGGAGGCAGGTCTTTAAAAAACTTCTCCAAGGATTCCCCATGGATGCTGCAAGTATCGCTTTCCCCTTGTGAGTTAAAGTGCTGGAGTGAGAAGGAGTGCAGTCTGACAGAGGGGGTGGGGGTGAATCGAGCCTTGGAGCACTTTTGCAATGTAAAAGAATCCACTCAAGCCTTGGAGAAATTTAAAGGAGCTGCTTCCAAGATGCTTTTCTGTTAAGTGCTCTGTGTGTGTGTGTGTGTGTGTGTGTGTGAGAGA
>NW_020769317.1:8204411-8227315 GCF_900518735.1 Pseudonaja textilis | reverse complement strand
AAGAAAGAAAGAAAGAAAGAAAGAAAGAAAGAAAGAAAGAAAGAAAGAAAGAAAGAAAGAAAGAAAGAAAGAAAGAAAGAGGAAGGTAGAGAAAGAAAGAAAAAAATAGGAAGAGAGACAGATAAAACTCTGTGCTATTATTATTGATTGTTACATTATTTATCATATGTTAATATTTTACACTGTCCCTACACCTAGAGTGATTTTTCTGCCTTTCTTTTGCCCAGGGCTACCACATATTTTTCAGGGTTTACATGCATTCAATGTTTATAGTCCAAAACATAAATACATATGTGTTTAACAGAGTTGAAAGGGAGTTTGGAGGTCTTCTAGTCCAACCCCCAGCTCAGTCAAGAAAACTGAGGATGCCAAACTCTGAATAGAAATCCTGGGAAAGGTGTCAGAATAATACTTAGAAGAGACCTTGGGGTGAACCCTATACCATTTCAGAGAAATGGCTGTCCAGTCTTTTCTGAAAAACTTTCAGTGATTGAGCACCCAGAACTTCTGGAGACAGGCAGTTCCACTGGTTATTTTTTCTCACTGTCAGGAAGTTTCTCCTTAGTTTTAGGTTGCTTCTTTTTTTGTTCAGTTTACAACCATTGCCTCTTGTTTGCATTCTGCTTCTTTGGAAAATATATTGTCCCCCTCTTCTTTGTGGCAGCCCTTAAAAGCCTGTTGCCTATCACACTTTTGGGCAAAGCATGTAAGCCATTTCCTTCTTTCAGTGGTCCATGAAAGTACATCTATAATATATAGATAAAAAAGTCAAAAAAGGTGAACAACATTTTTACAGAACTATAGATACATTGAGGCTGGGTGTGACAAGGAATCGCTGGGAGGGGAGGGGCCAGGTGAGGCACCCCTTGATGTGAGTGACATTGAGTTGGCCACGCCCACCCAGTCACATGACCACCAAGCATGCCCACCAAATAAGCCACACCCACAGAACTGGTAGTAAAAAAAATTGAATTCCACCACTGATCTCATTGTTTTTTCAAGAATAGCCAATGGAAGGACAAAAGTAAGACTTGAGTATTTCCAAAATATATTCTTTTTCTGCACTCACAACCTCTTAGGTACCCTTTCATTTCATAGAATAACTTATGAAAAAAATAATTATTTAAATAAAATGTTGAAAAGAACTGAAAACCTTTATAATTCACGTACTGGGGAATTTATGCAATTTGACTCAAAGTCTGGGAAAGTGCTAGACCTTAACTGGCTATGAGATTATGACTGACCATGTCTGGTATGTTCCATCTTTTTCTTGCCAAAATTACATCAGAATCTGCCTTTCTTTAACTCAGATCTATTTTCCATGGTCTGGTATGATATGGAACAGGTCATAATATCACTAGCACTGATGATGTTCCCTAGTTAGGGTAATGAAACTTCTGCAAGAATACAAGCAAACTCAGAGAGCACCAAGGATTCCTCAGGTCGTAATATTGTTAGCTGCTTCAGAATTATTCTGTACAATTTGTATAATAAGAACATGAGTTTAATAATAATGGCATCCTATCCACACCATTTTTAAGAAATTATCTTATTTAAAATATCAGCCGACAATGGTTCATTTTCTCCTTATAATGCAGGTTTCAGCAGGACAACTGATGAGATGTCATTAATCAGTGCCTTTTCACATATAGCAATGCATTTGAAGTGAACATACCCAAAATGTACAGTATGCCCTACATTTCTCTCATACATACACTATTGGCACTTGGGTGCACTTTTACTCAGAACTCTGACTGTGACAAACAATCTTCCTTTTCTTGATTGCTAGCAGGAAGAGAAGAAAGTATCTTATGAGACAATCATCCAGCATATTGTTTCTGATAGTTCCTTGCTGCTTCTCTATTGTCTGCTCTACAACAGCTGCATATATGTTCAGTTTTAGAACTGGCTGGTCTGGTTTATCTAATACTTATGAGCATTTTGCTTCTTACAAAATTGCACAGGAATCTTGACTTTCACTTTTTTCTGTGTTGTAGATTGTAAATTGAAGCTATATTATACTACGTGAGCCAGAAGCAGTTAATCCAGGGCAACTTTCTAAAGGAAATATGATTTCAGGTACACCCAGAATATTTAAAATCAATTCATGTTCAAAGTTCTCTTTTCATGTCATCAGCTCTGGTGGATACAGGGTTGAAAGGTCTTCCCTATTCAGTTCAATTGTTATCACTCCTATTTGAAATGTAAATGTAAATATGGATTCTGAGTACAATTGAATAGTGGTGCTGCCAGATATCAAACAACAGTTTGATAGTGCTCAAAAGTTCATCTTTTGAAAATTCATCTATGCAATTCAGGTATATACAGAAAGCCCACACATGCTTTTCATGTTTGAATATTTTTATTTTGTTTTGTGTAAGAACTAGTTTTATCTTTTGGCAACTTACTGGCACAGTGAAGTGGCTTAGCATGCACTTAGATGTAGACATAGCCCAAAGCATCTTTGAAAGCCTCTGAAAAACATGAATCTGCTTTAATGATTGAAAAGAAAAAAATATGCATGACTGTTGTATTTTCAAGCTTTTCTTCTAAAGGATTTTTACAGTGCTGATGACATACAAAGTATTAGTAATATCAAGTAAGCATAAACATCACTAATAAATTAAAGAAAGTGAAAATCAAATCATTGTTTTATGTCATATGGAAGATTTATTCTTGAGGGCGATTGCAATATGAGTAAGTACCTTAAGAATTCAGCATTTGTCTTAAAATTAGAGTTCACTTTTGTGGATTACTATTACTTCAGCTGTATTTTAAGAATATCATAATTACCATTTTTTATTTTTTTAAAAGAAAATATTACAAATAGGGGTTATGTGTGTATATAATTGTCTGAGTGAAGCATGTAATTCAAAACACTGTTATGCTCTTCTAGTACAGGAATCTGCCAATTATGCAATATACCAGCTGAGATTCCTTTGGGTCAGAGATCACAAAGCTTGAATCAGTGTTTCAAAATGGAAAGGTTTTCCTTATACAATAATTATTATCTGTTACAGTTGCAGTGATACTTTAAATACTCATTAATTGATTGTATGTTAAAAACACTATCACTTCTATCTCTAATGGGCCTGCCTTAATTTCAAGGATGAAGATTACATACTTAAGTATGCATTGATTATTGAGTGATTTATTTAATTTCATTCAATTTTGGTACATCCTGACTCCAGAAAAAGTATGGGCAAATCACAATATAAAACAGAATGCTAATAGTGAAATACAATGTCAGCTACTTAACTTTGCTTTCTTTGCTTTCTTTGCTAACAGCTGCCGTAACTGGGGAGATGAGACATCCCAGAAGGAAAAGTGTTAGAGGTATGAAAGCATGCTCTGGAAATTTGGGAAGTATGGACATTAACAGGAACCAGAGTGCCAAACCGAGCCAGCTTTCTGCCTTCAGGGACTCTGGCCCTTCAAAGATGCCAGCCCTGGGAAAGAAATTTACACTGTCACCTGAGGCACTGGGTTCCCAAAAGATTGGAACAGAAACTGATTGGATCATACTCCAAGTGGTGAGGGTTTTGGACATTGGGGATTGCTTTCTATATATGATTTTCATGTGGTTATCCTTCAAAGCTTCACCTTGTACTCACCCTGTACTCAGCATTTCTAGTAAAAGTACCATTCTTTCCTAGGGAGCAGGCTGATGTCAGTCTGAAAGTATTTTTTTAAGACCAGTCACAGACTGCTCCCTAGGAAAGAATGATCCTTGACTCCATAGGTGTTAGAGAAAATGTACTTTTACTAAAGATGCTGAGTGCAGCATGAGCGGGTCAAGCTCTGAAGGAAAACCTCATTAAAATCATATATTGAAGGTAATCCTCAATGTTCAAAACCATCCAACCTGTTAGAGTAGTCCAATCAGGTTCTGTTCAGATGTTTTGGGAACTCGGTCTTCAGGCACCATTGTAAATTCCTTTCCCAGGGCTGGCATCCTTGAAAGCAGGAAGATGGGCCGGTTTGGCACCTCTGGTTCCTGTTAGTGTCATACTCCCCAAATTCCCACAGCATGCTTTCACACCTTCCCCTCCCAAATGTCCGGTCACCCTGATTATGACAGTTACTAGCAAGCTTCAAAGAAAGTGAAGATAGGCAGCTGACAGACAAATTAAAGGCGTATAATAACAGAAAGAAACCAAGAGCAATAGAGAGCAGCAACACCAGAAAACAATATGTCACTCATTTCCAATAAGGGTGAGCTGGTGGCTATAAAGTCTAGGAAAATTGGTAAATTTTAGCACCTTTCTGAACACCATCAAGGTGGGAACTGTATAGATCTCAGGGGAAATTCCTTCTATAGGACTGGTGAAAGTAGTGTAAATACTAAGTCTATCTCCTAAGCATTTTATTTCTCTTCTTCATCTCTTCCTCAGTCTTTAGTTTTACAATGGGTGTTCACTTTTGTTATGATATCATCTAAGACCAGAGAAGTGTAATAAAATGGCAACCGTTTTAACTAGACACCTGAATTACAGTGGAAATAGCTGTCACTTTTACCTAGCGTTGTATGAAATAGAGTCTATGGAATTTAAACGTGTGTTTTTAAAATGACCTCTCTCTTTCTTTCTAGAAGAAATCTAGACTGAGCCTTGAACTTTCTTGTGTGAAGTAACACATATATTTATATACCAATGAGCCACCTTTGTTCACTTACCAGACAGAAGGCAATTGAATATTTCCCAAAGAATATAGCAGTTAAGTATTTCCCAAGTGCTATGAGTGTTGCAGAATACTTTTATCCCATGCCTTATAAATAAAGAACAGTGTGGAGCAAAGCTCTTTGTGGTTCAGATAAAATTGAATTAAAAGAAATGGATAGATGGGAGGAGGAAAAATATCTGGGAATAGTTTATTGGTTTATTGGAACAGAAATGTTGCGATCAGCATCTCTTTATTGTTTGGAGATTTTTTTATGTGCATTTTATAGACTCCAGAATTGGCTTTTCTTATTCCACACTGAAAAAGGATTGGGGCCACAAGAATAACTCTGTTATGTCAGAGAAAGAGTATAGTATTCAGTCTATCAGCAGAACAAATTGACTCCAAATGCTATATAACTGAAGCAGAGAGAAAAAAAAATCATGCCCTATTTTTGTGGACTAAGATGTAATGAACAAAATTTTGAAAGGAAAAATCTTGTGCCTATTGATAAAAATCATTTGCAATTGTAGATTTTCAGCTACAACTCTATCATTAACCTGGAAAGAGGTATATATAGAAGCTGAGAATAGTTTCAACAGCAATGAATTCCCCCATCATATTGCCACCTACTAATCATCACCAACAAACAATCACTATTTCAAAACTTGTCCTGTGCTTTCTGAACATGACATAACATTTGGACTTGACCATCTCAAAATCTTTTCGCAATATTTCTTCCATCCATTTGATAAAAGTGCTTACATTATATAATTCTTGCATTCAAGGATTAGTTTATTACACTGCATGTTTGGGGATCAAAGTTTTAACAATTGTCTTTTGATGTACATGGCTTTATCTGATATGTGTATTTCCTCCACTAAATATTTCCCTAATGTGTATCTGCTTCTATTCATATTTTGCATGTAAAATAAAGATGTCTAAAGGAATTTTTACAAAAATACATATGCATATAAGCAACCAAATAAGCATGTTATAGTTTTCTCAAGTTTCTCCCTCCTCCACTCATACACATACAAAATAATGTACTAATAGATTTCTTAATTATGTCCTGGATTCCATTTCCATGGATTATGCCATTTGACTTTAAATATATGTATCCCTAATTTATTTAAGCATCTTCAGTATTTGTAATCTATTTTCCCTCTCTCATGCCAGAATTGATATTTATGGAAATTGCTATAACCAAATAGCTTATACATTGGGCAACTTAAGCTGCACTCAAGAATTTCCCAAATAGGACATGAACTGATAAAAAAAAGACATGTTCATTTGTAAATGCTTCGTCTGCTATAAAACGATCAAAGCTTTTAGAAATGGGAAGAGAAAATCCACTGCTGATGCTATTTGTGTGGTGATTACAATTATCACATGACACACTGATTGAAGCAATCATTATGGGCTGACTCTCCCCAGGATAGCCTTGTTCTCTCATGTGCAAACAGTAGCAATCAGTGTTAAGAAATGCTTGCCCATGATAAGCTTATCATCATGTGAATGGATTGTTGATAAATCCTCTGAAGTCATCCAAAAGCACTAGACAGAGAATTCAGGTGGTGTAGTAAAATATAAAACAAGCTGTGTTAAATCATTTTAGGAATTCAAAACCAGATAGCTCAAACTATCAAAGTACTTTTTTAGGTGGGGGAGGGAGAGGGAGGGAGAAAGAGAGAGAGAGAGAGAGAGAGAGAGAGAGAGAGAGAGATTCTGAGATGATCTAAAATTTAAACTTTAGATCATCTCAGAATATCTACCTAGAGATAAAAAGATAATGTAAAAACTCATACAGTGATAGACATTTTACCTCCTCTAATGAACTATCATATAAACATCTGGAAATACTGAATCTCAAAGTTGAGTTAATACATGAAATAACTTCTTTTATTTTGGAATTGGAACCTAAAGTAGAATTATTACAGAAATAAAACTAATAAATAATCTGTTTACCTTTTAAAAAAAGTTGTAGCCCTTAAATGGCTAGCAGAAATTTCAGGACTACAGCTTCAAAACTTAACCGGATACCATTTTTTTTTATTAGGGTGGCAGTCATGCAAGGAGCTCTCCAAATGATTGAAATGTGTGATAATTGCAATTTGGAACAGACTGAAATGGGAGCAGGTGGTCTTTCATATCAAGAAGCAAGAATTGGCGTTTTTTTGGTTATATTGTATATGTTTGTATTTTTTTGGTTAAATATTGAATCTCAATGTTGTTCTCATATGCTTGTATATAATATATGAAGTACCTATTTTCTGAACAAAATCACAATCAGAAAACTTTCATAATAGAAAAATTATATTTTCCTGCTATGTATCCAAAAAAGCAATTTCTACTTGTCATTGATGTCCTCTGAAAGTGGTGTGAGAGCACATATGTTTTTATTTCTAGGCAACAATTAATCTAACAATATTTAAAATGTTATACAATATTCTTTGGAAAATGAAACATCTAGAATTTTTTCTTGTCTGAGAAAAATAAAAAGTGAATTGTTAGTTTCTATTTAATATTTCAACTACCAAAATGAAGTTCTTATGTCAAAGTTGTTATTTTTTCATTTCATGTTAAAATGAAAAGAAAATCACTGTTCTTTCAGTGGAATTTGTGCAGAAGCAAAAACTTCTGACTGAATTATGTCCTTGTTCTACATTCTCTTTAGTCCACTCATATACATTATTCAGCACTGAAACTATCACCAGCTTTGATTTGTCTGAAGAGAATACTATACTTTGAATTCCATTGAAAATTCATGGTGAACTAGACACTTCAAAGGTGTTGAGACAGCCTTATGTCAAGATTGGTGGCCAGAAGGTGAAATCAAGTCAGTAAAATCTCACTGGCAGAAAACAAAATCAAGGGATCATCCACTTATAGTCCACACAGCTATTCCTTGGGAATAAACTGCAGGAAGTAAGGTTTCTGCAATTGGATTATGATTTGAGCAAATGGAAGTTGAGTAATTTCCATCAAGTACATAGCTGCAACCTATATTATAGACAAAAAGTTCTGCCAAGACTCATTTCTTAATCACTTTTGTAAATTGCTCTTTAAGTATTTCTGAACTATTGAGAACCTTTTCATTGACTGGTTTAAATGTAAACTGAACTCAAAAGAAACAGAAAAAAACTGTAACTGGGACATATCTCTCCCTCTCCCTCCCCCCCCCCTCTCTCTCTTTGTCCTGTCACTTCAGTGTTCTTTGTTCTTTAGGCTTTAGCTTTTCTTTAAAGCCAGTATTGCTTATGCCTGATGAACAATAAATCTATTATTATTTCATTATATTATAATAATTCAATAATTCTATATTCACAAACACTTAGAGAAGGTTTGGACTTTGGGTAGGTAAAATTCCTTACTATTAACATAGAATCCTTGAATTATAGTATTGGAAGGTATCACGAAGGTCACCTAGTTCAATCTCCTGGACGAGGGGAACTTCACCCCTTTCCTAAGAGGTCTGTAGCGGGCGTGCATAAGTGCACCAATGTGCCTACCATCCCTGTCCTATTGGCTTTTTTTTTCCTTATATGTATCCATTTCATATATTCATAACTATGTTTATACTTATACCTGTTATCTTATAATCGCTTAACAAAATAAAATAAATAAAATTAAACCAACTTTGAGAAATGCCTAGCCAACAGCCTGCATAGATATTTTTACAGTGCAAGTTCATTTTCATAATAAAAGTAATCAGAGTGCCAATCATTCCATTTGATTTTGGTTGGGTTTTTTCCCATTAATTGTAAATATGCTATAGTTTCTAAGCTTATTTCTTTATGTTTTCCCTTTTTTTTGTTTTTTTAATCCTTTATGACCTTATTTGTTTACTGCTTTACATTCAAAAGCTGATACCAGAGGCCCTGCTTCAGATTAATACAGTTCATCCCCACTGAAAAGACATTATATAGACTCTAATACTTGGTGGATTATAGCATATAGTATATCCATATTCTATTTATTTTTACCTGTTCAGCATAGCTGCTTTAATATTCATAAATTATGGTTTCAATTAAGAAAGAAAGACAAAACTGCAATAGGAAAGAGTTTAGGATTTGTAATATTTTTAAACAGTTATTTGTTTGATGATACAATTTAAATTGAACAATCACATATGGAATCATTCAGAATTATTGGTTATATGTATATCTTATATGTATATTGTATTATATTTAATTTAAATTATTATATTTATATTATTTATAAAAGAAAAGAAATGGTTATGATAGAAAATTATACTACTTGGAAAAGATAAACTTTAATCTTAATCAGTGGCTAGCATCAGTCTATAAAAGACATTATTTTAATTACTTTCTCTCTACCAGTTTCTATGGTCAATAGAACACTAATGCTATACATTAAGCTTTTTTTTTTTTGTAAACAATTTTATTGGTTTTTAAAGACAAACAAAACAAACAAAACATAAAAACATCCAGCTTTCTTCCATAAATATACAAGCAGTGTGTATATTCATATACAAAGGACAAAGATACAAACAAATTGAAGGAGCCCCTATGGGATCACCATAGCAGCTATCCTAAGAAACCCCAAAGATAAAATTGACCTGGAAAACCAAGGCATATACGAAGTCCCCTGTGCATCATGCCCGGCCACATATATTGGACAGACTAATAGAAGAATAAGTACCCGCCTGGATGAACACAAAAATGCAGTCAAAAAGCTGGAGCACACTTCCTCACTAGTCCACACCACAAGCCAGGCAAACACCTGGGCACAAACAGATCCCCGCTGATACCTCCAGCTCAAACACACCCCAACCAGGCACCCAGATGAAACCTAGCTTCCTAACTAATGATAGCCGTCCATTTAGCCAGAGCCAAGCTGCACTAAAGGCCTCCAATAAAGTAACACAATGTTGCCAGCCAATCAAGATACCAAAAGAGCCAAAAAACAGACAGAAGATATTAGAAACACCAATCAAGCAGAACACAGCAAACTCCAAGACCAATAAACACAGACCAAGACTCCCAACCAATCAGGGTGAAGAAAAAAACATTCTGGCACAGCAATAGGCTGCCCCAAATTTAAATCTGAAACCACTGTAAAAGTCTGACTCACAGATGAACACTATACAGAAGCCTGATGATGGCAGATGAGATTCTGCCGAAACGTTGCTACAACTTTAAAAGCACAACTACAATGACGTGGGAAAATACCCAAACAAAGCTGAATGCCATACATGTAAGTACACACGAAAACTTAAGAAAACATATATATGTATGTATATATGTATGTATGTATGTTGATTTGTCTGTTTTAAATGTATGTCAAATAAATGTTTAATAAATAAATAAATAAAAATGTTTACAATTTAATAATGAGAAGAGAAAGCTGATCTATTATGTATAATTGAGAATGGTTTAGTAATGGAAGGGGGCAGTCTCTTATCCCAGTGAATATGTCCCAAGCCATAAATCCAGAGAAGTGGTGATGGAATGGTTACAGCAATGGTTGGCAGTTGACAGAGGCATAAAAAGGTATGAGACCCAATTTGTGAAACTGAACACAAGGGATCAGATGGAGCTACCTTACTAGCCTCTCTGATGTGTAGCAGCCCCTCTCTCTGTACTGATCCATTCTGATTTGGATTCTAAGTGCTGTACAGTTGACAGAGACAGGATCTTTCTTGATTACATGGAATAGGTTTGAACTGTTCATCCAAAAGTCTTGGGCAGGGTTTCTGAGATTGCTAGTCCAACCACCTATGCTTTACATTCATGTCCCTCTGGTTGGTTATGATCTTCAGGGACAAGGAATTATACAGATGAATTTTGGAGCATGGAGTATATTCTGGCCCAATTCTTTAATATTGATTTATAAAATTGTATTTGTTTCTCTTAATATTGTTGGTTTTAATTGGAATGTGTGTTTTCCATTGGCTTTAGAGATATACGTATAATTATCAAATAACTCAGGCAATCATTAAAATCTTTAAAAATTGATAGTTTAATATAAGGTCATTATAGTTATTTTTCCATCAATACATTTTAATTAACCAGTCTTTAAATAAAATATATGCGTTTTATATGTATAGATTAAAAGATAGCAATGTTCAATTAACTAAGTGAGTTAAAATTCAATATGACTCACTATTCAGAATTAAATATAGATTGGACCCTTTTTTTGTCTGAAATCTACATTATCACTGAATTTGATAAGATATTCCAAAGATAACTTTGAGCATTTGTATACCAGGAAAGGTAGCACAATAGAATTATAACATTTGAAGAAAACATTTAGGTCGTATTCATACAGAAATCCTTTTAAAACCACTGAAGACATTCAGCAACTGTTTCCATGGAAGGGTTTCACCATTCTTTGATCTTACTATATTATGTTTAAGCAAAAGTCACAATGAAAATATGTCCATTTCAATCTTCCAACACTGATGAGCCTCGGTGGTGCAGTGATTATAGTGCAGTACTGCAAGCTACTTCTGCTGCAGCCAGCAGCCTAAAATTTGGCAGATCGAATCTCACAAGGTTCAAGCTTGACTCAGCCTTCCATCCTTCTGAAGTGGGTAAAATGAAGACACAAAATATTGGGGCAATAAGCTGACTCTGTAAACCGCTTAGAAAGAGCTGTAAAGCATTATAAAGTGGTATATAACCCTACATGCAATTGCTATTGTTATTTTACGATGCCAATTCTAAATTTAACTTCAATTTTTCTTATCAAAATTACATAGGTTTATATATTAAACCTAGAAACTAAAAGTTTATACATATGTAAGTATTTGCCAAGGCATGTCCTGTAGCCTAATACTGATCAAACAAACAAACAACAAATATTGGTCCTTACAAAATCTAAATGATCACTTCTTTTCCCTCTATCTACATATTACAACTACAAATTTGCCTGAATTTATGGTCTGAGAGGGGAGAAGATATATTCTGCTTTGAAACACTGATTGAAACAGTGATTGGAACACTGATGAATGGGTGATATAAATTTTAAAAACATACTTTACGTAAGTTCATGCTCCATTTATATATTTATATTTTGGGGCCAAGAGGGGAAAGCCCTAAAATTCTGGAAACCTCTATGCTTCTATACTATATATTTCCATAGGACATGATTCAAAGTTTTCCATTCAGATATTATATTTCTTTGCTTAAATTGTCTTTTATTTAGCTTCTGTTCATTTGGGAACATTAGAAAAATCCCCATTAGAAAAAGGCTCCTAATAAACAACATTTTAATGTTATATCAAGCTATAAATCAAAAGCAGATGTAATGAACTTCATTATCACAGATAAAATTTTAAAAAATGAAACTTCTCTAAACTGCAGATTTGCCGCCTGTTTTTAAAATTTATTATAGTGGATTTTAATTTATTTTAGAATGTGTTAGACATTACTATTTCATATCACACAGTGAAACTTTGATTTCTGCATACGCCATCTGGAAAAGGAAAGTGCTAACATGAAGACATAAATGTGAATTAATAGACTTCAGCAGATGGAGTGAAAAACAGAAATTATTGGCAATTCAACATTGTCAGTCAAATGCTAATTCCAAAATGTAGCCAAATCCACACCCAGTTTAACATCATTGTGATTTTTCTCCAGAAATTTCACACCAGTTGTGATGTTAAAACATTTGTTGTTGCGATCATTTTAAAACTTCACTGAGATCAAACAGAGTAGGGGTTCAAGCCTTGAAAAAATGTTTCTACTAATGAGTCAATGTTAGTTTATTAGTCTTTACATAACATACACTATATATTAGTATAGTTGTCTAAGAAGGATATCATTACTATGAATGCATTCAAATAAACATAAACATTGCCAGATCATAAGTAGCCTTCTAATTTTCTGAAGTTACTTTCAGAAATGTAACAGTGAATCAATAGGTCTTACTTGTAGGGTTGTACAAATGTACAAAGTTTTATTATAGGTGTTATCAATCTCCAACAAGCTGTAAATCTACAGGGATACAAAGCTTGCATCAGCAGATGAAGAATAGAAATTAGTTATTGAAATGTAATTATTATATCTAGGTGTTCACATGAATATAATTCTGTGTAACTAGATATTAGAGAAACCACACAAAGATACCAATACCATAGAATAAATCATGTACTTATCCTTTTTATGCTATTTTATGCTACTCATGGAATATTGATAGTTAAAAATAAAATCTATATTTCTGAATTAATACTTAAATGATAATTTCAATTGATATTTTTATATATATTAGCATGCAGATTCTATTAACAATCATATATAAAATCCAGTGATACCTATATTTTAACAATACAAAAATAAGTAGCATTATAAATAATAATAATAAAAAGAAAAAAGAAAATAAATCAGTAAATAAAATGAATTAATTGACTAAGGAGGAAAATAGTAATAAATTTCAGAACAATAATAGATTCATGGATACATTTAAAATAACAAGTTAAAAGTTGTCCACACAGAAACACATAAATCCAGTTTATTACAGTGTTGATAGAAAAATATTTCCTAAATAGTGTAGTCATATCTTCCAACCAAAGTTTTAGATCGGTTTAATTAGAAGCTTTCCACAAAAACTGTTGTCCCCATACAAGAAATTCAAAGTGAATAATAGTTTAATTTTATATACATATTGTTCAACATATCATTCAGATATTTCATTATTATTTCTTTTCCCAGCAACATCTTCACAATCTTATGAATAAGTTGAGTTAACATGTTATCAATTTAAGGCTCATCTATCCTTCAGATTTACCTGTATTTTCTAGCAAAGGTATTTTTTTATTTTCCCATTTCTCTCTCCTCCCCCTACATCTCTTTCCTTCTCTCTCTCTCTCTCTCTTTCTCTCTCCTTCTCTCCCCCACCCCCCAACATCTTTGTCTCCAGTTCTATTTGTTAACACTAATGCTCCATTTTATCTATCTTACACTATGGCTTATGTGTGCTCTGGTTGCCACCATCTGCTTTCTCAGCTCCATTTCTGCTGAGCTACCTGTATGAAAGGCTGCACTTCATTGTTTTCAGTATATATATTGTCTTTTTCTTTCTTTTTAGATTTGTTACCAGAATTGTGAAATTGCTGACTGTTCCTTTGTTTTGTGTATGTTGTTTATTTTGTTTTCACCTTTTAGTGGGTTCAGCAGAGAGTTGGTGAAATACTGATCATTTGTTAGATTTTACATTAAAAGAATCTGGCTGAAATGAATAAGTTCTGCTAAGTTTCCACTTTCAGCCCAAGTGACAGAAAAAAATTTTTTTCTTTCACCAGTCCTATAGATGGGAAATTCACTGTGTTATAAAATTATAGCTCATACCAACACGTACAACTATATCCAAAACTCTATATTCTGTCATTGGCAATTCAGATTCATATTTTGTTCCTTGCATAAATTGCCTATTTGCATTCAAACAATAACTTAATTGAGCTACTCCTGGAAGAATGATAGATTAAGAGATTGCAGCTAATTCAGAACATTTTAATTATGGGAGCATTTTTCTGATTATATATCACTTACCAGTCTGATACTCAGATATAAATATTTAAACAGCTTTTTCTTTTTTATAAGTGACCATTGTACAGTAAATCAATTGAATATACAGCAAGCATGTAAATACTCTACCCAAGTAGCTCTATCCCAAACTAATTTATCAATAGATTATGGAGAACTGCAATATAAGTAGAGCATAGAGAAAATGGCCAATAATATTTAAATCGCTTAAGTTATATTTATGTTCTGAGTTATGCAATATTACATAAATTTCATATTGTTATTATCTACAAGCCTTTCTGCAGCATGGACTTTTTTTAGGCTTTGGACACAGAAGTAACAAGTAAAAACTTCTTTTAGGCAGGCACAATTTGTACAGGGTTAAATAAACAAATAGTTTTGAATGGGTGATGAAGTTAGGTCACGTAGGCTCGAGCTTGTTCTTCTAACACTCTGATAATTAAATTTCCTGCATGCCAGGGGGAAAATAAAGAAAAGTGGCTGGGATCCCTGAAAAATCAGGAAAGCAAGGAATAATCTCAATTGGCATCTGTGAGTTTGTTTTACCCTTCCATCTGCAGATATTTAGAATGTTCACCAACAGGCAAAAAAAAAAAATGGCCAAATCCCCCACCACCACCCTTTTCTGCAATGAATCTTCTCTTGTGAATAATTACTATATTTCTAGCTTTGGCATTTTCTTTTACACGGTGTTTTTAACATTTGGTAATTTTAAGATGAGTGAACTTTCCCAGTCTGTATTTTGAGGTTGAAGTCCATCCATCTTAAAGTTGCCAAGTTTGAAAACCACTGCTTTAAATTGCAACAGACTCTGATCTTTCCACTAAAAAACGATGTCAAGGACACATGCCCGCAGTAACTTTGGAATAATCACACTTTGCAGCAATCTCATCATACTAGGATTCTAAGATTTCCCACTCTATAACTAATAATATGTAATCAGTGGACTTAATGTCTAGTAGGGACTCATAGGGACTTAATATCTAATAGCCAGTCTCTATTCTGTATTCTTTTTCAGTTTGTTTTCTTTAGTACTGCTTCTTAATGTCAAGTTACTAACTTTTAATATATTCTTTCACACCCTTCTAATGCTTCTATCCCTTTATTTTGATTTTTGTTTTATATATATACACTTCTTGTTTTTAATTCATATATCTTTTAGAACTTCTAGATATATATTATATGTATGTATTTTTACTTTGAAGTAATTCTATGCTTTTTAATTACTGTACCCCATCCTCCTTTACTTTGGTTTGTGAATACAATAAAGATTAGATTTGATGTGATTTGATTTGTTGTGATGTGATTTGATTTGAACGGTTATGGAGATAGGGAAGAAATATCTGATTTTTTATCTTCTAAATATCTGTGTTCTACAACATTTACTTTTTTTGTACAACTTTCTATTTGGATCACCAAAAATGAAAATATACTGGTGCTGGGCAATTGACTACTTGAACTGCCAGATATGATTTTGATGTTGAAAATGTCTACATGTACCCAGGCCAAATAGAATAATCACATTTTCTTTTACTTTTCCTACCTACCAACACCTACAGTGTCATCTGCTACTTCTGTGTCTTAGATTATAAATTTCATCAATCAGGAAATATCACACTTAGTAAAGTGTCATGAATATATTCAACACTGTGTTGCTCTTCTATATAATGATATGATTTAAACTTCATAGTTATATAATCTTAACCAAAAACTCCATGACTTGTTAGAGTTTTACATTAGCAGAGTCAAAGTGAGATCACAGCTGATGTATTTAATTTTAAAGAAGTTAATTACCATTATTTGGTGCTTTGATAAGACTGTACCTGCAATATCTACAAGATCTCTTAGAACCATTTTACAGGCAGAATCCAATTTGACTAATTGTAATATTTCAGGTCACCAAAAAGCAATAAAGTTATCACTGATATCAATTAATAAACATAAAACATGAAAAAGAACAAGAATACAAGATGTTTCTGTCATTATTTTTCTAAAGTAATACCTAATACGTTCAGCAGAATTGACTCATTAGTAAGTGAATGTGGAATGTAAGATTTAGACTTCAGTACTAACTATACATAATTACTTGGTACTAAACTCCATTCAATATCATTCAATTCAGTAGATTCTATCTAGAGATAGGCATATATAGCTCAGTATACAAATAAAGTTGCTAAAATGATAAATTTCAAATAATTTAGAGATTGTTAACAGTAGGATCACTATGTTTTGTACAAAGGTTAGTAGCTTTCAAACCAGGTTGATATTATATAATCAAAACTTTTTTAAGGTAAAATGGATCTCATTTTTAGCAGAATAACAGAGTTGGAAGGGAACTTGGTAATTCAACTCATTGTTCAGGCAGAAAACCCTACATAATTTCAGACAAATGGTTGTCCAATTTCTTCTTAAAACGTCCAGTGTTGGAGGAACCACAACTTCTGGAAGCAAGTTATTCCACTGATTATTTAATCTAACTGCCAAGAAATTTCTCCCTAGTTCTAGGTTGGTCCTCTTCTTGATTAGTTTCCACCCATTACCTCTTGTCTTGCCTTTTAACTGATGGTTATCAATAGCAACTTTTTTATTTAATATAAATATTTGGAAATCTCCATAGTAAAAAGTCTATGGAAACAGCTTATCAAGTCATAATGAGATTAATCTGTTGTTTAATAGTTGCAAAGCTTTACATTTTCAGGGTTTATTCAGTTATAGTTCATATTCTTCAAAAAGGCTTTAAAGACCATATCAATTTTAACTGCATGGCTTTGGGCATTCAATCATATTTTTTTCAGATTCTGTTCGGATTTTTGTGTGATGATTGAAATGTCTGATTAAATTTAGTAGTATATACTTCCATTTTAGTTAAATGTATCCTAACCTTACTATTCTGAGGAATATTGTTATTTATGCTAAGGTGTCCCACTTTTGAAAAAGTGTGGAGACAAATTAACAAAGAACTAAAGGAAGTTTTATCTTAACAAGACAGGCACTCGTGTTTTTTTTAACTTTTATTTTTGAAAAGCATCTGCTCAAGTTCAATTGCAAAAATGTACGGAATCTCTTCCTGTATTCCTACATTTTCAAACAATGGCAAGCTTACCAAAGGAAATAAAGATGTAATCATATCTTTAAAATATCAACCTCCTCTCCCCATTGTCAGTAAACAATGTTTTTTTTCCATAGGAACTATCATGAATGTACAACAAAACAAAACAAAACTATTTTACAAGAACTAAAAAATACAAACAATAGGGTCAGTTTTACAATGCACACCTACTTAGGTACAAGTTTAATTTAATTTAATGGTACTTTGAATAACATGCTTTGTACCTTAATCAAGCTCAGAATAAAGTATGAAACATTGTGTTTACCATTCCACATTTATAAGAGAAGTGAGTCATCTAGGCCTATAAATAAGACCTGTTCATGGCTTTTAGATATATCTATCCAACTCACCTGGCACAGAAAACTTGTGATAGTTCACAATTATTTTTCTATGGTGATCTACCTTTTAGCTATTGCAAATGTAGTCATCATTGTTATGTGTGCATCTATGGTACAAATGTTAGAAACTACAAAAGAAAAGAGAAACAATCTTCCATATGTTAGAGTTTCAGAATAATGTGTAATAGCCTTTTTAATAAAACAGAAATGAGGCCACTGTATAAATCTCTTGAATGGCATTTGAAAAGAACCCAGATAGGCTAGTAAAAAACAAATGGCAACTAATGTATCTTTCACATTGACTGTGGCAGTGATTTACTATGTTGTCTGCAGTGCTAAATATACATCATAAATTCCTCCAACAGGAGTCTTATTATGTTCATCCATCTCTTCCCTCTGAACCAACATTCTCGCCTTTCATAAACCCTTATTGTTTAAAAAGGGTCTCATTATATGAAATATAATGTAGGTGAAAGCCAGAGATCTTCCATTAACCTAATGAGGACTTTGTGTGCAATTGTAGAGTAAAGGTACAGAAAAAGTGATGTTATCATTAAAAGCATTTCACTGGGTGACATTGGACTACCTATTTTTTGTTGAACTATCAAAAAAAGAAAAAAAATGCTGGCCATACACGTATACACTTTTACTGGTTCACAGATTATTTTCCTTTTGGATAAAAGATACTTTGTGAATTCTATCAAGTAATCCAGTTTAAAACAGAATGGGGAAAATGGTAAAGTATGTTAAACAGAAACAATTTGTTGTCAAGGGCACAATTTGCAGTATAGAGTTTCTGCCATGTTCATTTCTGTGCAATATCCAAAACATTATTTTGCTTCTTTATTATCATTTTCATTAAACATGATGTGAAGAAATTGCTTTCATTTTTTTCCCAAATGGAGAGAAAAGTGCTAAAATTGTCACTACTGGGCTGGGGACAGCATTTATTATACTTGTGAGATAGGTAAAGCAAGTTTGTGTGTGAGTGTTCTGTTTTATTTTATTTTTTATTGTACAAACATTCCTATAACAGTCATTACAACATTTTATGTTTCTCATTTAATTAAATCCAACATATATGGAGTTTTTCAGAGCCATGAGCATGGCACTATGAAAATGTGTAACAAAATAACAATAGCATTTCAATTTCAATTTCAATTATTTATTTTGTCAATTGCTTACAAGATAATAGGTATAAGTAAAAACATAGTTATGAATATATGGATACATATAAGAAAAAAAATAAAAATAAAAGAAACAATAGGACAGGGACGGTAGGCACATTGGTGTGCTTATGCACACCCCTATTTTGTACCTATCCGGTACCAAAAAGTACTTCTGGTGTTAAAAGAACATTAAACACTGAAGAGTGAAGAAGAAAACCAGTAACTTTTTTCAAAAAAGCACAATTTGAAACAAATAGAAAACATTTATCCTATTGTTATATGGCATGAGAGAGAAATGGTTTAAGCATTAGTGTGTGTAAATTAATCATTTTAACAAAATTATAAAGTGAAAAGTCAGGAAATTTCCTTTTTAAAAACCTACAATAAACTACAATATCTCACAAAGAAGGAAATGAAACTTTTTAAAATATCCAGAACAAAGTCTACTGCAATGATATCAATAGTAACAGCAATAGCACTTAGACTTATATATTGCTTTCATAGTGCTTTACAGTTCTTTCTAAGCAGTTTGCAGAGTCAGCATATTGCCCCCAACAATTTGGGTCGTCATTTTACCGACCTTGGAAGAATGGAAGTCTGAGTCAACCTTGAGTCAGTCAGAATTGAACTGCTAACAGTTGGCAGAATTGTACCACCATGGCTATTTTAATAAGATAAAGTGATGCCTTTATAGCATTAGTATTATGACCAAAGCCTGAATCAACATAATAAGCCAGACATTGATAGGACAATTGCTGTCAAATTGAACCCAATGGCAGAACAGAAAGCAATTACTGAAATATTAAATAAAAATGGCCTCTCAGCAATAATTGTTGTTTTTAACATGATGTAGCAAAAAAGAACAGTGATATAAAAATGAAATAAATAAGGTAAATTAATATTGTGATTCTGTTTAATAACCCAGCCATGGCATTTTTGAAATAGCATTAATGCAAAAACTCATGGTACCCATGCAAGTGTTAAACTGTTTTTGCTTTTTTTTTCCTTGTAAATAAATTAAAAGCAAAATTAGTGGCAGAGGAGGGAACACTGTCTAATCAAGTAAAAGTTCCAATATCTGGGTACAATTTTTTGATTATCCTTCAGTGAAATAAGAAATACAATTTAACTAATTTACATCAACTGAACCATTAAGTAACAAGAATTATATGTTAAAAACTTTAAATAAAATAATAAAATATTAAAAAAAAATATAAAAATATAAAATAAATAAAAAATAATAAAACAAAATAAAATAATAAAATAAATAAAATAAAGTGGGTGGTAGTGGTTGTGTAGAAGGATGCAACTTTATTTATTCAGTGTACATTTTACCAATAGCATTTGGTAATACTGTTATGCTGCATGAACAACCAGGACAAGTCATACTAGATTTGATAGTTCAGTAAACAGACAAGTTATAAATAAGGTTCAGATGTATTGCCTAGCAGCCAGTCTATTTGAGTCAATATACTTAATAACAGTTATTATGACAGGAATTCAAGTTAACTTACAGAGCCAGGGCTGTGATGAAAAATATGTATTTATTGGAACTGTCGTATTAACTCGACCATCATCAGTGAGAATGACAGATACTTCCTCAAATGTACTGGTACTTAAATGTGTCATTCATATACCTTTTGAGAATGAGGTTCATACTTATTTAATCTAAGTACATCACTTTTCAAGAAATATATCTAAATGTAGGTACCTTTCCATGTATGACCTATTAAAGTAATAACAAGATTACATACTATAAAAAGATATAACACAACTACTATTTAGGTTTTGTGTTCCTTCAATAAGAGTCTTATGTACATGGGTTGAATTATCATACCTTTGCTATTCTTCTTTTAAAAATAACAAACAATTATCAGAACCAGATCCACAAAAATATACACTTTTTCAATTATTACAGTTAATAAAGCAAGTCTACCCCCACCACCCAAAAATATAACATACTAATTTTTGGATAAAATGGAAAATACAGAACAAATTGCCTAAAAAGCTGATTATGCTACATATAACAGTTTTCATAATGTATTTATTTAAAAGTCCAGTTGAAAAGATAAATATTGTTAAGTTATTCATCTAGTTTAGTGATATATTTAGCAAATTCATCACTAAATTGAAGCAAACTAAATATTATTCAATTTTCAGGAGGAAAAAAAGTTTTATATTATTATAATCACTGTTTACTAAAGTGAGTTGAAGATGACAAATTGTTTGGCTTATAGTGAAAATAACACAAAATTGATCCTATAAAGATTTACTTATAGTCTGTCTGATTGGTTTTGGTAGTTCATGTCCAAGTTAATTAATATAAGACTTCAATTTTAGTAAGACATAACATGACAACTATTTTTATTTTACACATAACACATGGGCAGAGCTGGGAAAGCGAGCCGCGGGTGTGCGCCCACCTGCCAAGCAAAAGAGCCGGGCTGACCTGAACTTGGCTTCCTAAGTCCCTCCAGCCTGAACCCGAGGGGGCCACAGGGAGAGGCTGCCTGAGGCAATGATAGCTCCCACTTGTCCACAGACAGGGAGGTGAGACGATGGCAGTGCTGCTTCCCTGGCGGGCGGGTCTGGTGGAGAGAGCCCAAACCCGCCCGTCCTTTCCACCCCTCGCCCAGCCTGTCCCCATCCCTACGCATCTCCAAATGTGCCAGCAGCTCCAAACGCTGCAACGGCACAGGCATCGGGCAGAGGTGCTCACTTAGTGGGGCTCAGCTTGGAGGAGGATGCAGCACGGGCTGTTGCCTTGCCTCCCTGTCTACAGATGGGTGGGCACTATCACTGCTTCAGGTGGCCTCTCCCGGTGGTCAGGATGGAGGGACTTGGGAAGGAAGCCAAGCTCGGGTCAGCTCAGCTCTTTTGCTTGGCAGGCAGGCATGCACCCGCGGCTCACTTTCCTGGCTCTGCCCAGCCTACCCAGCTCTGGCGTGGCCCTGGCAGGATGAGCGGAGGGCCCGGTGGGGAGGCGCTCACTGCCTTGGTGAGAGCTCCACTGCCAGGCAGGAGGGCCCGCCTGTCAGCTGTGCTGGGCGCCCCCAGGTGAAGCTCTTCGTGCTCTGCCCAGCCCCAGGCAGGGATGGTGGCTGGGCGCTTCTCCTGGGGTGGGCCAATCCTGTGCTGTGGCCCCGGGAGATTTGCCTCCCCACGTGGGGTTGGGCTGCCCTCTCAGGCAGGGAAGCTTTGTCATAGTAGGGCATCTTTTTTAAAAGAATGGGCTTTGCCTTCAAACGATGCCTGGGAAGGCAGCAACAGAAGCCCCTGAAGCCGAGTGTGTCCGCCAGGCTCTGGTTGTAGGGAGGAGCCCTGGCTGGCTGCACGTGGCTGCTCTAAACTCCACATGGCTGCTCCAAATGCCATAGCATTTCTCTAAACGCCACAGCAGCATGGGGAGAAGGGAAAGCAATGGTGGCGGAAGATCTCCCGATACGAAGTGCCCCACTAACACTGAAGTCAACATCCAAGCCATTGCCGCCCACCCACCCAAGGATGCAAGGGGGAAAAATTAAGTCACCCCCCAAAAGACAGCCTAGCCATTTTTTCGGGGATCAAAAAAATAAGACCCGGCCTTATTTTGTGAGAAACATGCTATATTAACAAATATATTTATTACTGAAAAATACAAGGAGTAAGTTCCATATACAGTATATTGCCTAGGCATAATTTGTCTTTGATATGGTATTGTCTTTTCCATTACACTGTGACAATAAAGATAATATCAGATATTTTTGATAGCTAATATCAGTCAATATTTAACTGGTTGACATGATGAAATAGTTTTCCTTCTATTGTTTTGGATATCAGAATCAGAACCAGAACCCATGGATTAAAATTGCAAACAAGTCAATTCAGGTTTGATATTAGAAGGAATTTCCTTGATGACAAAAAAATCTATCAATGAATGGAATAAATATCTAATAAAGTACCCTGTTCCCTTTCACTGGAAATTTTCCAATATATGCTTCAGTATAAGATTAAGAAGTTGGATTGGTACTTTGAACATTTATATGTTTAAGGTCTGAATAAATAGTTATTCCAAAGAGAAAAGAGAGGGAAGAAGAGAAGAGAAGAGAAGAGAAGAGAAGAGAAGAGAAGAGAAGAG
>NW_020769317.1:8183802-8202142 GCF_900518735.1 Pseudonaja textilis | reverse complement strand
TTTCTTTCTTTCTTTCTTTCTTTCTTTCTTTCTTTCTTTCTTTCTTTCTTTCTTTCTTTCTTTCTTTCTTTCTTTCCACTTTAAGACATCCTATGATTCAAGAAATAAAACAGCAAGTATTAAACTAGTTCCTGTCAGAACGTATCCCTCTATAGCTGCTACTATCCTGCCAGAACCAATGAAGTTTCTTGGATGAAAAGCAAAACACCTTTTTTTTCTTCCTCAATGAAAGAAACAATCCAGTTGTCTTTTGTAAAAGCACTATTGAGACAACTATGACCTGGATGACTGAGAATCTCCACAGACAGCAAGTACTAAAATATCATGTATTTACACAGAAGGTATTGGTAGCAAATGTTCAAGGGAATACTGTATAGAGGGGTTCTTTCCTTTTACAATTATTTATATGAGGTTGTATCCACTATTAGACTGAGGTGTATGAGGAGAATCCTTGAGACTAATTTTGAATTAAACACTAAAAAAGGCTGACCTATGATATGTATAGTCTTTGGAAAAGGACAGGAAATTTCAGCTTAAGAATCAGCACTTAAGATCACAATGATTCCCTTGCAATATAACATCTGCAATGTTTTGAGATTATTTTGTTTTCTCATCATAAAAAAGTAAAGTTAAAAGCCATAGTTCTTACCTTAAATCTGAAAAAAAAAACATTTTTATTATTTATGTTCAATAAAGTTTTGTTACTGTTTTATTTTGCTTTACTTTTCCATTTCCCCCCTAATTTCTTCAATATTTGTTATTTCATAGAGCTTTTACTTATATGGCCAAATAGCTGTAGATATTTTATTCTTTTTATTATCTTTTAACTACCAGCAACTATTGTCTGGTAAGAGAACACTTATGTACCATACATTAGCACTTTATTTAGAAGTAATAAAGACTTGGAAAAGTTGCAGGATGTGTCTATATCTATAAGTTTACCAGGACCAGGTTAAAATTATTACACTTTTGACATATTAAGTAAAGACCTAGCTCTCTGAAGAAATCTATAATGTTGGGGAAAGTAGTAAAAAAGAGAAGAAGACAACCAGAAGTAAAGTGGATTGACTCAGTTACCATGGCAATCACAGCACTATTAAAAATCCAATTTGGAACAGATCATTGTAATGATAATATATCTATGTGGTCACTAAGAGTAAATACTAACTTGAAGGCACACATCAATCAAGCAATTATCACCATCAAAATATTTTTGTAGTTCCGAAAAATGAATAGCAAACTGAATCTGGCCCTGACAAAGAGAAAACATCACATACTCTTTCTGGTATTTTAGTTTTGTGCTGCTATTCCATCAAAATCAGCCAGAAATAAAATTTAAATAAAATTTAAAACAATATTTGCAGGTTTAAGAAATGGGTTAAAAGTAACATATTAACTTTAATTTGCAAAGATACCAAGTCATTTATTTAGGAAACAAATATCAGTGCAAAGGTATAAGGTGTGGATAACTAGCTTGGCAATAGATCTTGCAAGAGTTGTTGATTGTAAATTGGATATGAGCGAGCAACATGATGTGGCTGCAAAGAAAGTAGATGCGGTGTTAGGGTGCATCAAAAGAAATATAATTTCCAGATAACAGGAAGTAATTGTTCCATTCTATTTTGCTTTGATTGGGTCCCAGTACAATGTAAGGGAAGCACAAAATAGGAAATTGGATTCAGTGTCTAAATGAAACCTTCCAACTCTATTATTCTGTGTTTCTAATAGAAAGGAATACTATTGCTTGGGGGCCTTCACAGATAAACATAGATAATTGATTGTTTCCTTCCTTACAAGGTAAACTATGAAACTGTATCATTTGGAAATGAGTTGATTTATAAACTCCTTTAGAAAAATTAACCTATTGTTATCTGAATATATTAGTATTTTCCCAAAAGCAAATGATAATCAAATGATGTATGAAATAAAGATTAACAGCTTAATGAGCATATGCAGACTTAATTGACCTTTAAATAAATAGGTCATGGCTTTTTTTTTCAAATTAACTTAATTTTGTTAGCAGTCAGTAAACAAGATAATTCATTTTATTCATCCTATTTCATATATTTCCACTTCTGAAACAAGACAGTGCTTTCTCAAGCTAGTATTTTTCTTACATGAACATTTTGTTTCCAGTAATTTTGTGTCAAGAGATTAATAGGCTTATGGTGGAAAGAAAAAAAAACAACTAACCATTTTAAAACTACAAAATCATCACACTGGATTTTTTTTCTTTTAAAACTTCAAAAACATAGTACCAATCTTTTGACTATTTCTGGGTTAACTCACAAATGGAATATCATCAAGGAGCTACATAATTATTCACCATCTGAAATTGTCCCTTTGCAATTGAGTATGTGTCTCAAACAACCTTTACGATGAAAATGGTTTCAGCTTTTTCCAGGTAATTTTCTGCTATCACATGACCATCCTATTCCAGCTACATTGTTAGAAAAGACAAAGCTTACTGGTTATTACTGAAGCTCTAATTATAATCATAAAACAGTGCAGGATCTCTGCCAGTTAGGTCTTTTTGACTATAGTTTAATTGCCTGAAATTTTTTCCTGAGGTGAAAAAATGCTGTTATATTGCTTTCTGTATAAAATGCAGTATATGTTTTAATAGTCAACCAATAAATTTAAGTAAATAAAATTAAAAAATAAATAAATAGCCATCTTGAGTCCAGAGTCGCCCAGAATCAGTTGGATATGAGATGGTAGCAAATATATTCAACAAATAAATAAAATTAAAAAATATATTCTGTCAAGAAATGGGCTATACCTAACAAGAACTGGGAAGAATGCCAGACTACAAGCACCATCCACAAGACGACCAATCAGACAATGAAAAAGGGAGTGATATGAAGAAGGGGAAATTGTGTATAAAAGGAGACAAATGCAAGGAAGCCATAATGAGATGAGGGAAATGAGAAGAATACAGAACAACATAGGTAAGAACTTGATTAAAAAAAACCTACTCACTTTAGATGATTTCAAATTGCTAGGACCAAGTGGTTTATGCGATAGGCTCTGGCAGCTCTGAAAACCTGATCTTGGAACCTCTGAACTAAATTGTTCACAGCTTCTGAACAATGCGAAACATGGACTAGAATAAAGCTGATATGATTCCAGTCTTCAAGAAGTGGGGAAAAAGTATTTTCAGGAAAGTACAGACTGGTCAGGTTGACATCAAAAAAGATAATCAAACAGCAGATTCATAAGCACCTAGAATATCACATATAACAAAGTGATCAGTAGAAGCCAGCATTGGTTTATTAAAACTGAATATGCCAGACAAATCATATTTCCTTCTTTGATAAAGTGACTAAATTCATGGATCAGAGAAATGCAGTGAATGTAGTTTAATTTAATTTCAGTTAAACATTTGACAGAAAAGACCGCAGCTTACTTCTTAATAAGATAAAACAATATGGGTTAGAAAGCATCGGATGGATTCTCTGACAAACCACACTCAGCATGTAGTATTTAATGAAACTACATTTACATGGAAGAAAGCATACAGTGGTGTACTTTAAGTTCTGTCTTGGTGCTAGCATTCTGCAAAATTTTCATAAATGATCTAGATTAGGGGTGTCCACCCTTGGCAACTTTAAGACTTGTGGACTTCAACTCCCAGAGGAATTCTGGGAATTGAAGTCTACAAGTCTTAAAGTTGCCAAGGTTGGACACCCCTGATCTAGATGAGGGGATAGAAAGGTAATTCATCAAATTTGCAGATGATATCAAAATGGGAGAATTGCCAAAGCTTTGGAAGATAGATTCAGAAAGATCTTGACAATCTTGAGCACTGGGCCTTAGCCAACAAGATATAGTTCAATGGTGAGAAAAGTAAGGTCCTGCAAAAGTACGGCTATAACATAGGTGGTACCTGGTTGAACAGGTCTGAGCAAACAGTGTACAGCAGTTGTCGAAAAACATAATCTAGTACTAGGCTGTCTCAACAGAGGGATACCATCATCATCATCATAAGTAAGTAGTACTGTTCTATACTGCAATAAAGAGACCACACTTGAAGTACCACATCCAGTTCTGGTCAACATTATACAAAAAGACAACTTAAACTGTGGAAAGTTTGCAGAGAAGAACAGCAAAGGTGATAAGGGATCTATGGGCTTCACTATAGTGAACAGTTAAGAGTACTAGGTATGACTGGCCTAAGCTATGAGAGCTATGAGCCTCATTGGAAGCAAAGGGGGAAGAAAGTTCTCAGCTGCACCTGGCTAGTGGAGATGATGAGAAATTTCCTTCTCTACTTGATCCATGGATGTGCAGGGTGGAAAGAAAGCAGTCAGTGAGACTACTCATGAGATGGCATGAGCTGCAGCCCCACCAGCATAAGCTGCACTGGCCAGCAACTGTTTAGCTTAGCAATGGAGCAACTCAACCATTTCATGTGAGTTCACCCACCATGAATTCATACTTTGAGTCTGGATCTGGATTGACACTTTACTCTTTTGTATTTTGGACTTTGGAAAGTTATTCTTTTTGGAACCTTATTCTTGGATTTTGACTTCATAATTTGTGTTTAGACTGTGGAGCTTTCAATGGACCTTGAATTTGGTGGGAAGAGCCTGATGGACTTGTGCTGTACTCTGGGATGGAAGAGTTGGATCATTTGTGGGTTTGCATGGTTCCTGTTATGAGTAACTCCAGGGCAACATTAATTTAAGTTACTAAATCACCAATAAACACTGCAATCTTTAACGATATGAGCATGTGTGGAGTGGGACAGGACAATTGGACCAGAAGACATCTGTAATGACCTGTAGTCTCTCAAAACAACCCAAAACCCAAAACATATATTAAAGTCCAGTAAAGCCTTCAACTTAACTTCACTGTTTTATTAGGCACAGTTTAAAGTCACAAAAGTAAATAATGAGACAAACAGAAAAACCAAAACAAACCGCATTGATGAGAGTTCTGAAGCAAGCCGAGATAACTAATTATATAACTGAGAATTAAATAACTGAGAAAAGTCCATGGGAAGAACGTCAGCAAAGATAAGCCTCTTTCAAGGTGAACACTAATTGACTTCAGCAATTCTAACTGCGCAGTTGCAAACTTATATACATAGCTCCCACCTGCAAGCCACAAGGAGGATCATGGTAATCTCCTCTTGAGTAGACCTCACTTTTCCCTGATCCTCTCCTCCCTGCGTGACCTAGGATGGATAGGGGATGGGCCTGGATCCTGGTCTGACTGGTCAGCAGGCCTCTGCCCTTCCCCAGCCTCCTGCACCCCCTCTGGAGCTACACTCCCACACCCTGTTTGCTGTTTCTCCTCTTCCTCGGAGTCAGACTCTGCCAGGAGCATGACAACATCCATCTTCCAGCCCTATGATTTTATGTTTCTATTTTAAAAAATCATTAAATATGTTCTGGCTGTTATACAGAGCATTCCCAGGAGTCAGTGAGTATATGGGTATGTGTGTATGTGTGCAGGGATGTGATCCGACCAGTGTAACTACTGGTTCAGTGATTTTACTTTTGCGTGCGCATGTATATTTTCATCAGCTTGCTGCCTGGACAGCTGAACAGCGCTGCACATGGGTCCACGGTGTTTGAAAAAGTACTTTTGATGTCTGCTGCTCTTCAGAGCAACCGGTTCTACAGAGGTGGACAGAACCGGTAGAATATCACACTTGTATGTGTGCATGAATGTGGTGTATATCTCTGCATGAAAAAAAGGAAATGCTACTGAAATGAAATGCATACAGACAATGGAATATAAATATCTGTTCCCAACTATGTTCATGTCAAAATAACAAACATCACAATGCCAGCTCTGGACTTTTTCTTCACTTGACAATGTCACATGCATCAAGGGTCTTCAAACTTGACAAGTTTAAGACTTGTGGACTTCAACTCCCAGAATTTCTGAGCTAACATGACTGGAGGAGGAATTCTGTGAGTTGAAGTCCACAAGTCTTAAATCTGTCAAGTTTGAAGACCTCTGCTATACATTATGAACATACACAAGAAATAAAATTTGGTTTGAAATCTAATGACCTATGTTTTGTCACTGCCTCCATCTTCACCAGTGAAATAATGTCCCTGAAGGCATAAAAGACCCTATCAGCTGTCACACACAGAATTCAGCTGAAAACATTTTACATTAAAAAGATGTTTACTTGGACTATAACATGATACGGTGTATAAAAATTCAAAGTCCCCTATGTGAATATTTTTTAAATATTCTTATAATTTCAGTGTGTAGAACCACATAATTTCAGGCTTGTTCCATTCTTGATGGATGGGCTCTGTATCATTGCCAAACAATGACTAGTTCACATATGAATAAAGACAGATAAATGTAATTTGGAACAGTAAAATGTTGTTATGACAAATATGAGGCAATATGTTAGAATAATTAAAATCACTGCCATGGCACAATTTTTACAAACTTCATGAACCAACTCAGCCGACAGCTTTCACATTTAGTAAGGAATTCAGCCAAGTGTTCCCAAATTATGAAATGATAAAAACAGAAAATAGGTATTTCCAAGAAAACTGCTGAAGCGGAGCACAGTTGCTTAGCTTACCACATAAAATCTATTGTCCTGATATCGGAATCTTAAAATATCTGGGGGATCCAGTTGCCAGGTCAAAATAAATTAATTTAACCATGAAAGCGTCAGTGACCTGGTTTCTCAAAATCAAGTAAACAGTAAACTGAACCTTTTAAATTACCACAGATGATTTTTACACATAGTAATCTAAAAGGTAGCAAATTTAGATTATATTTAGCACAATATAAGAATAGTACCTATCTAATAGATTGCACAAAGGAGAAAATTACTCACCTGTAATATTTAATAAAACAAAACCCTAAAAATTAGTTTAAATCTTAGATCATTTTCAAGTGACTTTCCTGCCTAGAACATTTGATGAAATAGTTGACAGTTTGATGTGAAAGTTGAGAAATGTGTCATATATAAAATTTTAACAGCATTCTACTTCAAGTAATGACCTTATTTTGATTAATAAAATATTTTATCTATGGAAATTTTATTTTTCTCAGAATTTTACATGAGTATCAGATAAAATGATTATGAAAATTTATAGCAAAGAAAAAGAAAAGTGCCATCCTATAAAACAACTATAATTTGATGAGATAGTTGTTAATGATCACAGAAAAATATAATGTTGTAATCTAAGATTTAATAAAAGGCTGTTATAGCTGAGCAAATTCAGTAAATGGAATAATCAATACTTATGAAAAAATATGAGGTACTGTAGGAAATAATGAAGCAATTTATAAAGAAGACTCAAACTTGTGTAGAGTTAAATACTATATAGTCCACAATGATTTAATTGCTTAGATAAATTAAATATGTGTGTCCAACTAAATATCTACAATTAAAAAATTCCTTCAATAAATAGTGCCTCAAGAATAAGCTTCATATTTTTATTACACCTTACTCAAAAGTAGCCCTTCTTGTCAAATAATGTCTGATAAACTAAGATTAGAGTAAGATGAAAAAGCAACATCCACATTATAGAAATGAAGCTGATTATTGCTGAAGTAATATCTAATCCCTTTGCAGTTCTTTCCTGCCATTTGAACAACTGAGTGCCTGACTTTCAGATTCCTTGGAAAATACCTACTATTGCTTGCCTGGTTTTTAAATGATAGCTTTTGGATTAACTTTGTGTTCTTATTCAAAGAACACTCAACCTATCTTAGGCACAGTTAATAGCATTTCGGTTTCTAAATGGGTCACCCAAACATGAAAGACCATTCTCATTAATAGTAACTGTAATTTTAACTTGCTTTCTGACTTCATATTTCTATTTTAATTTGGTTTACACAGTATTTCTGCATAAAAATCTGAGTTTAGTCAAATTAAGAAATATGTGAAGAAATATGGAAATAAGCAATCCAATTTCTCCAGTGTTATCACAGAAGACAAATAACTCTGAAACAATCCAATTTATATTACTTCAATATGAAGCACATTTTGAATCAGCTTCTCAGACAATGCTCTTTAATGTCGTTATCTAACCAATTTGCACATTTTTCCCAAAAGCATTGATTTGCGTTCTTTTTAACATAGCTGGTAGGCAGCATTAGGAAAACAATAATTCTCTATGTTTTTCATTTTGCATAATAAAAATGTATTTGCTACAATTTGTAGCAAAAATATTAATCATAGCAAACTGTTTAAAGTGCCATAATACACTAGGCATATTGTTTCTTTTTGATCAACTGAGCAAGTTGCAAAGAGTAGAAGTGCTTTAGGGTTTGTATTAATAATGCCAAATAGATTATTACTAAATAAAAAATAATGGGCTAACTGTTAAATTAAAGGAGTAAGAAAAAATATGGAAAGCCTTAATCATAGTTTCAACTGACAAACTATGATCATCCTAGACCAAGCCAAGTTCAAAAATGCCAGATAATTCCTAGAAGCCTGGAATTGGCCATCAATAGACACTTAGACATAAACAACATCTGGTACTGTGCAAAAAAGACAGTTAAGAAGCAAAAAAGATAACTAAAAGACCAAAACAAACACTCCCCACCAACAATTAATACCCAGGTGAGCATAAATAACACTAAGATTAACATCAGATCAACAATCAAGAAATAAACAATACCCAATCAAGGAACTGACAAACAAGCTAATGGTGAACAGCAGAACCAAAGAAACCAACACTGACAGGATACCACTAGAATATAAATTGAGAATAAACCCCATTACTTATTAACACTAATGATGTTGCCTAATTTGGGTCATGAAACATCTGCAAGAAAACAACCAAACTCAGAGAGCACAAAAGGCTCTCATTTCAACTCTGAGCTACAATGTTCTTCTTTATTAGAATGTTAACATAATCTACTTTATCCTTACATACTGTGTTTTCAAAAAGTTATGCCTCTGCCCTCAAAAATATTTTTACAAAAGATATACTAAAGCTACATATACATTCTGTAGTCATAAAGAACAATTACAGATATGTAAAGTTATGGATAATGAGACAGTGGATAATGAATACCACTACTATATTAAATGACACATTTTCTTTTGTTCAGTCATTCAGTCATTTCAATCTCTTCGTGAGTTCTAGGGATGAGATGTCCTTGGACAAACTATTCAGAAAACTGTTATAAAAAACAAAGTAGGAAAAAAATATGGGTTGTAGCCAGAGAAATGAACTTGAACTGTTTCCTTTCTGGAACATAAAAAAAGGAGGGAAAATGCACCAGGAGTGCAAGATTCCATTACAATACCCTCAGTAAAGATACCTCTGTGACCTTTGGCCTCAGGGATACATATGGTATTCACTTTTCCTGGGTTTAAAAAAAAATTTAAAATTTGGCTTTGTTTTTAGCCCTTGAGTTAAAAGTATTTGGGAGGCATCCTGCCATATGCTTTTTTTTTTTTTAATTATAGCTATTTTTAATCTGGGCTGTTTTGTTTGACTGTGTCATAAATAAATAAACAAACAAACAAACAAACAAATAAAATTTCCAGTCTTTTTGTGAAGTCTGTTATCTGATTTGGTCAACCTTAAAAGGCTCTTGAGATCTGAATGACATGGTTCTGCTAGGATTATTTTTGCTATGATAAGTGATTCAGTTCTTTAAGAATCTATATATCAGTAAAAGTATCTAGCCACGTAGTAATACTCATCCCAACTGGGAAAAATCATAGTTTTGACAATTAACATCTTTTGTTGTCATTGCAATGACTCTGCATTTCAATATTTTGTTTAGTTTTGTTATCATCTCTTTATTTTATAATTACATGTTCTATCTCGGTGAATTCATGAGTGGTGGAAGATAAAATCAGTTCCTGTGAATGTCATGGTGAGGACTGTCTGTGAGCACCATGGCAAGTTGGCTGGCTTTTGCTTGCTAACAAGACAACTTTGCAAGGGGAATCGCAGCTGGCATAATTTCTCCAGAACAAGGAAAAGATTGCTGGAGTCATCCATATGAGTACACCAGTGCTGGGATTCAATTTTTTTTACTACAGGTTCTATGGGAGTGACTTGGAGGACGTGGCAGGGGAAAGATACTGTAAAATCTCCAATCAAAGGTGGTATTTGCTGGTTCTCCGAACTACTCAAAATTTCCGCTACTGATTCTCCAGAACTAGTCAGAACCTGCTGAATACCATCTCTGGAGTACACCATGGAAACTGTCATTATCACGGTCAGTTTATGAGTGGAGTTACTAGATGTTCAAAATAGGGTTCAAAATTATTTTAAAAGGAAATAAATCAGAATCTCTGATCATTGAGTTAAAGAATTCTAAACCTACTAAGTCTGTGTGATAAAGTGAAGGTGACACAACACAATACAGTTATGTTAAAAAATCAAAAGAAAATAAACTTGAAACTGACATTTTTAAAAATTGCAGCTGATAAGAAAATGAAACACTTCAGAAACATTTTTACACAAACACATAGACAAATTCAGGTCAAGATTAGAGTCAGAATACTTGATATTACTTTGCTGACATGATTATAGCCCTAATCAATTACTTATGTAAGCCTGTTTGATATAGTTCTAAGGGAATAATAATAAAAATTTTAAGAAAGTCATCTTTAAGGTGATTGAAAGGAATGTGGGAAAGTTATTGTCCTTTGCTTTACTTTCAAACTTTCCAAACAAAAAAACTTGCTTACAAAATTAAGTTAAAAAATTATACTTAAAAAAACAGAAAGACTTGCTGTCAGACAGACATAATACTGGATAGCTGAACAATCTCTATTATTGATGTAGAAAACCATAAATGACACTTAAAATGTGTTTCATCTAAGGATAAAGACTAATGGATTGATTTCAAAGAATATACAGTAATCTGAGCACTGTGTCCTTTCAAACAATATAAAGTTTCTTACCATTCAAAATGCAAAATGAGTCAGTGATTAGCCATACTTTAAATATTTTTTTTAAACAGTCCCATTGAACTTGCTAGATATGCGTGTTTTAAACATCAGGTTGTTCTCCCACATGTTTAATAGTTTGCAGAAGCTTTTCAAGAAACAAGAAAAAGAATATTGTTCTTGCATGCCATAATTTGTGCAATCTAGGAACAGAAGCAACAATTTTCTATGAATATGTAAAACTATGTAACTTAAAACAGGTATTTGAAATTTTCTCAAACAAAATGCACGTTTTGAAATTATCATCTCACCAACTCACCCAATTTGGAACACAATGGCTTTCAAATGGACGTGAATATATTCTAATGTCTAGCAATTCAACTGTGATTTGAGACTACTGTAGTGACTGAGTTGCTTTTTGAAGTCTAATCAGCAGCAGGGACCAACCACTTCCCTACTGGTACTTGAATCGAGACTAGATTGATCTGAGAGTAGAAGACTGAGTCAAAAGCAGCAGTTAAGATTCTGTACTTTATACATGATTAATAAGTTATTCATTTTTAAACATTCTCTCTTATAAAAATTAGATGTATAATGGATGAGCTGATCATAATTCAGTTTTACATAGGTGGATTGCATGTGTATTGAGCTATCCTTCATGCATAAATTTTGTTAGTGCTGGTTAAACTGTAATTGTGAACACAATTAATACAATGTTGTGTGAGTTCATTGTTAATTTTTGCATTTTACATTCATTATCTTGACTGTTGTTAAGGTTCCAAACTTCATTTCAAAATGTAAACGTCTGTTGCAGTTAATCAATCTTATTTCATCATATTTGTAGCCTGAATTACTTGGAGTTGCCGTTTTGGGCTATTATAGGAAATGGATTCTATTATTTTACTTTATACTATAAATACAAATAAATTTAAGCTGTGGTTTTTTAAAATGAAGTTGTTTGCAACTCAAGCATCTTTAGGACTGGAATAAGTTAGAAATTCTAGTATTTTTTTAAAAAAACTAAATGCATTTTAATTTGGATTGTTGGTGAACCCTGTGCAACATAAATTATTCTTTTATTTATGCAAGATTCAGTTTGAATAGAAGTGCCTGGGCTTTTTGAAAAGCAAGCACACACACATACAGAATGAGAGTGAAAAACGAGTTAAATAACTATAGACAAGCAATAAATTAGATGTGCCTAAATCTATATCCAGTTGATTGCTAGAGTTACCTGCTTTAATATACAAGATGTGCAAGAATATTGGTGACAGATTTCTTTTTTGCCCCTAAATGTAATAACTAAATATTCCAAAAGTGCAAAATGGGTGGATGGATGGATAAATTAATTTTTGTTAAAATTCTGGACATTTTTTCAATAACAGTTTAAGTCTCTATTAACTTATGCCGTTTTCCTTATCCTATTGCTTTTCTATAACATTGTGATTTGTTTGTTTGTTTGTTTGTTTGGTTGGTTGGTTGGTTTAAACTTCCATTCACCACTGGCTGGCCAGTATCAGTCAACAGAGATTACTGTCTATAAAATATTTTTTATTTAAAGAAATGAATCACGGGCCAGGCCAATTAACTAGTGGAACATGTTGCATTCAGAAGTTGTAGTTGGTCTGTCACTGGACATTTTTAAGAAGAGGTTGGACAGCCATTTGTCTGAAATGGTATAGGGTCTCTTGCTTGACCAGTAGATTGGACTAGAAGACCTCTAGATCCCTTCCAACTCTGTTATTCTGTTTTTCTGTTATTGAAATATTTTAAGTGTAGCTACTTTGTTAAAAACTTAAACATAACACATTCGCTGTTTGAGCCATATTCCTGATGTTTTGTTTTCATCTCTATCTTTGAAATCAAACTTATAGAATTTTTCAGAGAGATATTTGTAAATAGACTGGTAGAGTTGGAAAGCATTGTCACTGAATTTTAATTTTTATGTTTTTAAGAAAAAGGCAATAATTTTCTAATTTTATATGGCATCATTTCACAGACATAATAATTGACCAGATCAGATCAGGTTTGACTCCTACAGAGACAAATACTCACTATGTCAAATTGTTTCTAATAATAATTCAATCTCCCCCAAAGGTATTCTAATAATCTTTTTAATATCATTGACCTTCCATTTCCTCTATTTTGCTTACCTTACTCTACCATAATACAGTATATTTCCCAATCCACTGACTTCTCATATTACATTTCCAAGTATCTATCTTTGATTGTGTTTTAAGAACAATTTTACTTGATCCACTCACCTGCAAATCTAGATAGCTCGGGTAAAGAAGCAACCAGTTCAGAAGTGGCTACAAAGTGCATCTTTTGACTTATTATGATCACTTCCATTTTGGCTGGATCTATTTTTAGTTTATTCCATCCATTCTAAAAAGGAGAATCCTTCAGTGTTTTATTTTCAATATGTCACTGACCTTAATCTTTTCCTGTTTATTTCACAATCTCCTCCCAATTTCTCCCCCCTCCCTTTAAATAAGGTTAAATAATATTTTAGCATTTAATCAAAGCAAGCTACAGGTTATAGAGATCTTAAAGAAAATATTGTATGCAAATATATGTTTCTAATTTTCACTTCTGGATTTGTAATGCCATAGAAAGAGTGACAGTACTAAATATTACTACATTGTCTTGTACAATGATTTAATTTATCAGGCCATTTTTAGAATTGGTAAGAAGACATTTTTTATAGCACACTCCCCCCCCCCCCCAAAAAAAAAGCATTTTCAAAAGCACTACATTAAAATAATTGAGATTTCATAGCAAATAATTTCCTGAACTAAATATCTCACTGTACTTGAACGTTTTAAAATTGATAGGATAATGTCAACAGGGTCAGTACTTTCTCTGTTTTGATCTCTATTTTGCTAATATGAGCAAATAAAAAAATGTTGTCCAGAGACTTTATTGTGAAAAGAATATGAGACAAAAAGAGTGAGAGACAAATTTTCTTTTGTGCTCATCATATCTTCTATTGTTTGTTTGCAACAAAATTTGAACTAGTTTATTTTACTGTTCTTGGTTTTTTAAATAATGCTCTGTTTAAAAGAAAGTGAAGGAATCGTTATGCTATGCCTTTCAGTGTTCAGAACTTTAATGATGCCACATATAGCAATGTAATTAATAGCACCCATGATATATAGCAATTCATTGGGTTCCAGTAGAGGAAACAGAATGCTAATGCCAGATTGCTTGTTAAAGGTATACCCAGTTGCAAAGTAGACCAGATGAAATGATCCCCTAGTAACCACTTAATGAGCTAAAGACATCTGTAAGATTTTGGATTATTATTATTATTTCAGAACACTGAAAGTGAAGATCTGAAATCTCTAGCTGTGGTGCAGATGGAATTATTATTATCCCCACTGACTCTTGTCACTGAAAACAGATCCATCCTTAAGTCATCCCCAATACTTTTTTTTTTACTTTAAATAGGGCCATACAGAGTAGGTGTTTTATTTCCCAAAATTAAGTGCAAATGACATTAAAAAAAACCAAAAAGTTTCTTCAAGCTATGATAATTAAATTTATTTCAGACAAAAAGGAAGAAATAAACAAACTATGGAACTACAGGTTATGAGAGTCAGTGAATGTTGTACCCCATCCCTTTACTACAGTGAAAATGGTAAGACAGGCAGTGGCCTTTTTCATTAAATATTTAAAGCACAGACAAACATACAGAAGGTTTTTAATTCATTATTAACTATTGTCAAACATTAAAAGTAAAATACAAATAGGGCTAAATTTGATAGCAACTTTTTTACAATCTATTACGTTAGTTATTTTTGTGCATTTAGGACACAGAAATTAAGTCATACCAGTTTTGCACAACTTAGGTTGTCAACAGAGAAATTATCTACTATACATATTAAAATAGTTGTATAGTTAGTTCACTGTAAAACATGTTCATTTGGGGGTTTGAGACAGCAAATTAAAACGTGATTTTTATGAAGCATTTTTTTTTCACAAAACCCTATTCTATAGAAGGAAAACAATGGTAATTTTGCAACATTGTTGACTATAATAAATTGTTTAATGAAAGATATTTTGCTTTTTTGCCTTGACAATTTCACGTTGAAAGGATCATCTAAACAGCAGAAAGTAATGAAAAGTCTTTAAAAACAATAAAAACAATGATTATGTTAAAACTACTAACATTTACTACTGTTTGTAAATATGCAGAACAATCTGCATATTGCATAATTTACGATACCTCTCCCTTACAACTCTTTCTTATTAAAATAATTATAATTTATAGAAGTGAATATTTTAAAAAGCATAACATTCTTTGGTGATTGAAAGGGGCAGGGATGGGATTCAAATTTCTTAACAACTGGTTCTGTGGGTGTGGCCTAATTGTGGGTGTGGCTTGGTGGTCATGTGACTGGGATGGGAGTGGCTTGCTGACTGGGCATGTCTAAGTGGTCATGTGACTAGGGTGAGCATGGATAGGTGGTCATGTGACTGGGGTGGGCATGGCCAGGTGGCCATGTTACTAGCAAACCAAATGTAAGTGGTCCTCGCTTAATGACCAGGTCCTCACTTAGTGGCCAGTTGCTTAGCAAGTGTTGTTTGCCAGTTTCCAAAGCCTGGGGAGCCCTGGAGAGGCCCGGGTAGGGGGCCATGTGACTGGCAAACCAAATGTAAGTGATCCTTGCTTAATGACCAGTTGCTTAGCAAGTGTTTTAATTTATGACTTACCTCCACAGAGCTACTTGGCCTGTTTTTGGTGTTTTGACAGCCATACATACATACACACGCACACACTTATGACCAGTTACAACATCCCACACAATCTTATGACTGAGGTTTTCTGTTTTTTGCCAGTTTCCAAGGCCTGGGGAGCGCTGGAGAGGGCAGCCCAAGCAGCTATGAGGATCTACGGGAGAGCTGGACAAGGCGTGGGCAGGTGGGCTGGGCATGGCTTATATGTAAATATTATAAATATTTGTATAAATATTGAATTTTTTATAAAAAAGAGCAACTTTTACCCCAAATCAGGCAAAGCAGGCAGGCAGATTGAGTTGCTCACAGAATCACAGGTTCACTTAGGGATCTGAGTTCCTGCCATCGGCTAGCTGACTCTGCATTGCTTCAGTCCTAAGGAAAGTTCCTCTCTGCTTAAAAGCAGAGCCGAAGATCTAAAGAGTAACTTTAGGAATGCTATGAATGTTGCACTTAGCAAAGAGTTCCACGAACAGGATACTGACCTCTGTAACAACTCAGCCTTCCAAAGAAAAGCATACTTTTGTTTCTCCAATTCTTATATGACTGTTTTAATCTAGTAGATTGAATAAAACACCACCATAAAGTAATATAAGAGGAATTAGAATCCTGTGGCATTCATATGTTGCTAAATTAGGGGGCGTGCATAAGAACACCAATGTGCTTACCGTCCCTGTCCTATTGTTTCTTTTATTTTTTTTTACTTTTTCTTATATGTATCCATGTATTCATAACTGTGTTTTTACTTACACCTATTATCTTGTAAGCAATTGACAAAGGAAATAAACAAATAATAAACTGTAATTCCCAGGATACCAGGACACCGGACTACTGGTGAGGGGCACTGGGAGTAACATGTAGAGTTCTCATAGGTTGATTATCACTACTCTAAAAGATCAAACATGTTATTTATTATAATATACAGTATGAATTCTTCATCACTCCAAGGTTTTTTTCTGCAGAGTCATATAAACCAGTAGTTATATTTTTAAGAGCATGCTAAAATTAGTGTTTTTCAAGTCAGGGTACCTTGTAATATCATTCTTATAGGCTAACAATACCTTCAGAAATAAACTCTTGCATATTAAATGGAGTTCCTTCTAAATTTACATTTCATTTATCCTATTCTTAGTCCAAAAATAATACATATTTATCTATGTCAGAGCAGGCAAAGCTATGGAACATGTCATAAATATTCTCATAAATGGCAGGGATAAGCATAAGCAACTAGGGGACAAGGAAAGTGATTAAACAAGAATTAAAACATCATGACACAAACCCTGTGACTTATGCAACTACACAATATGTTCTGTCACTACAATTTGTACTACAATGGCTAGGTGGGTGGGAGTCACATCATATCTGCAGAATCGAAAGTGCTAGCATTGTACCAAATTGTCCCATTTATTAACCTTCTTCCATCTCCTTTTTGTTTTGTTAGACAAAACAGAAATATTTCCAAAGAAAGTTCTGAATTGCAGCCATATATTTTATTTTGTTTTTCCTACAAACACTTATGTGACTGAAATAGTATCCAAAGGTTTTTCTTGTGGATGATGCTAAGGGCTGATGACTTGCTCCACAACATTTTATTTTTTTAAATTAAAAACAATTGGGGCAGAAGTATTCAGGGGTGGGATTCTCTCTTTCCCTGTCTTTCTTTCCCCCTCTCTCCCCCTCTCTCTTTCTCTCCCCCTCTCTCTTTCCTTCTCTTACTCTCTCTCTTTCTCTGTCCCCCGTCTTTCTCTCTCTCTCTTTCTCTCTCCCTCTCCCTCTCTTTCCCTCTCTCTTTCTCTCTCCTCCCTCTCTCCCTCCTTCTTTCTTTTTCTTTCTGTCCATTCCTTCCATCCACTCTTTCTTCCTTTCACTTCCTTTCACTTCCTTTCTCTTTCTCTTCCCCTTTTTCTTTCTTTCTACCTCTTTCTTTCTTTCTCTTTCTCTTTCTCTCTCTTTCTCTCCTTTCGCCTTTCTTGCCCTTCCTTCCTTCCTTTCCTTCCTTGTCTTTATCTCACACACACACCAACTCTCTCTTCTCTCTCTCTCTCTCTCTCTCTCTCTCTCTCTCTCTCTCACACACACACACACACACACACACACACACACACACACACACCTGGTCTGGGAAAACTCCAGAGCAGCGAGCAGTGGGACAACAAAGAAAGCAGCAGCCCTGGAACATCCATCCACCCTCGCTTTCAGAACACATGGGTGGTGGCAGCAGCAGTGGGGGTGGCGGCAGAGTGGCTATGACAAGCCCCAGCCTCCCTTTCCCTCTCCTCCTATCAAGCCAGCATCCAGGCAGCAGGAAGCCTGGGATGGGCGCAAGGTGGATGAAAGATCCTGGATATTGGGTGAAGGCACAGAAAGATCCTCAATAGTGGGGGGAGGCGCAGAAAGATCCCAGGTAGTCCAGGTGGTGGTGGGAGGCACAGAAAGATCCCTTGCTCTCACATACCCACCCATACACACATGAACCGGTGGTGGGAGAAGAAGAAAGTGAGCAGCCCCTCCCTTTCAGAACTCCTCCGCTGCCACTTGCTTCTCTTGGGTGGCAGCAGTGCACCCCCACCCCACCGGATCCTCCCAAAGGAAATGGGTGGTTTTCAACATGCAGCAGTGGCGCATTCCTCCCACCCCAATCCTTCCAAAGGAAATGGATGGCTTTCAACATGTAGTGGCAGCGCACCTCGGCCCCACCCTGATCCTCCCAAAGGAAACAGGTGGCTTTCGGCATGCAGA
>NW_020769317.1:8156887-8183792 GCF_900518735.1 Pseudonaja textilis | reverse complement strand
TCCCACCCTGATCCTCCCAAAGGAAACAGGTGGCTTTCGGCATGCAGCGGTGGTGCACCCCACCCCCACCCCGATCCTCCCAAAGGAAACTGGTGACTTTCAGCGTGTGGCAGTGGCACACCCCCACCCCACCCCGATCCTCCCTAAGGAAATGGGTGGCTTTCAGCATGCAGTGAAAGCACACTCCCACCCGCCCCAATCCTCCCAAAGGAAATGGGTGGCTTTCAGAGTGTGGCAGTGGCAGTGGTGCACCCTCACCCCACCCCAATCCTCCCAAAGGAAACTGGCAGCTTTCAGCATGTGGCAGAGGTGCACCCCCACCACACCCCGATCCTCCCAAATGAAATGGGTGGCTTTCAGCTTGCAGTGGTAGCACACCTCCGCCCCACCCAGATTCTCCCAAAGGAAATGGGAGGCTTTCAGTGTGTGGCAGCAGCGACTGTGGCACAGGGCTTTGAGCACCTCCATTGCACCCAGATCCTCCTAAAGGAAGCAGAACTCCATGTGTGGTGGAGGCCAGGGGTGGATGCTCAAGCAGATGGAGGTACTTTGGGAGGGCCAGGGGGGAGATGCTCAAGGCCCGCAGCTTGCTGTGCCACAGCCGCCATGTTGTAAAGAGAACTGGCATGCCACATAGCAGCTTAACCAGCCAGCTGAGGCCAGGAATGGGTGGGTCAGGTAGGTCGGCTGGGCAACACTTGGGGAACTCCCAGAAATGGCAGCGGGATGCCCTGGGAGCCCAAGAGATGGCAGTGGGAGCCCCAGGGAGCCTCAGAGATGGCTTTAGGAGGCTTGGGGAGGCCCGGGACAGTGGGGGAAGGGCTAGCATGACTCGCAAGCTTATCTGTGAGCAAGCAGAGTAGCGAAGAGGCTCGTGTCGCAGTGAAAGGCAGGCAGCAATGGCTGTCCTGGTAGGCGGGCAGAAGCAGTCTGCAGGCATGTCACGCATGTGCACAATGTTGCACATGCGCAATAACATAAACTGGTTCTGGCAGCAGAGAAGCAGGAAGAGAGGGGCAAGGCCAGCCAGGGGTCTGTTTTACTGGTTCTCCGAACTACCAGGAACTGTAACAACCAGTTCAATAAACCGGTCCGAATCAGTAGAATCCCACCCTGGAAAGGGGTCATAAAAGTCTATAAAATATATTTGTTGTTTCAGACCATAGCAAACATCTAATTAGTTCTTACTACGAATATAAAACAATCTGGAGAAATTACAAAAAATAAAAGAATAATCTAAAGTGTGTATCAGTTGTTTATATTACAAAACTCCATCTCTTACATAAGTTGCAATTGCTGGAAAAATTCCATATCCTCAAAACATACAATAAAAAGGAATTAAAAATTAGTCCAAGTTATCATTTTTAAAAGGGTGGCAAAAAGGGGAAATGGTAGAATGTCTTTCAATTCTGAATTCCTTTAATTCTGCTTTTAAAAAGATTGTAACACATGGTATGTTTCACATATATATATATTTAAAAACTGAGAGTAATCATGTCATCTTCTGTTTGTAAATATATCCAAATCATGGTTTGATATTAAGCCTCTGTTATGAAAGTATATGAAATATGAGTTTATTAAAGTCTCTATTAATACTTCTAATAAACCATTTATTTTCCAACACTGATATAATAATGTTTATATTATGATGCAATAATTAAAGTGCAAAGCTAACTTGAAATTGGCTCTACTGAGGTAAGTTTTATTTCTAAATAAATATTCAGTGCCTTGCATAATTAAGACTGAAATTCTATTTTCTATTTGAGAGGACTGTAAATCCTGTTAAATCATAAAGAACTGTATATAAATGTAAAGGCAGCTTCAATCATGTTGCTTCCTGAAACAAAGTAACAAAATAACACCCCTGCCAATGTGTCATAGGCATTACAAGAGTAGCAAGTGAAAAGCCATGCAGGTCGATGTTGCACCATGACATCATGATTCACATTTATCATTTCAACATCAGTATTGTTGGGAATGTACATAAGAAGTGAAATATCCAAGGTCAGTCAAATTATTTTTACTAGAGGCAGAGAAACCAACGAGCACCTCTCCAGCTGTGAAAATAATCTTTCCATACCATTTAACTTGAAGTATTACCATTTCCCAAAAAGTTGAGGAGGACCTAAGAGCAATTCATTTTATCAATTACATCGAGTAATTTAACAAGACAACAGGCAGCTAGTTTTCTGAAAGAGATAATAACCTTACTGAAGGTGAGCTGAATAAGCATGGCGTAGTAGACACATTTCATATATTCCCATCGCCAGAGAATGACAGCCACTTTTGGCCTTCTGAAGATAGAACATTACATTCAGGATAATACAGGAGCACAAATCCTCTATTTATGTCATCGTGTCTGTATTGGCTAACTGAGGTGTTAGCCATTTTGCTAACACCTCAGTTAGCAAAATAGATCATTGTATTCCCACATTATCAAGGTTTATACAAGTAGTTAAAATATTTTGCTTAGCATATTGTTACAAAAAACATGTTGTTTGTTTATTTGTTTGCTACATTTAGAGTTTCTCTAGTTTGCAACTCAAGGTGTTAAATTGTATTTTAAATGCGGTCATCATTATGTTAGGCAGAAGTGCAAGCAGCACATAATAGTTCATTTCCATTACCTGGGACTGTGTGTTCTTTTTACATTCCTTAAAAGAAAAAAAGCTTGTGTAGCTTTTTTATCCCCTTGCTTTATTTTATTTTAATCTCAAGGAGGTGGGGGAAAGCTTTGCTTTACCTAATAAATTTTTTGAACCAATTATATGTATTGTTTAGTGTATTCCATGACTGCCAGTCTGTCTTTTTTATAACAGCAAGCAAACATTTAATCATTAATACAATGTAGTTACTGGATATTCTAAAAATTATTGCTGTTTTCATTTTTTAAACTGTTATTTAATTACCAAAAATCAATGAAATACACTAACAAATTTATCTTCTAAAAAGGGATAAAGATTTTTGGATTCTGAGAGCAGTTTCTTGGATTTCAGTGGATCTGATTTATGAATAATTTTAGATGACACACACACACACACACACACACACACAGATACACACAAATTTGGAGCCTTAGGGAAAAGAAAAGGCACTTTCCTTGGCATAGGTTAGAGGCTTCTGAGGAGATGAACTTGGCTGTCAAAGAGATTGACAGAGATTCAGGATGGAATCAGGCAACAAATAGGTGGTATTTGCACTATTATAGAGTCCTGAATAATTATAATATAATTAATATAATTATAATAAGTAATATCTCTCTTTATTTTACATCAGAGGTATCATATTCAAGGCCTGTGGGCTGAATCCGGCCCATGATGTGGTTGGATCTGGCCTGACAGGTTGTCCTGGAAAATGTAAGGGACCAGCCCATGTCACTTTGGCTCAGTCTACTTGAGACACTTTGGCAGGGTCTACCAGAATTGCTTCGGCTTGCTCTAGCATGGGCCAGCATGGCTTTGTCCTGGTCTACCCAATGCAAAGAGGAAACATGCCAGCAGTTTTGAGAGTAGCATCAAATTGGCCATGCCTAGCAAGCTAGCCACGCCAACACAATCAGCCACACCCAATCAGTGGCAACAAGCTGACCATGCTCACCCAGTTGGCCACACCTACCCAGCCCCCGAAGTCAAACACAGCATTTATGCAATCCTCAATGAAATTGAGTTTCATAATGTTTACATAATGAAATTTATGTAAACAATTTACATAATGTTTATTATTTCATTTTTTTTCTGAGTGGGTCATGCCATTTTTGCAGAATGTTCTTCCTGGTTTTATTTTCCTTTGCAGCTTGCTTGCTTGCTTCTTTAGCAGCTAATAAAGACATTTTCAGTCCTAAACCTATTTTGGTGATTTATGTTTTGTTGCATAATCAGTCAAAAGTTTAGACTGGATTTGCCATTTTTATTCACCTATAAAGTCCTTCCTAAGGACCTGGGGTGGTTTTGTTTCAGGCTGTTAAGGTGTTATTGCAGAATTCAAACTGTTCCAAGTAAAGCTGCATTTTGCAATTGACTAATAGTGTTTGGTCAATGCCAATGGTGTTCCAGTTGTTTGGGAGTTGCAATTAAGGTGCCTAGTACTATTGGTACTATCTTTGCTTTATTTTACCACAATTGTTCTATTTATCTTTGCAGGTCTTTGTATTTCAATGCCAACCTTTTTACAATTATGGTTATAAAGGAATCCATGTAATACTTAGGCTTTTGTCCTTGGTAAATCTGAAACTCTAAAATATGTTTTCTAAGATCTGCATTCTATTTTTTCATTGTCTATTGGAAATATATCTGCCTACCAAGTCAATGTTACCTAGAAATTTTCTCATATCATAAGAACCCTGAATTTCCTTTTCAAATGGCTGTTTTGTGCCTTAGCCATAAAACAAATTACATAATACAATGAATCAAACTATTAAACTGTTGTTTGGATTGTTATTAATTGATTATATGCCATCAAGTTATTGTTGTATTTTAGTGACTATACAGTTACTTTTCTCATTATCAGTTATTTCTAATCTGACCTTTCAAGTCTTCCAGCAATGCATTCATTACCACTATGGCTGACCCAATCCACCCTCCTTTGTTTCAACATGTTCTATTAGTTTTAACTATAATAAAGAATATGGATCTATAATAAAGAATATGGATATGGTCATAAAAAGTAATTTTCAAAATAATTAAAAGTATGTAAGAAAAGTATTAAGTAAAGTGTTTCTTTTTGTCTGATTGTTGTGCTGTTCACTGCCCAGGGTTACTTTCAGTAAGATGCATTGCTATACAAATTTGATAAATAAATAAATAAAATTAATGTGTTTATATGAATATATTCCTTTTTCACATACACATTAAAAGGTTATAGCATGGGTACGATGAGTGAAATGTATGTAGTCAACTCCTTTTAATCTATACAGAGAGAAAGACATATGCTACTGTTTAATATGTGCAAAGAATTAATTAACAGCTATAGTGGTAATGAAGAAGAGAGCTGAGACTTAGATAAATTGAGTCTGATTGGGGCTGCACAGACTCTTCAAGTGATTAATTGCAAGAAGGCAGCATTAGCAGAAGAAGCATGTTACAAAGCAGTTTCTAATTCTTTGCTGCAGAGACCTTTTAAAAAGAAATTGTAAAACTGGGAATAGAGACTCATTAAGAGGGTAAGAAGTGCAGGCCTTTAATGCTTTCTGCCTTAGATATTTCATTTGCATGGTACAGGAACATTTTCTAAGTAATTTTCACAAGGGTCAAGAACATTGTGAAAATAGCATACCTTAACCCTGCTTTAATTTTCCTGTGGTGGATATTATAGTATATCATAAGACAGTTTGCATTAACATTTTTTCCTAAGAAGGCATTTTCATTTATTCAATGCAGTCTGTTTCCAGACGTCCAGATTTCAAATGCTCAAAACCTAGTATTACTCTACACTGTAATTTATATGTTATTTTTAAAAGATTCTTTGTAGCTAAGGAATAAATAAATGAACATTAAATCCCAAACTCATTTCATTTTTTTTGTCCTCCACTATAAAACAATACTTCATTGCAAAAAATGTACTATGCACTATATATAAAACTCATTCTAGAGTGCTCACTTGCATTTTACTGAATTATTCAATTTTTAAAATATAGCCACTTAATTTATATATTAATATATCTGTGAAAGCCAGCCTGGCCTAATGGTTTAAGAGTGCTGGAGGAATTTTGGGCAATCACTGTCGCCAGCTTTAGAAAAAAGAAATGGTAAAACACTTCTAAAAATTTTACCTAGAAATGTGTATGGTCTTGTCTATGTAGTGTAGATGCCAGGAGTCAAATCTTGCTCAAAGGAAAACATACTATATCTGTATTTATGTATTTATTTCTGGTGCACAAACCAGAGTAGAACACCTAAGCCATCTTCAGACTGCCTTAACTATGGGCTAACAATGATTCTTGGAGGCAGACTTGTTGCTTATAAATGGTTAGTTGGACATCAGACTACAGGGGAAGAAAACCACTAGGGATGTCACTATAATGACTCCTGTGGACCTTTAAATTACAGTTACAGGCTTTTTAATTACAGTTCCTGTCTTTATTATTTTTAAAACATATTAAATAAATATTCAAAAAATTAAGCTTTAAAACAAAACAAACACTTTTATTTAGATTTCAGGTTGCAAGAAAACACTTTAAGCACCGAAGCATGATTTACATCAGGGGTCTCCAACCTTGGCAACTTTAAGATTTATGGACTTCAACTCCCAGAATTCTTCAGTCAGCAACGCTGAGGAAGTCCACAAGTCTTAAAGTTGCCAAGGTTGGAGATCCCTGATTTAGAGTATAAAAAGCCTTTAGACCAGTTACTCTCTTAGCCTGAGGGTTGTTATGTGCAACAAGATCAGGCTAAGAGAGTAACTGGTCTAAAGGCTTTTTATACTATAAATCATGCTTTGGTGTTTGAAGTGTTTTCTTGCAACCTGAAATCTAAATAAAAGTGATTGTTTTCTTTTAAAGCTTTAGAAAACATGGGTGTAGGGAACCTTATTCAGCTAGGCAGTGGTGGGATTCAAAAATATTACTACTGGTTCTGTGGGCTTGGCATGGCATGGTAGGCATGGCTTGGTGGGCAGGGGAAGAATACTCTAAAATCTCCACTCCCACCCCACTCCAGGCTAAGGATACTGCAAAATCCCCATTCCCTCCCCAGTCCTGGGAGAAAGTTACTGCAAAATCTCCATTTCCTCTCCACCTGCTTTCCAGCTCCGTTCTCCAGTGCAAGGCAACAACAACAACCAAAAAAAAGACCCAGCTGATCAGGGAGTCAGGAGGCAGGAAATAGATGGGGCAGGGCCAGTCAGAGGTGATATTTGCCGGTTCTCTGAGCTATTCAAAATTTCTACTACCGGTTCTCCAGACCTGGTCAGAACCTGCTGAATACCACTTCTGTAGCTAGGCGATTAATATCAGTGTTTCCATGAATAGTCTATTCATTAACCAAACTTTCTATATTATTCTAATACATTTATTATTGCCATGTTAGTCATGCTGGTCTGACTGTAACAATAAGTTGCATTGCTTCATCTATTTTATGAGCTTCTACTATCATTTTTTAAAATGTATGCAAGTGGAATGTATACTGAAAAATATACACAGAACTATTATTTGTAGCTCTTCTGATTCCATCTTTAAACCAGATAAAGTTCAATTTAGCAAACAGAGTTTGCTTTATTTCTACATCCATCTTTTGTTTTAGGATTTTTTCTCCCTAGAATGTATTAACAGTGCATGAACGTACATGGAAAGAAACGTAGTTTTGCCAATCAGTCATTTTGCCAAAACTGCTGGCAGCAGCTGCAGAAGACAAGAAGTTATGAGCAGCTTGTACCTATGCAGAAAGAAGTACAGAGGAAGGACTGTGATGCCAGATGGCTGCGATGATTTATCTTAGACAATGGTGTAATTCTTTTCTTAACCTTCAGTTGCTACATAATTCATATCCTGTAATAAACCACCTCTCTGGTTTGTTCTTCTGGAAAGCAAAAGAAGAGAAGTCTCTTTTAAAATGTCTCCTCCAATATTTTGTTCTTCGATGAAGGACTACATTTTTTTAGAGATGTCTGTTTCCCTTCAAAAATATAAAGTATTTGGCAAAAGAGCAAATGTTGGGAAAAAAGGGAGTGTGTCCACAATCTCATTTTGAGAAGTGAGTGTACAGCACTCTTACGTATTGTGATGATGAAATAATGTCACGATGTAACACTGTAGATAATATTTATGTATGTATCTATCTATCTATGTATGCATGCATGTATATATTTATGTACAGTATGTATGTATGTATGTATGTATGTTTGTATGTATGTATGAATGAATGCATGCATGCATTAGATTTGCCTGGCCTCTTATCTCAAAACATAGTTCCGGGTGACTAAGTAGTAAAACTATGAAATATTAAAACCATAATAATATAAAACACAAATTTAGCATATCAGTCATCCACTTGGCATGTCCCAACAATCAAACCATAATCATCTCATACTACCCAGTACCTGAGCATAAAGACAGTTCTTGATGGCCTTCCAGAAGGTAGATCATGGGGAGTGTTATGGAAAGTAGATACAGTGAAAGTATCTTTAAAAAAAGACATTTTTGAAAGTATTCTTTAAAAAGCTTTCCAATGCCATAGCGGAACTACTAAACACGAGATATCTTTTAGATCCAGCACTTTGCCTGACCTATCGTCATTACCCACAACCATTCCTATATTCAAAAAGAGAGACCCCCAGTCTAGTTGAAAATTACAGACCAATCTCATTATGTTGTGTCATCTGCAAAGTCATGGAATCATTATCAACTAATCCTTTACCCTCCACTTAGAGACAAACAACCTGCACTCTAACAAACATTTTTGTTTCAGGAAAAATGTGTCCTGTAATAGACAACTCATACACGGCAAAAACATTTGGACTACACAATTCAACCAGGGTAAAGCAATAGACACATTTTACATAGACTTCTGCAAAGCCTTTGATTCAGTGGTACATGACAAACTACTGTTAAACTACACTCTTACAGCATTTTTGGATCACTGCACAAATGGATGGCTGCATTCCTGTCAAACAGGCAACAAGTAGTCAAAATAAGGATAGCCCTATCAAACCCTGCACCAGTTAACAGCGGTGTCCTCCAAGGCAGCATTCTAGGATCCATTCTCTTTCTAATTTATATAAATGACCTTTGCAATCATATTAAAAGCAACTGTGTTCCATTTGCTGATGACATAAAACTATTTAACACCACTGACAATATTGCTGTCCTACAAAGAGACCTTGACTATGTATCAGAATGATCAGACAATTGGAACTTCAAATCTCAACCAACAAATGCTCTTTCTTACACATTGGCAACAAAAATCAGAACACAAAATACAAACTGGCTGGATATGACCTCGTAAATGACCCTTATTCTCTCAAGGACCTAGGAGTACTCATTTCAAAATCCCAGAGCTCACTGTAACAGCATTGCCAAAAAGGCATTAAGAGTTGGTAATCTAATTTTGTGAAGCTTCTTCTCTGGTAACATTGAACTACAGACTAGGGTGTACAAAACCTTTGCCACACCAATTCTTGAATACAGCTCATGTGCCTGGAATCCACACTGTATAACAAACATTAATACAATTCAATGAGTCCAGAGGTATTTCACAAGAAGAGTACTCCACTCCTCAGCTCGCAATAGAATACCTTATGCCACCAGGCTTGAAATTTTGGACCTAGACAACTTAGAACTATGCCACCTACAGTCTGACCTAAGCTTAATACACAAAATTGTCTGCTACAATGTCCTACCTGTAAATGACTAGTTTCAACAATAATAACACACGGGCAAACAATAGATTCAAAGTAAACTGCTCCAAACTCGATTGCAGAAAATACGACTTCAGCAACAGAGTGGTCAATGCCTGGAACTCACTACCTGACTCTGTTGTTACATCCTCAAACCCCCAAAACTTTAACCTTAAACTGTCTACAGTGACCCTCACTCTATTCCTAAGAGGTCTGTAAGTAGGCGTGCATAAGCACATCAGCATGCCTACCATCCCTGTCCTACTGTTCCCATTTATTCATGCTCATTTATTATATATATACTTATACCTGTTTATACTTATATATTTATATGTTACGTTCATGCTTATACTTGCTTTCTCATACATGCTTGACAAAATAAATAAAAATAAAGAAATAAAATAAATAAAATAAATAAAGGCATGCTTCTGAACTCCTACTAGATGGCAACATTTTAAGAAAAGAATCTGAAGCATCTCTCTGATATAGTAGCATGATCTTGGAGTCCTAGTGGACAATCATTTAAATATGAGCCAGCAATATACTGCAGCTGCCAAAAAAATCCAATGCAACCCTAGGAATAGAACCAAGATCACATGAAGTATTAATACCACTTTATAATACCTTGATAAGACCAGCTCAATGCCTTGCCCCCATCACTCGTTCACATTCAAGACAATGAGTATATGCCAATACAGACTTATTAATGCTGAATTATGTCATTTTTTTAATGAAGCATATCAACACAGAACTGATGAATAAACATAATGTGATGACATACACTTAGTTGTCTACTCAATAAGGATTTATTTATCAATAAGGCAAAACCTGATTTTGGTTCATATCCTTTTAATCTATAATCAGCCTTTCTTTCATCACAGAATTCAAGATAATATCCCAACTAGATTTATAAATAATCTACAAATATTCAAGATATATGTGCATGTGATATGTTCATACAGATATGCACAGGTATGTGTGCACATGCACACATGCTTTGAGCCTAATTTAGTATACCTATTTACAGAAGGTGATATAGTCATGTATATGGGGTGGCACTAAACCTTTTCACACTTTAACCCCAATTCTGTTGAAATGAACATGTGGTGTGTGTGTGTGTGTGTGTGTGTTTTGTAGGGCTGTTGTGCACCCTTTTATTTTGCATTTTTTACTTTATTTTTGCAGAACATATAAGACCTGTTTAATCACTGTGCTGTAATTTTAAAATAATCTGTCCCTGACTTTACATTTTTCTTAAAGCCATTTTTTTCTATCAACCCCTGTTTGTGATTGCCTCAGTGGTCTGAAATATTTAGAAGCTTTGGACTTGCAAAACTAATACTTATTTTGTAACTTCATTTAATCTGCATTTTGGACTGAATTATTAATGTGTTTTGCTTAGCATTTGCCAAACAATTTACTTCAGCATTTTACTTCTGTGCTTTAGTTGTATTAATAAAATTCTGGCTGGATAAATCTATATCTGATTTGTAGCAATGGGATGTTTCAGAAGACAAGACTGCTAATAAAGGCCATATTGCAATGTCTCAAGCCAACACTGTCCTTTTCTGCATGTGCTGCTACATGGCATTTGTACCCCTATAGGTCAGATCCCTTAGTCCATTAGCAAAACCTTTTTGTAATCCTGATAAAAATAGCAATATTTCCTGCATGCAATACTGATGTGTTTTATCAGCACTGAAACTGGTTGTTTTGACAAATGGCTTGGATGGAGGATGTTGTTAAATCTATAGCTCACTGGTGAGCTACTCATTGTGTCATATAAGATACTTTGAACAAACATTAGCTATTCTTGTATTCCTGCATGAAAGAAAATATTTTTAAAAAAGAGCTGAAAATATGGCAAAAGGTATGAAAATATTTTAAAGAAATTTTAGATGCAATGTCAAAAGATACTTAACTTTTACAACAATGTATTTCATATGTTGTTTGATTTTTTTATATGTAGTATATTGGTCTATGTTTGTAAATAAATAATCTTGGAACTTGAAAAATTGTTTGATTTTCCTTTTAAGAAGCTAAGAAAATGTTTCATAGTTTGTCATGTAGGTTTTCAGGATAATTCACTTTTAGGGTGCTACTCTGTTACGGTTAAAGAGTTATAACTTACCTAATTTATACATACCATTAGTATTCATAAATTATAAGTTAGCTTTCCATTGCTTTCAATAAATGAATTCAATTTTTAGAAAAATAATGTGAGCAACAATTTTAGATCCTCTATCATACCAAGACCTTTGAAATTGCTTTTGCACTTTAATTCCACCTCAGTTCCATGTAGAAATTAAAAATCCACTTCTAGATATCCCTGTTATTCTTCACTGGATCCCAAAGGAACACCAATGAAACTAGTTTTTAAAGCTTATTAAGCATATTAAAGGAAATATGTCCCAGACACACATACCAATTAAGAGCTATATTTTGTATCCATTTACATCCATGCATCCCAAATGAAATGGGCATGATTTTATGGATGAGACAAGAAACAAATTAAGAGGCGAGAAGCACATTAGGACAACATATATTCTATAAGCATAATGTTATATTTAACTTTAACTATTATTCTAATTTCAATATTTCAGCTTTAGTTTGTAGGAATGAAGACAATGAATGAAGAAACATTATTTTAAAGCAGACTGTTCTATAAGAATAAAAAAGTCTCCTTATTGTAATATCAAAGCCAGATGTACAATAACACTAAAAAGAGTATAGGTCTCTCTGTGTGTATTCTATGCATAGTTTCCTCCTGATTTACCTTTTATTAATAAACAAAATAAATTTTGAATGTAAAATTTCCCTTATTTATCTTTTTTTCTTAAACTAGTAATAAGCAAACCATAGAAATAACCCCAATGTAGTGGTTCCCAAAGTGGGTGGTACCACCCCCTGCGGGGCAGTAGGATGCCTTAGGGGGCGCTAAGAGGCAAGGGGGCTGGCAGGGTGTGCTAAGAGGTGGCAAGGGGCATTCGAGGCACCAAGCCTGCAGGTTCACCCATTGACTGTAGCACTGCTCTGGAGATGGCGCCTCCAATGCGGAAGTGGTGGCACATTACGTGCCGCCAGGACTGTGTTCGACATGCCTCCCCCCTGCTGCCTCTTAGCACCCCTCTGCTGGCCCCCTTGGGGATGCTAAGAGGTGGCAGGGGGTGTTCAAAGCATGGGCCCTGCAGGTTCACCCATTGACTAGCACCGGTCTGGAGCTGGCATCTCCAATGAGGAAGCAGTGACACATTATGTGCCACTGCGGCTGCGTTTGAGGCACCACCCCCCGCCACCTCTTAGCATCCCCAAGGAGGCTGGCAGAGGGTCATTAAGAGGTGGCAGGGGAGGCATGTCAAACATGGCCACAGTGGCACACAACGTGCCACTGCTTCCACATTGGAGGTGCCAGCTTCGAAGCGGTGCTACAGTCAATGGGTGAACCTGCAGGGCTGGTGCCTCAAATGCCCCCCTTCCACCTCTTAACATCCCCAAGGGTCTGGCAGAGGGGTGCTAAAAGACGGCAGGGGGCATTCGAGGCACTGGCCGGCCCTGCAGGTTCACCCATTGAGGTGCTGGTTCCAGAGCAGTGCTACAGTCAATGAGTGAAACTGCAGGGCTGGTACCTCGAATACCCTCCTGCCACCTCCTAACATCCCAAGGGGGGCAGCAGAAGGTTACTAAGAGGTGGCAGGGGGTGGCTCATTGAATGCAGCTACAGTGGCATGTAAGGTGCCACCGCTTCCGCATTGGAGGTGCTGGCTCTGGAGTGGTGCTAGTCAATGGATGAAACTGCAGGGCCAACTGGCACCTCAAATGCCCCCCTGCCACCTCTTAGCGCCCCTCTGCCAGCCCCCTTGGGGATGCTAAGAGGTGGCAGGGGGGCATTCTAGGTGCTGGCCCTGCAGTCTCACCCCATTGACTGTTGTACAGCACTGGAACCGGCACCTTGAATGCAGTAGCATGCCGCCACTGTCACATTTCTATCTGTCCATCCATCCATCCATCTAAAAGGTCTGTCTGTTTGCCTGCCTGCCTTCCTGCCTACCTACCTACCTGTCTGTCTTTCTGTCTATCTACCTACCTATCTACCTATCTACCCATATATTCATTCAAAAGGTCTGCCTGCCTGCCTACCACCCACCTACCTACTTATCTATCTATCTATCTATCTATCTATCTATCTATCTATCTATCTATTTATCAACATTTCTATCTTCCTGCCTGCCTGCCTGCCTGCCTGTCTGTCTCTCTCTCTCTCTTTCTCTCCATCTATTTATCCATCCATCCATCCATCCATCCATGTTCAAAGTGCCAGCAGGAAAGTGCCACATCAGGAAAGTAGAACAAAGGCAGTATGGGAGGGATGGAAGGAAGGAGGGAGGGAGGGAGAGAGAGAGAGAGAGAGAGAGACCTGATGCATCAGAGGCCTAGTTTAGACTGAGGCCCTTTTCCACATTGAAACATCTTTGCCAGCATATTGAAACCTCTTTGGCCTCTATTAAAGGTTTTGTGGATGAAACATGGTCAAGACTATCAGGAAGCTTTTGAGGCTTTAAACAGGATCCATTAGACCAGATCTCCACCCTAAAAATTACTTTTCCCCAATGTATTACAGTGCCAATTCTGAAGAAGGCAAAACCAAAATGTACTGGTAAATTACAAGGAGAACACACACACACACACACACACACACACCCTTCTAACCCTGCTGAAGCAGGTTATTGGACTAGAATAGATATCTCGTTATCTTTTTCCTCCCTCCCTCCCTCCTCCTTTATTTCTTTTTCTTTCTGTCCCTTTCTTCCATCCTCCCTTCTTGGTCTGTGCCCTTTTCTTTCTTTCCCTTTTCTCTTTCTTTTCTTCCTCTCTTTCTTCCTCAGCTGGTTCTTGGCCCATGAATTTGACAGCCTTGCTGTAAATCAATGCACGATCCATAAAATGGATTTGTACGCTCCCAATTAGAGGAAGCAGAAAGTATGTAGTTAACCTGATTTTGGAGTAATTGTAATTGTAATCTGCACTGTATATCAGACATTAATACAATTGAGCGAGTCGAGAATTATTTTACAAGAAGAGTACTACACTCCTCTGTTCACAATAGAATACCCTATACCACCAGGCTTGAAATTTTGGGCTTGGACAATCTTGAACTATGCTGCCTATGGTTGGACTTAAGTGTAGTACACAAAATTATCTGCTACAATGTCCTACCAGTCAATGACTACTTCATCTTCAACTGCAACAATATAAGAGCACACAACAAATACAAACTCAAGGTTAACCGCTCCAAACTTGATTGCAGAAAGTACGACTTCAGCAACAGAGTGGTCAATGCCTGGAATGCACTACCTGACTCTGTTGTTACATCCTCTAACCCTCACTCCTTCAACCTCAAACTATCCACTATTGACCTCACCTCATTCCTAAGAGGTCTGTAAGAGGCATGCATAAGTGCACCATTGTGCCTCCCATCCCTGTCCTATTGTCCCCATTTATTTGTACCTATTTCCTGTATTCTTATTCATGTTTATACTTATATCTTTTCTTGTAAGTGATTGACAAATCAAATCAAATAAATAAATTTCTTAGTATTTTCTAAGGGCTTATGTAGAATATGTTATAATCGTCAAACTGCAAGTGAAAAAAACAGGTCTAGTGCTATGTACAATCACAACTGATGCATAGCTGAAGTTCTGCATAGGCATTATGACCATGACTTCTACTTCTATTCTATAGAAATCATAAGTTCAGAGTTCTCCCAGTTCATATATCTGCTCCTAGACAGATAGTACTTTCTATCAGAAACAATGATTTCCACAGCAACTCAGATTTACTAGTATTCAGCTTCTTCCTGTCATTTCTTAATCAGATACTAATACCCTGAACACTGATAAAAAAAATGTTTGACTACATTTCTCTTACTTTCCAGTATACATCATTCCATCCATTCCCAAACAAACCAGGATGGCTAGATCCAAGCATAGATGAAAACCAAGGTAGAACTCTACATGGCTTTTGGTCATAGAGCAGAAGGATCTCCAGAAAACAGAGTAAGCTGCTGACCCAGTCACCATCAAAGATATAGAGTCAAAATTGCAATATATTTTTATGGAAGTTTGCTTTTTTAAAAACCTTCCACACACTTAAATTTGCAGTATGTTTGGGATGTGTTTGTTCTTTTCTAAGAAGTGTAGTAATTAAAATATTAACATAATCTATAGCTATACACTGAAGAATTATATAACATGCAAGACTTTTGCTATTAAGAAATTATATGAACATATATGTGAAAACTTCAGGATGCAACACAACAGACATATTGCTGTGATAAACAAAACAACAGATTGGGAGTTCCAATTTACAAATATCTGAAAGCTGTGTAACTAAAAAAAATACAAAAAATTCATATATTAAGTCAGAGGCTTTTTCTAAAGTATACTAACTTTTGGAAAGATAATAATTATTGAAATAGATGCTTTTGATCGGAAAGGATTTTAAAAAAGCATCAGTATCTAATTAGCCATCTAGGAATGATGGTACATAAGGAAAGCATCTAAAATGTTTTACTCTGTCAAGTTATAGAAATTCCAAAGGAAAACATATTTAACTAGCATTTTCATTGTTGGAAAGCAAATTTTAAATAAAAAAATAAGGCAATGCATCCATATGTAATCATTAAAAAAAAGAAAAGCTAGAAACTTTCTCCTGGTGATCCTTAGAGTTTTGTTCCAATCTACCATGAATAAAGCTTTCTTTAATATAGGGTGTTTTTTTCAGAGTATTCCTGAAAAGGAAAAGTCAAGTCTATTAGGAACTCTCTAGAAATGTTAAGGGAATTCAAGCACTGGAAGTGAAAAGAGACGTCGACCGTTGAAAAATGGATTTTAAAATTGACTGAATTAGCAGAGATGGTGAAATTAACTGCTTTGATCAGAGATAATGAACTAGACCACGGATGTCAAGCTCAATTTCATTGAGGGCCACATCAAGGTTGTGTTTGACTTCAGGGGGCTGGGTGGGTATGGTCAGTTCAACATCACACATGTTGGGAGCACAAGCACTCAGCCTGTGAAAATGAAGCTCAGTTTTTGCTGGCAAAGGCACTGCAGGACACTCCTTTGCTGTTTCCAGGGTGGGTCAGATCTAAGCACCCTGTGGGCCAGATTCAGCCTGTAGGCTTGAGTTTGACACCCTTGGACTAGACAGTTTTATAAGATGCTGGAAGCCATTTGTGGACTTTCTGTATGTTAAGTACAATGATGTTAAGTACAATAACAGAGGAATTTGAAGATTAACGTAATGTTTAGTTTAATCCTTAACCTGTTATTGTTCATATGTAACTGTGTGTGTGTATATAAGGGGAGGAGAATTTATTCTTTTCTCTTTTTTTTCAGCATCTAGCCAGGGTGGATTCTATATGTTTATTGTTAAATTTATTTGATATTTGGATCAACTTTTTTCCCTTTTTACACACCAGAACAATGGTTGTTAGTACTGGCTGTATGTTTTTGTTTGTTTGTTTGTTTTTGTGTTTTGTATTTTATTTTTAATGATAAAACAAAATAAATACACTTGAAAATAGAAATGCTAAAATGCTTTGATCAGAGATAATGGACTAGACCAGGGTTGTCAAGCTCAATTTCATTGAGGGTAACATGAGGGTCACTTGAGTTTGCAAAGACTTAAATGTCCAAATCCATCGTGGTAGAGGGGGACAAAAAACCAATGATAACTGGGAGAAATTTTCTAGCTTCTCTTTTTTAAAAAATGAGATTACATATAGATACATTGCTTTATTCTTTTATTTAAATTTTGTTTTCCAACAATGAAAATACTATTTATAAGCATTGATAAGCAGGGAAAGTAAACACTGTTGCTTCTTTGTAGAAAAGGAAAAGATGCCTTAGGAAACCTTGGCAAATGTTCACTATATTTATTTCAGGAATGATACAAATATCACAACAAAATGGCAAATGTTCAGTAGCTAGTTGTTCTCATTTGGTAATAGATACATAATAATACTTATTTTAAATAGATGAATTCAATGACAATGTTTTTATTATTAAGTTTTATTATTAAATGTTCCAGATTTAGTTGCATATTATTATTGAAAAATGAAAAAAATTGTTTGAAGATTAAGGCCTACTTGATATCTTCTCCATTTTTACCATTCAAAATATTCTCAAAGCAGAAAACTATCTACAGTATCATGGATTATATTTATCTAATTTATATCCTGGCTTTTTATTCACAGTCACTGCACATATCAACTGAGTGTTTTTACTTGAGGCACAAGTGAGCAGGCTGAAATTATCCTATTTTGGATATAATAGGCTGTAATGCTGTCAAACATAGAAGAAAAGAAAAGAGGACAATCAGTATCATGGTTGCTAGATTCAGTGATAGAAGTGAGGGATGCACCATTGGAAGATCTGAAAGACCAAGCTGGGGTCTCTATCTCTATCACTGACTTAGTTAGGGTCTCTAATCAACCAGTGGAATATAACCAGTGGTGGGATTCAGCTAGTTAGCACTGGTTCACTAGAATCAGTAACTGTTTGTTCAGTTTGGTGAACCGGCTGAGGTCTTGACCCTACCCTCACAACCATTCTTCCCAGTGGTGGGATTCAATTTTTTTTACTATCAGTTCTGTGGCCATGGCTTGGTAGGCGTGGCAGGGAAAGGATACTGTAAAATATCCAGTCAGAGGTGGTATTTGCTACTCAACATTTCTGCTACCAGTTCTCCAGAACTGGTCAGAACCTGCTGAATACCACCTCGGATTCCTTCCCTCTCCTTGCTGGGATTCCTTGCTGGGCTGCTCAACTCATACATTGGGTGAGAGTAGGGGGCTATTGACAACCTGCTTCCCCTTCCCTCCTTATGCTGTGCCAAAGAGAGTCACTGCCTTTTTGTACTTTCCCGTCTGGCCAGATTGACGCCATTTCAAGCATCTTGGTGATCCCCTAACCACCCACTCTGCCTCTTCCAAGTATGTGACATCTGCGCAGGCAAAATCCCAAGGCATTTCTAAGGTGTACAAGAGAAGGAAGCATGGGAGGAGAGCATATTGGCAACTGGACTCAGAGGAGCTCAGGGCCTGGTCGCGACAAGTCCCATGCTCCTGGGAAGATGGGGAAGAAGCTCTTCAGTTTGCTTGCCTCCCACTGTCACAGCAGAAGCAGCAGTAGCAGCCAGGGAGGAAGCTTGTGGAGATAGTACCTTAGCAACTGGACTGTTTCTCTCTGACCCCCTTTTCTGTTTTGTCTGCTGGATTGATGCAGGTGGATATCAACCCTAGTTTACTGTTCATTGCAGCTAGGAGTACTAAATAAGGCTGTAAACGAAAGTTTGTGTTGTACCCAGTCCAGACATTAGATTAGCCCCCTGCGAAGTCCTCATCTGCCAAGCTGAGGACTCACTTGCCACCTGCTTAGGTGCCTATACTTCCAGGGATGGGATAAGGTCCTTCAGGCACTTAGCTTGGCCACCGGTTTAGTAGCTCCAGCCCCGCTCTTTGTCACTGGGAGTCCAGGGATAAAAATGCTCAATGGTGCCTGGTATGGAAGGAAGCCCTGGATATAATAGGAAGCAGATTGGCATGATTGGCAGACATGATTGGCAGACAAATATTGATTGATCACTTCAGGGGAAACCATTAGCAATTTTGTGGCAGTTCTTCTGATTCAAATGACTGTCCATGACTGCTTTGATGCAAAACTTACACAGACAAAATGACATTGAGATCATCATGCAGCTCATGCCCTGAGGGTTTGAAATTGATATATTACAAAATGGCTTCAACTTTATGAACTTTACGAACCAATGTAAAAGTTAACCCTGATTAATCTAAACGTTATCTTATTTTGTTAAAAAATGTAACTGGATATTAAAAACTGAAGAAGACAATGAAATTAACTTGGAAGTAGAATTTTCTCTTTCTCCCTCATCAAATTTTAAGGCAATGCTTTCTGGAACATGTTTCAGCATCATTTAGAAGCAAATCATATATCTTTTCTTCAGAACAGTTGTCTTAGTCACATCAAATTAGGCCACAACAGTCAATTAATTAGTCAATGAACATTATTAATTTGAAAAGGCTGCTAGTTTTACGTGAAAGTAAATCTCATTGAACATGCTGGGATTTGCTTCTAAATAAATATAAAGTTAAATTGTCAAAGAAATTATTTATATTTAAGTTGTATATTTCTTTCCTCAAAACCAGGAGTGTAATTCTGAATAAATTTGCATAGGATCATTCTAGGAAATAATGTGTGTGAATGTTCTTATTTTTATATTACAAAGAAATTAAAATTCATATCATTTCTTAAAAAAAATAATCAGAATTCTCATTACTGAAAAACTTATTTGACAACTTCAAGTTCACTTAGTTCACGTCAATTGCTATAACTTTAACAAGCATGACTTTGTTTCATTCACTTGTCAAAATCTGACTAAAATCGAGACAGACATTTATGCTGCATATATGACCTACTGTCAATCTACACAGTTATACCTGAAAGTGCTCGAGAAAGTTACATCTTTGCAGTCTACCACCTGTCATGTCATTGGGGGTGGGGGTTTAGACAGAAAATTATTTTCAGTTTCTGATCTATGAATGCTGTCACACAATTTCAGATTATAAAAATATTTCTAGAAAAAGTAGTAATATTGTGTGGTATTTTTTTAAAAAACAAGAAACTGAGACATATTACACTTTCAGAAATTCACATCTATCACTAAGGGTTGCTTCAGATTATGTCAAAGATTTTTGTAAGCTGTACTTTAAGTAGGCATTAAATAATAGAATACAATATTCCTGATAAACTATATTAAACTTGTTGGCTGTTTCAGCTGTCCTTTAGGAAATTATGGCAAATCAAAGAAGCTATCTTCGTGTTCAGACTTGTACTGAGGCATTAAAAGTAGCATTTTAGATGAAGATGACTAATATTTACTACATATATATTTTATTTTATTTATTTATTTAGCTACCTATAATCTCCTTATTGGAGAAACATCTGTATAAATACATAATCAAGTAAGTAAATAAATATTTAAAAAGTATTGAAACTGCTAGCCAAAATAATCTGTTCAGATTTGATCTTAAGAAAGCAATCGATTATTTTAAAGCAAGTTTTTTATTTATTTATTTTAAGTCTGATCAGGTACGGAATTGATGAACTGTGTACTTTTTTTTAAGAACAAGTTTCTACACAGTAGCAAATAATACAATATTTGTGCCAAATACAATTTTGAGGATGCTATTAGTTCACAAATATATATTTAATTTTTAAGATGGATACTTTTGTAGTATAGCACAAATACTGCATAAGCTTTATGTATTCTTCTTGGATAAACTTCCATTTTTTACTTTTCAGGGTCAAAATGAAGTCATTTCTTTTTTCAATCACATTTAAGACTTCTTCTAGTCTGAGACAATTTCAGCAGCTATTGAGATAGCTATGCTTCCATTCCAATTTACACAGCTTCTTCTTGCCAGGAGAGTAAAGGGAAAGAAAGAAATACTTTTATAGGATGTGGAGGGTTAGCAAAAATAATAAAGGAAACACTGGAAGTCCCTCATTTACAAGCCTAGGTATATTACCAGGATGTCTTGTAGCATAATACAGACTAAGAATTATAATATTACCAGAATAATAGATAATATATTTTATTCACAAGGCTTTTAAATGTTTTTGGAAACCATTACTAATGTCCTTCAACTGCTATTGAGAATGACAGAAAACATTGGTATGCAGTTGAACAGGGTCACAAAGAGAATGCTTGACATTACAAATCTGGGATTTTTCTGACTGACCTGTAAGTCATCATAATATTTCAAGAGAGATGTGAAATTAATGCACACATGATTAGGCCAAGATTTTTTTTAACTTGGCTTGAAATTAAGGAGAATGTATCAAATGTCCAAATCACAACGGAATATAGCATAATCTCTCTTCTCTATCTCTCTATCATTTCTATTTTGGGCATTGTTGCAATGCTAGTCTCTCTCTCTCACTCTTTCTCCCCTCTTATAATGAAATTGTACATATATCATTTCCACACAAAATGGTTGCATCCTGCTTGTTGAAACAAGTCTCAGATATGGAAAGTACTGCATGAGTCATTCAGCAGTGTTGTCTGAATATGACAAAGTGGCAGGTGAGGCAGGTATCCATGTTCCACTATGAAATGCATTCAAATTAAAACTGTTCTCAGATAAAAATACTAACAGTTATCAAAAAAGTTATCAAAACAATGGACAGGAGCAAACTAACTCACCTGTACTAAAGCAACATGTTACCAGTGTTAGATATGGGCTAGATTCAAGAGGCAGGACAACGTGGAGAGGTAAAAAAAAGATCTCTTTATTCTGCTCCATGTAAAAGATTGCTCCAGGCCATGCCTGCTGCTCTTTTTATAGGCTACTGTCCAAACTTCAGCCACTAATGGCTGTTCATTTTCCCACCAGAAAATGAACCAATGGGGAAAGTCTGACATCACTGACTTTTCCCCATTGAAGCCCCTCTCCTCCTGGAAGAAGTATTCATTCAATCAGCTTTCACTCACAGAACATAATCACATAAGTAGGCAGAACTCCTGTGGGTGTGACTGGACCTGCGCAGTTCAGTCTCACCAGTGGTGGTGACCTGACTAGTTGGGTCTGCTGCCATTCCAGAGCTGGCCCTTGGAACTTCCCTGAAGTTTTCTGGGGGTATGGCTGGCTCCGACGAAACAGAGGGTTCTGAGTTTCCTCGCTGGATTCCCTACCCCCAGCTAAGTTATCCTGCGGTGTACTGGGCTTTGAGTTTAGTCCTACATTGGGGAGGCTTGTGTTTTCAGTATTTTTAGTTGTCATGGTTGGTGTTTCCTCTCCATGTTGGATATCTGTCTCTGAGGCTTTCTGGTTGTTCTGATCCCAGTCCAGTCATCCTCTGAGTTGATCTATGTGTCTGCTCCATATTTTCCCATATTCTAGTCTACTCTATAAGATCGAGAGCCTGTGACTGCACTACTCATGCAGAGATCCATGACCCCGCCTCCCCTCATAGTTATGAGCATAAACCAATTGGCCTATGCCCAAATATCTGCATTTACTCATCAAATCTGCAGGTGTGCTTGGATTGTAGTGTGGATGTAATCTATCTAACGCTATCTTCTGCCACATTAAAAATTCTGCTGGACTTCTATGTGTGGCAGCTGAGGGTGTGATCTTGTTTATCATTAAGAATTTGTCTATTTTTGTTTGCCATTCCTCTGGTCCCATTTTTGCTAAGGTTTCCTTAGTGGATCTTATGACCCTTTATGCCTGCCCATTATTTTAGGGATACCGCAGTGCTGATAATGCATGGTGGATTCTCTGTTCAGCTAGAAAGCATTCAAAATTGTTTGCTGTGAATTGGGGCCCATTATCTGATTCCACAACATCTGGTAAGCCATGTGTGGCAAACAATTTCCTCAATACCTTAATCACAGTGTCTGCTGTGGTGGTTTTCATGATCGTTACTTCCACCCACTTTGAATATGCATCTACAGTTGTTAGAAATTTTTGCCCTAGCATTGGCTCTGCCAGGTCTATAATTATTCTAGACCAAGGTGCTTTTGGTGATTCCCATTCTTGGTGCTGAAGGGGGTGCGGGTCTGGATTCCAGATAAGGCATACAAACTGCAACCCATTTTTCAATTTCCTTATCCATTCCCAGCCACCAGGTATAATTCCTGGCTAATGCTTTCATTCATACTATCCTGGGTGGCCCTCATGCAACATTCTTAAAATTTGTTCTCTCAGTTTCTTGGGTATCACAACTCTATCCACCCACAACAAACACCCCTTAATTACAGTTCATTTTGCTGGATTTTAAATGGTTTAAAGTCACTTTCCAGTGCTCCTTCTGTCCATCCTCTCAACACCCAGTTTAAAATACATGCCAGAGTTTTGTCTTTGGCTGATTGTTTGGCTATCTATGACACTGTGATAGGGCCAGTGGCAATGTCTTCAATGAGGAGTATGGATGTGGCTGGAGTGGAGTCTTCAACAGGTTCTGGAAGAGGGCAATCGTTGAGTGCATTTGCATGATTTATGGTCTTGCCCAGCCGATGTATAAGACAATAGTTATATGCAGCTAAGAAAACAGTCCATGTTGTCATTCTGGGGGATAATATGTTTGGTGTTGGTTTGTTCCCTGCTATGATGCAGAGGAGTGGTTTGTGGTCTGTGACTAGCTCAAATTGTCTCCCATAAAGATATTCGTGAAAATGCTTAATTGACTGCTACTGCAGCCAGTGCTTCCTTATCTAGCTGGCTGTAATTCCATTCAGCTTTGGATAAAGTTTTTGAGTAGAAAACAACGGGTGCTTCTCTGCCATTTGGGAATTTATGGCTGAGAATGGCCCCTATCCTAAAGGGGGATGCATCACATGTTAGTGAAAGCAGTAATGTTTCATTATATTGTACTAAAACACTGTTAGAAGTTAGGTGTCCTTTTATGGTTTTAAATGCAGATGCTTTTCTGTGTCCCCAAGTCCATTCTGCTTTTTTATTGAGAAGTCTGTGAAGTGGTTCAGCAACTGTTGCTTTCTGTGGTAGAAAAATACTGTAAAAGTTTAAAAGTCCCAGGAAAGTTTGTAATTCTGTTTTGTTTGTTGGGGGGGGGGGGGGGGCTTCTTTAATTGCTTTTATTTGACTATCTGTGGGGTATATACCTGTGTTATCAATTAAATATCCCAAAAATTCAATACTTGGTACTACTATGTGGCATTTCTCTTTTTTGATTTTAAGGCCAGCTTCTTGAAATCTGCTCAGGACTAACCTTAGTCTTTGTTTAAGTTGTTCTTTGTCCTCTACTGCCATGAGGACATTATCAAAATAAGGTACTACTCCCAAAATACCTGCAGTAAGCATTCCGTTAAGCTTTGAAGTAGTCCTGGGGCTACGCCAACCCCAAATTGCATTCTTTTGCATTTGAAAGCACCCCTGTGGGTTACAATGGTCTGAGCTTCTGCTGTTTCTTCATCCAAAGGTAACTGCTGATATGCTTGAGCCAAGTCTAATTTGGCAAAAAAAATCATTTTCCTATTGAATGCAACAGATATTGTTCTACTGGATATGTGGTCTGTTGCGATATTTATTGATATTTTATAATCAGCACATATCTTAATGGACACACCTGGTTTAACTGGGGTGACTATAGGGGTCTCCCACTTAGTATGATCAACTGGCTTAAGGACTCCTTGGGATATTAGTTTTCCTAATTGTTCATACACCTTGGGCCTCAGAGCAAAAGGGACTTGCCTTGGTTTTAATCTGACAGTGGCAACTTTGAGATCAAGGTTTGAAGAAATAAGGGTCTCCATATACTTGCCTAGGCTCCCATCGAAAATATCCTTGAATTCAGTCTGTAGGTCCTCTCTCATTTGATTGTAATCCTCTGCTTGCAGGGTGTGGATAGTCACTTCCACTCCTATGGCTCTAAACCACTCTATCCCAAGGAGGCTTGGTAGTTCTTTGTCCATGATAGTTAAAGGCAATTCACCAGTGAAATTTCTTGATTTTACTGGGAAAATTCCCCTTTCTAAGATGGGAATTCTGTTTACTTGGTAGTATTTTAGTGTTAAACATTGTGGTTTTAGTTGTTGTCGAGTTATGCCATGGATTGCTTCCTTTATAGTTGTCCAGGATACCATAGATCCGCAGTCAATTTCCATATCACAAGGTTTTTATCCTATTTCCATATCACAAGGTTTTTATCCTATTATCACTGTGATGTTGAATTTCTTTGATTTATGGGCATCAGAATGCCCCACTATTGTTTACTCATAGTCTCTGTCCCTCTCCATTCTATTATCTTCCCGCCTGTAGTTTGAATTTGGCAGTTTCTGGAATTCCCTTTGTTGTGGACCATGTGGCTGGTTAGGAAAACCAGCTTGTCTCTGATTGGGGTATGCATGCAGATTTGCTGCATGCTTCAGCAATATGCCCCCTTCTCTCGTATCAGTGGCAGGTTGCATTCCTGAATTTGCAAACCACCTGGGGATGGTTTCCTTTGCAGCCTGCACACCACAAGGGGCTCTGGCTGACCCCTTCGGGCCCTGTGTATTACTCTATGTATTTCTTCTTCCTCTTTGGATATTTCACCAATTTCCCCCTCTCCCTGATATTTGCCAGTTGTTCCCCATGCTGGGTGAACGCTTCTGGACTTTGCAATTGTGGTTGCCGGTTTCTCAAATATTTCTGCTGCTCAGACTTCCTCTATTACTTCTTTCAAAGATATGCTCTTTTTAGCTATTAGTTTCCTCTGTAATCTCAGGTCCCTCATTCCAACTACAATTCTATCTCTCAAATTTATTTCCACATTTTCAAACTCACAGCCTGCAGCAATGTCTTGCAGGTTTGTAAGGTAATCACTTATGGTCTCACCTGGTTTCTGTTCTCTGTGGAAAAAGTCAAGTCGGTGAGCCAGTGATGATGCAGTGGAAGCATAATGTTCTTCTAACATTTTTTTGTAATTCTTTCCATTCCATTGTTTCCACATCTTTGGGTGCAGCTAGGGTTCTAGATGTTTTGTAGAGGTGATTTCCGCAATGTCCCAGGAATAGAGCTCTGTTCCTCTGTTCTGTTGTATCATGCAATGAATTTGCTTCTAAAAACATTCAAAATTGTCCCATGTAGGTGACCCAGTCATGTTTTGTTGGATCAAAAGGTTCTGGTTGAGCGTGGGTGGACATTTTGGTGATCAACGAAGTGATACAAGTGTTCTGCTGTAAAAAAAATGTCCGCCTACACGTTTCCTTTGTTCTCTTCTAGTATCCGATCTTTGTTGCCAGTGTTAGATATGGGCTAGATTGAAGAGGCAGGACAATGTGGAGAGGTAAAAAAAAAAGATCTCTTTATTCTGCTCCATGTAAAAAACTGCTGCCAGGCGCACCTGCTGTTATTTTTACAGGCTGCTATCCAAACTTCAGTTACTGACGGCTGTTTGTTTCCTGCACGGAAAATGAACCAATGGGGGAAGTCTGACATCACTGACTTTTCCTCATTGAATATCTAACAACCAGCCTTCATATTAGAAAAAAAGAGGTAGAAATAACAAGAGTTTTCCCACTATAAACTGCCAGTATAAAAATGGTGTATTTGAAAGTAAGGTACACACTGGATTTTTGTCTTGTAATCTTATTATTCTTTATAATAAATACAATAAATTTGGACTCATAGGTACTTGGCAGGAAATCCTTTATAATTCCAGAGGCTCTCTCTACAAGTTTACTTGAGTATTGTCTCAAGTTCTTAGACACAAATCATGACAATTAATTCTCTCAATATAATGTACAGTATAAGAACCAAGTACACTTGCACTGATTATGTAATTAATTCTAGCAGTCAATCTGTGATATTACAGAAGGTAGAAGTCCAGCTATTACTGGCTGCTGCAGTGTTTCTGGTAAATTTGTTGCTTCAGACTTTTGTTCCTTGCCAGGTAAATTAGAACTACTGTTACTCACTATGAGGTATATAGAATAGAATAGAATAGAATAGAATAGAATAGAATAGAATAGAATAGAATAGAATAGAATA
>NW_020769317.1:8124408-8156877 GCF_900518735.1 Pseudonaja textilis | reverse complement strand
TAGAATAGAATAGAATAGAATAGAATAGAATAGAATAGAATAGAATACTTTATTGGCCAAGTGTGATTGGACACACAAGGAATTTGTCTTGGTGTAAATGCTCTCAGTATACATAAAGAAAAGATACATTTGTTAAGAATCAAGAATCATAACGTACAACACTTAATGATAGTCATAGGGTACAATCAACAATCAAATCATACTAGGAAAAAGTCAATATAAATCATAAGTGTTGCGGTATTCCCCATTAGGGGAATGAGTACACTCAGGGAAACGTAGTGAGAGTGGTGGGGAATAACACACAGCCGGCATACAGATACACTGAATAATAAAATGTAGCTTTTACTTCCTGTAAATGGGTAAACAAAGTCCAACAAACAGTCCAAATCATACAAGGTTAAAGTAGTTAGTATCAGTCCAGGGATAATCCAAAAACAAAGTCCAGTATCATAAACAAAGTTCAGTAAACGGAGTTTGCTAACAGTTTGCAAGACTCATAGCAATCCAAGCAGAATGACATTCAGGCAAAAAGCAACAAGGAAAATGCAAGAAGAGAACAAACCAGGTTTCTGGGTCCATCTTACGGCCGTTGGAGGAACCTCAACCAATCACAATTACAGCATTCTCTTAAAGATACAACAGTATTACATAACTATCCTGGTTTATATATTGCCAACCCAACTGTTAGGTGACTATCAATCCTAACAAAAAGGATACAAGCAACAAAGTCCTACAATCACAAGTGGGAGGGGATGGGTGATAAGGAGTGATGAGAAGATTAACAGTAATAGTAGTGCACACTTTGTAAATAGTTGAACAGTGTTGAGAGAATTATTTGTTTAGCAGAGTGATGGCTTTCAGGAAAAAAAAACTGTACTTGTGTCTAGTTGTTCTGGTGTGCAGTGCTCTATAGTGTCATCTTGAGGGAAAGAGTTGTAACAGTTCATCTCCAGGATGTGAGGGGTCTGTAAATAATTTCACAGCTTTGACTCATGCAGTATACAGGTCCTCGATTGAAGGCAGGTGGGTAGTAATTGTTTTTTCTGCAGTCCTAATTATCCTCTGAAGTCTGTGTCTGTCCTGTTGGGTTGCAGAACCAAACCAGACAGTAATAGAGGTGCAGATGATAGACTCAATAATTCCTCTGTAGAACTGTATCAGCAGCTCCTTGGGCAGTCTGAGCTTTCTGAGTTGCCACAGAAAGAACATTCTTTGTTGTGCTTTTCTGATGACATTTTTGATGTTAGGCGTCCATTTTAGGTCATGTGATATAGTAGAACCTAGAAATTTGAAGGTCTCTACTGTTGATACTGTGTTGTCTAGTATTGTAAGAGGTGGCAGTAAAGTCTACCACCATTTCTACGATTTTGAGTGTGTTCAGTTCCAGTTTGTTCTGGTTACATCACAAGGCAAGTGGCTCTCTGGCTCTCTGCCCTAATGATTTCTTCCAACAACCAGTTCACCAAACTGCTCAGAAAGTCAATAACCAGTTCTCCTGAAGTGGTATGAACTGACTGAATCTCACCACTGCATGTAAGGCATGCAGAAGGCAAGATACATCAAGTCAGCTATCTTAATGACAAGGAAAATGCAACATTGCATTATTTCTACACTCTTTTTCTTTTCTTCCTTTTGCACAACAAGAAGTCCCAGTGAGTTTACTGCATAGTTAGGCAGGGGGCTAATTTCTTAGTTCAAGTTACTCTAAAAATTACTGTTGTAAATATAAAATGAAGGATAATCCACCTATGAGCTACCTGCAGTTCTTAGAAGAAAAATGTGATCTAAATCAAACAACTAAAGGATACAAGTGTCATGTAGATACACATACTGAAATGTACAAAGTATGCTTTTTGAAGCTATTAAGGTACTAAGTTAAAAATCAATCAAGTATGTTTCATTTGACTATTGGACATTTTATCAAGCTAAGTAATAAGGAATATCCTGAAACAGAAGTGTGATGTTTATTCAATGTTTACTTTTGAATGAATGGATGATTAACTATTTGTGTGCATCAATAAGGATCTTCCTTAAAACATTGTCTGCCTTTCCAATTTGAACTGTTCTACAAAGCATTTACCTTCTTAAAAAGCAAATTCATTCATCATAATAGTATGTGATGCATTTGAAGTACAAAATTACAGTGCCATTTTGTTCGTATTGGGGCTCACATTTTATTTGCTTTGTGCCATTACCATGATAACTGTACAGTTGCATTTTAAGAAGCCACTTTTCTTGGGAAGGTTGGTAATGAGTTACTATTTTCAGAACTTAAATAAATAAGGGTATTCTTGATACTAGGACATGTTGCAGTTAAGTGTTATTAGAAAATAGGGTAAAATAGAAAAAATGTAGAATTATTTTTCAAAAATAAAAGACAGATGTAGGATGTGTCCTCCTGGATAAATAATCATTGATCCTTACTTTGGAATACAAAAAGGGTATGAATAATAGTGAAAAGTACCTGAAAAAATTAAATAAAGAAAAGCCTATAAATTAAATATTTTAATAGGGTCTGTCAATGTTTTAGATCAGAGCTCTCCAAACTTGGCAACTTTAAGCCTTGGAGACTTCAACTCCCAGAATTCTCCAGCCAGCTGGCTGGAAATTTCAAGTTGGCAAGTTTGGGGACCCCTGTTTTAGATATATGTTTTTCCAACAATTCCCACATTTTAATCTTAATTGGGTTAAAATATAAAAAAGCACCATAGAATGCTTTTATTATATGTAATAATGACATCATCCTGAAATTCTATATACAGTTCAGCATGAAAGGAATATACAAAAACAAAACCAAAGAACAGGTCATATTATTCTCATAGCACTAAGCAATAAACCAATTACTATAAGCAGAAATGAGTACTGTTTTCTACACAGTGCTGCTGTTTTCCAATAGGTAAATTTTATTTTAGCACTGCCCATTTTTAACTAAAATTGGAGGCCTTTAAATTTTCTAAATCTTTAGTTTGGAAATAATTCCCTTATCACTATAAAAATTGTTACTGTAACTGAAGGCATCCTTAAACAGATGTCGCTTTAGAAGTGCAGTTCTTAGTGATAAATCCACTGCTAGAAATATCAACAGATCATAAAAAGTGCCAACTATTTCATCTTGTACTTTGTAACCCTTTCCTTCCCTGTTCTACATAGGTAATCCTATGTATGCATGTATGTATTTGTAGATTTGATTTGGAACTTTTGGAATATGTTATGATATTCTGATAAACGTTATTTTAAAATTTAGCAGTACATGCAAGTGCTTTATTAAAGCAAAAAATAAAATAAAAAATAGGCCAATACTTACAAGGAGTGTTGCTTAATTTAATGATCCCCACAGTACTCATTGTAATTATATTTGAAAATAATGGGTAAATTATGTTTAACCATAGCATAATCTAATATTGAATGAAATAATCAGATTAATATGATGTCATTTATGATCTACTATATAGTATGCATTTTCCCGCTAATATTTCCTATCAACTATTCTATATCTTCCTCAGGTCCATGTCATCATTAATAAAATATATAGAAATTATATCTAAAATTGAAAAAAGTGTACATGAACATACTGTACATACATAAGAATTACATGTTGGAAGGAAAATTCTCTCTCCCTCTCTCTTCTCTTTCCTCTCTCCTCCTTTCTCTTCCAAAAGTAGAGTGTTAGTATAAGTTATTTTACCCACTAGAGACAGAATGGATAATTTTCATCAGAACCATCAAATAAAAAAGTTGCTTCTAGTATCTTCAAGCTTTGTTTTTTTCTTTCAAGAAATAGGGACATTAGAATTTAAGTCGGGCAACTTCCATCAGGTTCGGAGAGGAGTCAGCAAGGGTGGTAAAGTCATGGGGAAAGTCCTGCTGGAAAGTCATGGGGAACTGTATCTCCCTTCCCTGGCATGGAAAACCCCCTCCGAAGACAAGTGGTGGCCTAAAATGGCTATCATGAAGATAGGAAGTAATCTGGAAAACTAAGACTGCACTGGAGCGGAGAAGTATACTATAAGCAGATAATATAAGCAGAAAAGAATTATCATAAAGAACTAGGCTAGCAGCAATTGCAAAGTAAGAGAAAACTGGGAAATGCAAGGAAATTATTTTTGGAAAAAGAGAAATTGGATAAGATAGGAAGTAGAATGTAAAAAATGAATATATAACTATTGTCATATTTGCATGTAAAAGTGATGACCCCGACATATGTTGTCCACTGAAAAGAGCCTTTTAGTATTTGCAATGTGAAAAATTGAATAAAGAATATAAGATTGATGAATATAAAGAATGACTAAGAATAAAGAGAACAATATAAAGCAATGTATGAGAATATAAAAAGGAAAATTCGTAATAGATAATGATGTGAAATTAGACAAGAAAGTTGTATCTGTGATTATGGTCATGTTTGATTTAAAATGTTTAAAATGTTAAAAGCCTGGAACCACACTGTTTACTTAAGGGTGTATTTAAAGAAATAAAAATAAAAAAAAATATTAGTAAAAAAAGAAAAAAAGAATTTAAGGGAGGGCAAGGGACCAATTTATGACACCTCCAAGACACTGAAAAATACCACAAAAATACTATGATTTATATACTTGTAACACATGCTAGGAGGCAAATATGAAATAGTGGTATTTTCAGATGTTATCACATGGGTACCACTATTTTCGCATAATCTTCATTTTCTGCAGAAGTTTAATATGCATGTGCATTCTGATATAAGATCTCTTCAGTCTTTCAACTTGAAAATAGAAAGGACTTTTGTATCATTAGACATGAGTGGATGAATGTATTTAAGATACATTTTTTAATAAATTATAATGAAAATTTATTATTTGAAACCATAAAAAAACACCTTTATTCCCCAACTTGAAAGTTTTTTGGAATGCCCATTTTTCAAACACTCTAATCAATGTCTGATTTCAGCTAAAGATAGTAATTTACATTTTTTTTTGCACAATCAGATGCATCTTCCCACCCCACCTCAAAAGTGGGTGGAAATGTCTATGCATCTTATAGAGCAAATGTTGCTGAAGCAACCCACACACACACACACACACACACACACACACCAGTTCCCACCCTTCAGCCATTTTCGGCCTCCTCACATCCCATTTTTGGCTTCTGCACACCCCATTTTTGGCCTCTGTGCAACCTGTTTTCAGCCTCCACGTGCCCTGTTTTCGACCTGTTCCAGGTGGCAGGGATCGCCACTGCTGCCTATTGCTGCCAATCACTGGTGTCAATCACTTGCTGCTGCCTCTTGCTGCCACCACTGCTTGCTTCTGCCACCACTTGCCATCACTTGCCACGGCTTGCCACCACCGTTTACCGCTGCCATAATACTTATGATTAAACAAAATGTGTTATATATTTTGGAAAAGTATTTTTACTAGTTTAATCCAAGACTTGTATTTCCCAGAATAATAGTTTGTTCACTAGTGCATTCTATCCTGTATTTGGATTTTTCAAAATCTGGTTGTTCTTTTGCATTTGTTTTTTTTTTTTTATAAAGCTAATAGTCTAATATTTTCTGACAAAATTTCTGAGTCAGCTAAACAGTTCTGAGAGAGTGAAAATTGCAAATTTGTTTTGCTACACATGAAATTCGATGGAAGAAAACGTATAATTTATATGCTAGCAGGACAGTTATATCCTGCTGATTAGTATATTTCAGTGAATTTCTTTTACTCATCACTATTAAAAAAAGTATATAGTGTTTTTCATAATGTTTTTTTTCAAGGCTTGCAAATTATATAATTGAAGCAATTTAAAGTAAATAAAAAGTTTAAAACTAATTGTATTATAATATACAATGCATTCGTTAAGTTAAAGTACCTATCTAAAAATGGAGAGATTGTAATTCCAGTTCTGCCTTAGGTATAAAGCCAACTGGGTGATTTTAGGCTAGTCATTCTGTTGGTAAAAAAACATTTTACCAAAAAAACAGCAAGGATTAATTCAGGCAGTTGCCAGGAGTCAACACTGACTTGAAGAGTGAATTAATTAATTAATTTCAGGTGAGGTTGTCAATATATGGCGTTCTAATAGCTCACTTATCATCCCATTATCTTGGTTCTGCAAGATCTGATGTGAATTTAGTTAACCCAGGCATTGTCCAAACTGTCATGACTCTCCTCATTTGTGACATCTCATATTTGAGGTTGACAGGTCTTTGCTTATAACCCCTACTGGTAAGGCAACTGGCAGGCAAAATTCAAACCCTGTTCTCCAACATCAAAGGCAGTGTTCTAGCTACTACTGTACCCTGCTGTTATCCAACTGATTATCCAACTGGTTGAAATGGATAGTAAGGGCTAAAGTGGTCCCAATGGTAAATACAACAGGATTAAATGTATTTGTCCTGGTGATTTACATTTCATTGAAGTAAATAGGTATTATTTTATCATGTTTCTATCAATCATGTTTTTCAATTTATTCTTTAAAAATAACTAATGGAAAACATAATTATTGTCATAGCAAAATAGAGGTTGAATAATTCTGCCTTTTATTTCTAACCTATTAACTTTCTACTATCTTGGCTGAACAATTATCTTTTCTTCTTTCTTCTCTTACTCATCCAAAGATACTATTTTTATTCTTTTCGGAAACAGAAAGCAACTACTTGAAGACTTTGTAATTCCAAGGCTGGCAAGAGACTATAGGTTAACTAACCAAGGTCCTCTGCTTAAAGTAGTATTGATTATATATTAATAGTGATAAGTGGTATTTCAGCTGGAACTAAGTGGCTCTGTGAATGAGCTACACCAGGTAATTTACTGAAGTAAAATGTATTTACCTTAGTAATTGTGTTTATTCTGTGTCAACTTCGAACAAAGTTGTATCTCTATAGTGTGGTTAGAGATTTTGCTCCTGGACTAAAGGCAGGATGTTATATTATATGTTAAGCCTTTTTGCCTTTACAACTGCTTCATAAACACTGTAAAACATTTGCTTACCTTAGCTCAGTGGTTCCCAAATTTTTTAAGTCCACCGCCCCCTTAGTGCTACAAACTCATCTTCGGTGCCCCACACCCAGGGGTGGGATGCAAATTTCTGGGGGCGTGCTTAATTTGAGGGTGTGCCTTCTGGTCACATGACTGGGTTGGCATGGCTTGCTGGTCATGTGACTGGGTGGGCATGGCCAGGTGACTGGCAAACCAAATACAAGTGGTCCTCACTTAATGGCTGGTTGTTTAGCAAGTGTTCTAAATGACTGGCCTCCCCAGACCTACTTGACCTGTTTTGGGAGTTTTGACAGCTTTAGATCAGGGGTCTAAATCTCACCCCTGCCTGTGTGTGAGAGAGAGAGGAAGAGAGAGAGGTTGGATCAGATCTCTTTCTCTCTCTCCCACCAATGCCAGAAAGCCACCGTCAATCAAAATTCATATTAATGGTCTCCGGGATTTAAAATTATGAGTTTGGTGGTCCCTGAGATCCAAAAGTTTGGTGACCCCTGATATAAAGGAGTGAGCCTGAGAGAGGGAAAGAGAGAGAGAAAAGAAAGAGAGAGAGAAAGAGAGGAAGAAAAGATAGAGAAAGGGGAAAGGAAGAAAAAGGGTCAAAGAAGGGGGGATGGAAGGAAGGGACAAAGAAAAATAAATGAAGAAGGAGGGAGGGAGGAGAAAGATAATGAGATATCTATTCTAGTCCAATCACCTGCGGTTTCTTCAGAATTGACACTGTAATACATTGGGGAAAAGTAATTTTTAGGGTGGATGTTTAAAGCCTCAACAAAATGTGAGAGCTTCATCATAGTCTTGACCATGTTTTGTTCACAAAACCTTTAATAGAGGCCAAAGAGATTTCAATGTGCTGGCAAAGATGTTTCAATGTGGAAAAGGGTCTCAGTCTAAACTAGGCCTCATTCAATCTGATGCATCAGGTCTCTCCCTCTTTCTCTCTCTCTCTCTCCTCCCCCTCCTTCCCTCCCTCTCAGACTGGCTTTACTCTACTTTCCCGATGTGCCTGTGGAGCCGGTGCTTCGAACATGGATGGATAGATGGAGAGAGAGAGAGAGAGAGAGGGAGTCAGGCAGGCAGACAGGCAGGCAGGCAGGCAGGCAGATAGATAGATATATATTGGTAGGTAGGTAGGTAGGTAGGTAGGTAGATAGATAGATAGATAGATAGATAGAGGGGGCTAGCAGAGGGGCACTAAGAGGTGGCAGGGGGCGTTCGAGGCACCAGCCAGTCCTGCAGGTTCACCCACTGAGATGCCAATTCCGGTGTGGTACAACAGTCAATGGGGTGAGCCTGCAGGGCTGGTGCCTCGAGGCCCCCCTGCTGCCTCTTGGCATCCCCAAGGGGGCTGGCAGAGAGCCGCTAAGAGGTGGCAGGGTGGCGTTCAAGGCTCCAGCTGGCCCTGCAGATTCACCCATTGATTAGCACTGTTCCAGAGCTGGTGCCTTCAATACAGAAGTGATGGCATGTTACATACCACCGTGGCTGTGTTCGATGTGCCACCCCCCTGCTGCTTCTTAGCACCTCTCTGCTGGCCCCCTTGGGGATGCTTAGAGGCAGCAAGGGGGTGGTAGAGGGCCGCTAAGAGGTGGCAGGGGGGCGTTCGAGGCACTGGCCCTGCAGATTCACCCATTGACTAGCACTGCTCCAGACCTGGCACCTCCAATGCAGAAATGGTGGCACATTACGTATGCCTCCCTGCTGCCACTTAGTGCCCCTCTGCCAGGTCCCTTGGGAATGCTAAGAGATGGCAGGGGGTGGCACATCAAATGCAGCCACGGCAGCACATGTGCCACCGTTTCCCTATTGCAGGCACCGGCTCCAGAGCGTTACTACAATCAATGGGTGAACCTGCAGGGCCGGTCCTCGAATGCCCCCTGCTGCCTCTTAGTGTTCCCAAGGGGGCCAGCAGAGGGACACTAAGAAGCGGCAGGGGGGCTGCGCATCAAATGTGTCCATGGTGGCAAGTAATGTGCCACTGCTTCCACATTGGAGGGTCTGGCTCCAGACCAGTGCTAGTCAATGGGTGAATCTGCAGGGCTGGCCGGCACCTCGAACACCCCCCTGTTGCCTCTTAGTACCTCCCTGCTGGGCCCCCTGGCCTCTTAGCACTCAGTTTGGGAACCACTACCTTAGCTCATTCTGAGCTTTAGTTTTTCTGTCTATAACTCTAAAGTCTTTCTTGATCAGCTGTATATATGTCATTTTAAAAAATGTCTAGATAATTAATCTATATATGAAACCACATTGGGCTCTGCTGCCTTCTTCTCACATGAATTAATTTCAGTTTTGCTTTTATTATATCCCTATAAAGAACTGTCTAATATTTTTTTCTCATTAATTTCAACTACGAACTTATGAACATTGATATAAGTTTATTAAAATCAGCTTTCCTGAACTGCAAGAATCATACTTGACTAAACTTACCTTCAATTTTTCTAAAAAACAAAAGTGTCCTATTTCACAATGGTTTGATCACAATGTTTCTTCTACTTCAATTTCATTGAGTTTTATGTATATGAGAGTCCTTTGGGTTTAAAGAAGACATACTGTTTTGCAGTTCATCTGTTGAAATGGAAGTAGCTTTGAAGTCCCAGCCTGAAAGCATGAACCAAGCACAATGGGAACATAGGATGTCTATTGTTGTAGTAACTGTGGGTGTTATTTTAAAATAGCACTCATGTTTTTCCCCAAGTTTTTGGTTATTCCTGTCTTCAAAGCTGTGGAGGTTTCATAGCACAGGGGTCAGTAGCAGATTTTGTCAGTATCCACATCTTTTAATTCCCTTGGCTGGATGTCATCATGGCATAAGATTTCTTTCATTGTATCTTTGTAGCACTTAACATCTTTTCCCAAACTCTAGTTCCACTGGTAGCAGTAATTCATTCTGATGATGCAAGGATGGGAAGTGTTCAGTGGTGGGATTCAAATTTTTTTACTACCGGTTCTGTTGGCATGGCTTTTGGCATGGCGTGGCTTGGTGGGCATGGCAGGGGAAGGATACTGTAAAATATTCCCACCGCACTTCAGGGGAAGGATACTGTAAAATCTCCATTCTCTCCCCACTCCAGGGAGAAGGTTATGCAAAATCCATTCCCACCCCACCCCACTAACCTGCTTTCCCACCCCACCCCACTAACCTGCTTTCCAGCTCCATTTTCCTGTGCAGGCAACAAAAGAAGATCCATCTGATCAGCTGGGACTCAGGAGACAGAGAATAGATGGAGGTGGGGCCAATCAGAAATGGTATTTGCCAGTTCTCCAAACTACTCAAAATTTCCACTACTGGTTCTCCAGAACTGGTCAGAACCTGCTGAATACCACCTCTGGAAGTGCTATCCTAAAATGGCTGCCCAGTTACCCTGGATGCTGCTGGAGTCTGGACATTCCTGCTTCTCCAGGATCTGAGATGAACAACCACTGTTCCAAGGGCTGGCTATATGCAGGCTTGTGACTGCAAATTCTAGTGATCATCTTTATCTGTCACTTCAACACTCCCCCATCATTATAGGACTAACAAATTCATTTTAGACATATGATTTTCAGATGAGTTGTAGGTGAAGATGAATTGCATAACAGAGAACTATGCACAATAGTCTTAAATAGACTTGCCATTGCACAGAGTGCAGTTGCACTTTCTTTTCAGAAGAGAGTGGTATGGAGAACCATTACCGCTAGTGATCTCTCTTGTTCAGTGAATGAATCAGACATTAAAGTGTCTTGCCATGCTCTTAAAACTTGAACACCTGAAAATCCTGTCTTCTTGACTGCGGGACTATTAATAAGTCTCTTCCACTCAGTCTGCTAGGGCTTCATACACACTGTGACAGACAAGATTGGTAAAAGTAAAGCTGAACCTCCTAACCCAGTTTAGTCTGCCCTAGTCTGAATAAACTTTTCCTTTATTCCCCAAAACAGAAATAAAGCAGCTTTGGATTTTTCTTTCTAAATCCCAGAAAAACAAAAGTTAATAAATTTCTGCTATGCCTGAAACACTAGGATTAGCTATATAAAGCTGAAGCTTTGCACATGGAAATTTTTTTAATGAAAAAAATCTCTTATAAAAATAATGAAGGCAAATCTGTAGGTATAAACAGGGAAACCTGGGGAAAGGGGAACCTATAGGTAAATCAAATGAAAACATAATCATAGAAGAATTGCAAATAAAAGCAATAAAATCAGCTTACCTGAAATAGCAACTTATTATTTCTTTGAATAACCTCTTGGCATTCAGCATTGAATGACTGGAGATAGATTGTCTATTTCAGCTGCTTAGAAGATTATATGCAAACCGTCATTTTGTTTTTGTTTTTCTAATTATTGTATAATTATTTGAAATTGGGCCACTCACATGGCCCAATTCCAAATAGGACATGGCCCAGTTGTGGGCTGTAGCCTGGCAGATGGATACCCCTAATCTAATAGAATACAAAATAAAATTGAAACAAAGTTTTTCTTTACGGTAATTACGTTTCTTGGTAGAACTAGAAATGTATACAGTAGTCTAATTTTCACAGTTCTGATACTGAATACAGGAGAAAGGTGTGTTCGTGTTTTTGTTTTGCTTTGTTTGTTTGTTTGTTTGATACAAAATATGATTTTTTTTTCAGTCCACTCAGTATGCAGTTAAGTACCAGATGATCTGGAAACACTATTATGCCATACAAAAATCCCCAGTATGGGCGTGTCAGTCTCTCTAATCAATGTCTGGCTTGACGCCTCCCTTCAAATTGTGATTGACGTTTCAATCTTCTCCTAGTTCTAGCATCAAGCCAACATCTGTCAGTTTCCTCCTCACTAGAAGCCTCTGGCTCATTTTGTGGATCAGCTGCTGTCATGTACAAAGTCGAAGGTTCTGGAGTGGATTGTTTCTCCATTCTCTCATCCTCCTGGCTCACATCTGTGTCCTCTGATAATTCAGACTCCACATTCACAGCAGGCTCAAACCTTCCATCTTCAGAGGCATCAGAGTCAAAACTCCCAGCAGGGTCAATCCTTCCAGTCACAACACTATCCCTCACCGCAGGGCCTTCCCCCAAGTCTGACGATCAGGATGTGGTTTTGAAGGAAAATGTGCATGATATATTCGAATAAGGTCTGGGGCATGCACCTTGGACATATCCTGCCAAGAACGAATCTCCGTTTCATTTTCCAGTCTCCCCACGAAGTACTGAAATTGCCCCTTCAACCATCGTGAATCATAAATTCCGACCACTGTAGTATCTGTAATAGGTTCAGTGCTGGGCCTGGATGGAGAACCCATATATTCTGGAGAATGGAGAGCACACGATGGGATGTCAGGTACTAACAGGGAGTGGTGAAAAACAGGGTGAATGCACATGGATGAGCTGATAAGCTGATGAGCTGATGAGCTGATAAGCTGATAAGCCACAGGATTAATAACTGCCTCGATAGGGAATTTTACTTATTTGTAAGTCCACAACCTCAGTGGAACATTTTGGTATAAACATGTACAAAATTATTTAAGGCATAGCTTTCAAACCAAGCATTTTACAGTGATTAGATTGTTTTTTTTCTTTATTTATTAGCTTGGTTGTTGCCTTGGTAGTGAAGTTTAGTCTTTAAAATTAAGAATCATATTAAAGTTTTGCTACATGTCACAGCTTTTAAAAAAGTTATTAAACTCAGGTGATTAGGCATTTAAACAGCTTTATAAAAGACAATAGTCTTTTCAGGAGCAAGTAAACCAGCTGTTTAAAGTTCAGGAGTCATTTTAATTAGTTTATTGTGATAGTATAAAGATCACCATAACACATGAGAAGCAGGACAACTTTAATATCAAAAATTTACATTTTATTTTCCTCCATTTATAACCCTTCTAAAATAGTTAATTACCAATAACATGGCTTAAATCAGAGGTGGTATTCAGCAGGTTCTGACCAGTTCTGGAGAACCAGAAAATTTGAGTAGTTCAGAGAATTTCATGTTTCAGATGTCTTGAAACAATCAATGAAAGCGAAATTTACATCAAATGCCACCTATGTGATAATCTAGCCCACCCTGCCTGCTTAAACACAAACAAAAGCCTAGCTGATATGGTTAAAAATTCAGATACATTCTTTTATCTATGTCCATCATGTTCTCCTAAGCTAAACAAACTGAGTACCCTGCCTGACAGAGTTGAAAGCATAGAATCACTCATTCATTCAATAGAAGAATGCTTCGCAACAAGTTTTGAAACAACTATACAAGCAAGCCTAATCTCTCTTGAAAAAAAAATACAGTACAGATAAGTGAGTACCTATCAGCTAAAAATCAAATCCCACAACAACCACAACAACTACCTTAACTACAATCACAACTACAACCAAAAATAACCACCAAACCACAGCCACAATTACTATCCCTTCAAATAATTCCACAAATAATATCTCCTTACTCATCAGAGACACTATGGAATGTGAACAGAAATATCCAAATGCCATCTTATTTGGTCTCGAAGACATCAACAAATCAGACGACATCACCAAAGTTCATGATATCATAAGCAACTCAAATACAACAAACATCTCTCCTGAAGATATCGTTGAAATAACCAAAGATGGCCCTGTGTGCAAATACAATGACGGCTCTGTGGCCCCAAGATTTTGTAGAATTGTATGCAAGAATGAGTCCAGCAAGCGCATATTCACTCATACAATAAATGCCATTGCAAAAACCAATCCCAACCACAAAAAACTTCACTCACGACCAGACTAATCCATACTGCAAAGAATCCGCTCCCATGAACTCCGAGCAGAACTCAAAAACCACCTAGACAATGGAGAAAAGGACCTATACATTGACTACAGAACTAATTGCATCAAAAGAAAGTCACACAACCCACAACTTCAAATCCAATCCCACCCCATCCAATCCAACATCATTCAAAACTAGGCATGCACACCCCTAAACTACCTCTATTCCAACCACAACTGGCCTTAAATGCAAGCTACTCAATGCAAGAAGCCTTGTAAATAAAATACCTGAATTTCTCCTCTTACTAAATATGTCTAAATTTGACATTATATTTGTCTGTGAAATATGGCTCAATGCATCTCTCCCTGATGCCATTACCACAGTAAAACACTATCATGTTTACCGATCAGATCGTGAAATCCATAAAGGAGGTGGTGTTGCTATCTTCTATAAAAAGTCCCTACATCTAAAAAAACATACAAGTTACCCAACAGCTTTCTCTTCCTGAGACCATTATCTGTGAATTGACCTTAAATATCACATTTTGGTTCTTACTATGTTACAGAGCCCCTGATTATGACATTGAACATGTAAACAAGCTAAATACACTACTAACATGGGCAGCATCCTGCCCACACGCTTTTATCTTTCTTGGTGACTTCAATCTACCTCATGTTAACTGGACCCTAAACGAATGTACGACTGAACCCATACATGCAACTTTCTACAATGCTGTAACAAATCTGGGACTGGAACAACTAGTAACCAACAATACTAGACTTAACAACTGCCTCGATCTCATCTTCTGCAATAGTTTGAATTTAATTTATGGAATACAAACCAAAGAACCCTTTTTCAACAGTGACCACAACATGATTGACTTTTGTCTCAACATACATCCAAACAAAAATCATCACAATGACGGAATTCCCAATTATAACTTCAAAAAAGGCAACTATGATCTTATAAACAATTATCTCTCTTACCTTGATTGGCAATTTCTATTCTCTGGATGCAATACTGTAGAAGACCATTACAACATATTTTTACTTGAAGTCAAAAGAGTCATCAAACTATATGTACCATTAACAAACTCCCAAAACCAGAAAAAACAAATTACCCATAACAATAAGGAACAACAATAGTCTATACAAACAATAATAGTCTATATTAACATGAACGTCTTCTAATAAATATCTTCTAATGAAACAAATGTACCATACTTGCACACTAGGATCTACTATTCCAAAAAGGTAAAAAGCTTAAAATATTCTTAGCATTACCTGCATCAGCATCATTAAAGATCATTCTAATGAGCAAAGAATGTTTGAACAAAATGGCTGATATTATTTATGTTTACAAATACAATGGAAAAAGACAAAACTGTAAAAATTGTAATCTTCTAATTCTAGGCCATAAATCATTTTTTAAACCTGTGCATAGTATTATATCAACTGCAAATTAGTATTTTTAGCTTCTCCTCTCTTGTTCGCAAATAATTTAATAAGAATAAATATTGATGTCAGCTGATTGAGGATAAAATTCTATACATGTCTTTTTAAAAGCAAATTATTCTGTATTTAGTGCAACTATCTTCCAACAAAGGAGATAAAGGTAAAGGTTCCCCTTGCACATCTGTGCTAGTCGTTCCTGGCTCTAGGGAGAGGTGCTCATCTCCACTACAAAGCTGAAGAGCCAATGCTGTCAGAAGACGTCTCTGTGGTCATGTGGATGGCATGATTAAACACTGGAGGTGCACAGAATGCTGTTACTTTCCCATCAAAGTGGTCCGTATTTTTTCTACTTGCATTTTTACATACTTTCAAACTGCTAGGTTGGCAGAAGCTGGGACAAGTAACAGAAGCTCATTCCATTGTGTGGTGCTAGGGATTCAAACCATTGAACTGCCGACCTTTCTGATCGACAAGCTTAGCGTCTTAGCGTCTTAGCCACTGAGCCACCGCATCCCTCTAACAAAGGAGATACAAGTCCCTAAATAATTGTACTTTTAATCTTGACTTGAATTTACTTCCAACTGTATTATTCCTATGTTGACATCCTAGAATCAAGTCATTATTTCATAGCTTCCTTGTGAATTGGAATGTGGGTAGCTTTCCAGTTGTTAAAGTTTGAGTTTTCCAAGGGGTAGGAGGTCCAGATCTCTAAAAGCTAACAAAGTTTCAGGCTAGGTATAGGTGACAGATTAAAAGGGGGGGGAGATTCTTTAGCTATAGCCTATGTCCTCTAAACTGAGGAAATTTAAATTAGATATTTTGCTAAACTAAAAATTTTATCTTCACTTGCTGTCTTTATTTTCAACTTCCCAAGTTACAAAAAAAAATGTCATTAGTCTTACCAGGTAGATCAGATAGGAAACATGACCAGATAAGTTAATATTTTTATTGTAGAACTACATTAATATAATTATCCACCTGTCATCTTTATAACCAAATTTATATACTACTCCTCTCACCGATAACTATCAAGAGTTATCAGTAAGAGGTGTGGTGAATACATTTAATAAGTAAATAAAGTAAGAACTTAAGGAGGATCCCTTCTGAGCTTCTTTCTCCATCTACTGTGTAGCTGAAGGCTATGCTGTCTCTTATCTAAACATTTCCTAGGCAGCATTTCTTTACTTGGTTTCCCAAGGTCACTCCCACATACCCTTACATCAGGTATCTCATAGTATTCCAGCTTCAGAGCATTTGAAATAATTAATAGGATTGTTCTGCCAGGGGATTTTTGTAATTCACACAGTTAGTAAAACAACATAATAGATCTTCTTGTAAAATTATAAAGCAAAGGCAAGTTAAGTGCTTTAATGTATTATCGATTTTTACTGCAAACAATTTAAAATATATTTAAAGTAATATCATAACAGCACATAAGCTTGGCTGTGTTACCAGATTTGAGAATTCGTTTTGTCATAATGACCAACAATTTCTTATTTTCTTGGCTGCTGCAAGATGTAGGATGTACCAGAATAGTAAAACTCAGGGGCATTAAGGATAGCACCAGTACATTACTAAAGTAATAGGCTGCAATAATATTAGCTAGCTACTAGATTACCTGGTAATTGAGATTCTGGCTCCTTGCCATGTTAATATATGTAAGCCCAAACAATAAAAATGGGGTCATTTTTCACAGATTTATAATTGCTATTAGTTGTGTGTTACACCTGTCCCCTTCATTTTGGGCTACTCTCACAAGACATTTGAATTCACATATTAGAGACTACATTATCTGGTAAGTGCTAAAAGAAATGTTACAGATAAATCCAGAACATATCTCTGTTAATTCTTATTCATGAAGTCCCTGATAATACCAGTGTCAATCTTGTAGGTGGAGATTTAGGCTTATGAATGATTTACCATTTATTTACAGAAATACTGTTTATCAAGGGTGGTGTTCGGAAAAGACTAAGCCAAAGTCTTCACTCCGGTCTGTGTTTCCAGCAGGAACACGGACCGCTCCTATTGGCTGATGCTGTTTGACAGCTGGCTATAAAAGGGAGCTGTCAAACGGCATCAGCTGTTGCCTGCCAGCTGGCTGCCTTGTTAGCGCAGCAGCCACAGCAACCCTTTATTGTTTCAATAAAGTAAAAGATGAAATTCGCTCCTAGTTTGCCTCAGGTTATTCCGCCGCTCTACAACACTGGCAACGAGGGTGGGATCCCTATAAGAGGCAATCCAGCAAAGAATCACTGAGCGAAGTCACTACAAAAAGAGCCGAAGTCATTACCGAGCTGTATGTCACTTTAAGAGCTACTGTCACTATTCGTGAGCGCGAATTTCAACTTTCCTTGAAAGATACGGCTCCGTTGAATCAAGATGACTTAGAACCCTGCATTCCTGCCTTTCAGACCAACAGCGGAAACTTGGGAGTCCTACAGAAACTGATTTGACTGTTTTCTAGATGCCATAGACCTTGCTGACATTTCCGACCATAGGAAAAAGTCCTACTTTTTAAGTTTTTGTGGAGCATAGTGTTTGACACTGCTACGGCATTGTTGGTTTTGCGTTCAGTTAAGACTGTTCCATGGGAAGAATTGCAGGAAATTCTTTCCAACCACTATTCCCCTAAGCCATCCCAAATTGCCAGGTGTCATGCTTTTAGGAGATGGATTCAGGCTGAGGGAGAGACTATTAGTGGGTACATGGCTGCCCTACGAACAGCCGCCTTGCATTGTGGGTTTAGAGACTATCTGGAAGACATGTTATTAGACCAACTAGTTTGTGGAGTCAGGGATTTAAGGCTACAAAAGCATCTATTGGCTAAAAGAGATTTAAGAGAGTTTCAAGCTGCTGAACTATCTGCACTTTCAGCAGCAGAAATTCAGGGAAATCCAATTAGCCAGGGCAGCTCTGCCATCCATTATGATGAAGCCTCCACAGAAGAAGGCTCTGAAGAGGCTAATGATGTAAATCACCTAAGGCAGCAAAAAAACAGTCAAGGGGAAAATAGGCCAAACCCCAATCTACTTCCACGGCATTAGCCCATTTGTCTAAGCTGTGGGGGAAACCACCTCAGGGCATCCTGCAAGTTCAGGGATGCCATTTGTCTAAAATGCCAAAGGAAGGATCATTTAGCCAGGGTCTGTCAAGCAGGAGAGACTTTTGCCCCAAAGCCTCAGACAACCCAACATTTCCAAAAACAAGTTGAAGACTGTTTTTCCTGCTATCAAGCCAAGCTGACTAACAAAGGTTCTAACAAAATTAGTGTTTTTGTTTCTATAGAAGGAAATCCTTGCAGGATGGAGGTTGACACAGGCTCAGCACTATCCATCATCTTCTGGAGCACCTTGAAACAACTACTTCCCAGAATGGCTAAGAAGAAGCTTCTCGGCTGCCAGTTAATCCTACGCAACTACCAAGGCAGAACCATTCCAGTCATCTGAAAAGGCAAGTTTTTTGAACAATTTCAAAATTTTAAAGGTCACTTGCCTTTAGTGGTAGTGGATGGTGCCCTCCCTAGCCTGCTGGGGTTAGACTGGTTCCCTGCCCTTGGCCTCCATATAAGCGGAATCCACTCTATTACAAATGCTGATGTGGACCCCTTGTGTAATGACTATGCTGATATGTTCAGCGAGGGGCTGGGCTGTTATTCAGGAACCCCAATATCTTTCAACTTGGACCCTCAGGCAATACCAATCCGTTTAAAGCCTCAAAGGGTACCTTTTGCAATCCACCCCAAATTAGACACGGAGCTTGACAAATTAATTAAACAAGGTGTATTAGAGCCTATGGACTTCGCAAAATGGGAAACCCCAATAGTGACACCCCTGAAGAAAGATGGGAGCGTGAGAATCTGCGGGGATTACAAGATGTAATTGAATAAATATTTACAAATCAGTGCCTATCCAGTCCCTGTTATCCAGCACCTACTACATTCTTTTGAGCCAGGAACCATTTTTGCTAAATTAGACATGTCACAGGCCTATAAACAGTTCCCTGTTGACCTGCTCCACCCATATCCACTCCAGGCAGGTGGGAAGATTCTGTGGCCCCTTGGTCCCGGGTGCATATTGATCTGGCTGGCCCCGTTCGTGGGCATACATTCCTGGTGATGGTTGATTCTTTTTCTAAATTGGTAGAGCTGACCTTGATGACCGTCACAACTTCAGAAGCTGTCACTAAGGCTCTATCAAGGATATTTGCTACCCATGGCCTCCCTGACACCATCATGTCTGATAACGGCCCCCAGTTTACTTTCTGTGAGTTTGAGGTTTTCCTAGCCAACCTAGGAATAAGGCATGCACTTATAGCTCCTTTCCACTGTGCCAGTAATGGTCTGGCTGAAAGGGCAGTCAGATCAGTTAAGGAGGCCCTGGCAAGGTTTAGGCCTATAGATTGGCACTCTAGGCTTGCTAAGTACCTCTTGACCCAGCACACAACCCCCTGTGCCACCACTAATAAGTCTCCAGCTGAACTTCTCATGGGTAGACATCTGAGGACCACCCTAAACAGACTTCACCTGCATTATGCCCCAGTCACACCCCTAGGGTCAAAAAGCCAGGCAAGGGAGTTCGCTGAGAATGACCAGGTCTATGCCCAGAACTATGCGGGACACCCTTTGTGGATGCGTGGGCAAATTGTGGTGGTGACTGGTCCTAAGTCTTACAGGGTCCTACTGCAAGATGGGCACATCTGGTGCTGCCATATCAATCAGCTTAGAAGGCATTGGAGTGCGTTTGCAGATGGCCCTCAAGACGTTCCTGCAACAGAGAAACCGCTGTGCTCAAAGAAACTTTCCTCAGATCTGACAAGAATGCAAGCCTACCTGACTTCCAGCTTGTGGTGCTTCGGTGCAGGCAGGAATCCGCGACTGTGCGCGGTCTCTGCCTGTGTTCACTGCCTGAGTGCCCCGAGCCATTTGGCTTCAGGGCTAAGCCACCTTTGTAGAAGGTGGCGAAGACTGGGGGGTTCTGGCAGGGATGAGAGACATCGCATCTCTCTTCCCTAGCCGGCTAAATCTCCTTCTCCGAAGGCAGCTGAGCAGCGGTCTGTAATGGCCGCCACATAGAAGAGCTCAGCCGGGAAAAGAAAGTGTTGGAGGAGCTTGTGAAGAAGTGAAAGTGATTTTGCTGACCGGGACAAAGGAACAGTGAAAGTATCCTGGTATTTAACACCTACTAAAGACACATTGTTCCCAGACTGAGTAAGCAGCGAATGGATATTAAAGGGAAAACTTTTTTTCTTTTCACTCTCCTTCCAAATGGAACAGCTTTGAGAGAAATTGGAAAACCCGCATTGAAGGTATGCTAAATGCTAAAGACTATGCTAATGCCAAAGGGATATGGATTTCTAAATATTTAAAGAAAAAATTTTCTTTTGCTGTTAGTGGGAACAGAGAGGAAAAAAATTGAAGTAGAAGTTGAAAATAAGGAGCAGGCTGCCTAGAATTTTAAAGAGCCAGTTGAACATTAATAAGACTTCATAAAGACATATTTTAATTGGAATTTTGTGATTTAATAGCAACCCCAGAAAAAGAAATGGAAGAAGGGAAAAAGTGCTCAAAGAAATAGTCTATCTGGATTGTTTGGTGACTTTGGATCTTTTGGGAAATTTTTTTTCTTTGTTTAAAAACACTCGGGTGGTTGTTTTGGGAAAAATTTTTCCTCTTTATAATGGCATCATCCTTGGATGAATCTAAAACTAAATATCCAAAATATAAAAAGGAAGAACAAGACTGGAAAGATACCTTGGACATTCTTTTTCAATCTCTAGAAATGGCGGTGCATTCCTATGGAGAATTGATTGCGCAGCAGGATAATTGGGACAAAGAAGAAACTATCTTTGATGAACATGTGATCCTATTTGGGGAGAAGAAGAAAGAGGAAAAGGAAAAAGGGATTTTAAAACCTAAAAAAACAACCAAAAAAGATAAAAATGAGTTGAAAGGTGGATATAAGGTTAGAAAACAACAGGAAGGGGGAAAGCAGAAGAAGAAAAGGGAGGTGGAGAGACAAAGGGGTAAAAAGGGTAAGGAAAAGAATAAGCAAGGGAGAAAGGAAGGGGTGAGAAGTCTCAACGATGGGAAGCAAGATTTAAAGAAACAAAATTTATTTAGAGACAATGGGTAAATCTAATTGAAAAAGGGATTCTGTAAGGTACATAAGATTGTGTTATTATAGGCATTTTTAGAATAAAATGTTTAAGATATAAATGAGTATTAATATGTATGATTAAAATGGTTTTGACAGGGGTACTAGCTATATTATATATTTATAAATTTGTTTCTTTGTTATTGTTGTTCTTTCTTTCTTTTTTCTTTTTCTCTCTATATAATATATTGTGTAACTTTAGGATGTGCTAAACAGAATCCCAATACAAGTTATGTGTGATATTAAGTATTATTAGGTTAGGGGAAAGAGTTAAAGGCGTCATACTCCAATTAGTGTACAGGAGAGGTTTTGTTTAAAGAGAAAAAATGAATGGATAGTTGAGAACAGACAAAGAATGATAAGTATTATGACTTGAACTGAGATAAGTAGAATAAAACTAAGAGAGTTAAAAAAAGGAAGAAGCTATATAGAAAATGGAAAACGGTAATAAGATATGGAATGATATATAAAAGGAACATGATTTTTGAAGTGGTGTCTGTACGATGAGTTTTAACCTGGGATCAAGCAACTTTCAGAAAAGATGTTTTATGTTTTTATGTTTTATGTCTTGTTTGTTTTTGTATTGGAAGAGAATAATGAAAATGTATAAGACAGATGGATATAAAAAATGTATACAATCTAAAGTTAAAGAGATATAATTTGAATAAATAGAAGGAAAGGAAGTAATAAAGAGAAGTTTGGGATAAGATATGAAGATGAACAGATAAGGTAAATATATATATTAAATTGTGTTTGTATGGAAATGTGATAACTTGGAATAATTCTGTCTTTAAATAAGATGTTGTATTGGTTTTTTTAGAAAAAGATTTCTTATGTCATTATATTTTATGTTTTGTTTGTTTGTGTATTGTTTTGTAAAATCAATAAAATTTGTTTAAAAAAAAAAAAGACTGCAAGCCTACCTGAACAGCCATCGGTTCCTCGCCCAGAAACACCTGAAGCCAAGACGTCAGCTTTGTCGGCACCAGAAGCTGCCCAGCAAGCAGAGAAGTTCTTTCCAGCAGCAGCTTCATCAGGACTTAGAAGATCTGGCCGCCTGTGCAAGCACCGGAGTTATCTAAAGGACTACGCATGCTCCGTTCTGGGGGAAAGGAGTGTGGCGTTCGGAAAAGACTAAGCCGAAGTTTTCACTCCAGTCCGTGTTTCCAGCAGAAACACGGACCTCTCCTATTGGCTGATGCCATTCGACAGCCGGCTATAAAAGGGAGCTGTCAAATGGCATCAGCTGTTGTCTGCCATCTGGCTTCCTTGTTAGCGCAGCAGCCGCGGCAACCCTTTATTGTTTCAATAAAGTAAAAGCTGAAGTTCGCTCCGAGTTTGCCTCAGGTTATTCCGCCGCTCTACAACAAAAACATTTCCAGCCTGAGCTGATTATAGACACTGCACATTTTATAACTCCAGACAGCACTTTTATGCAGAGAATTAGAAGCAAAAAAAACCCCAGTAATTTTATGAACAATCACTTCAACAGTAAAGCCAAAAGTAAAAATGAGCAGCAAAATGTAGAAGATTCATGGTTATCTTGGAATAAGGCTTTGTGGAGTTTATGGGCTTTGCTTCTGCACAAGCAGAAATAGTACGGAGGAAGATGTTGAATTATTCCTGTGACCATGAAAAGCCATTTTCAGCGAACAGAAAGAGTAGAGGACTATGCAAAGGAGACATTGGCCAGAGCCTTTAGGCTGGCGAGGGAGGAAGGGAAAGAGAAATGATTGTGTAACCAACCAGAAGCACTTCAGCTTAGTAGGAGGCTGAATCTATGATTCAGACAGACTCTGTGCCCTCTGGTCACAAAAACCATGTGCTAAGAGGAAGCCTCCCTTCCAAAACAACAAAACTCTGAAATGCTTTTAACTCTGCCAGATTCTACTAGAAATGTTTTTCCGTATTATTATTATTCATTAGCCAACTAATGAAAATGCTAAAGCCTTAGGTTCTCCATTAAATACCCTATTCAGAATTACAGGCTTTTAAGAATTTGACTCACAGATCGTAACATTTGAATTCACATATTAGAGACTACATTATCTGGTAAGTGCTAAAAGAAATGTTACAGATAAATCCAGAACATATCTCTGTTAATTCTTATTTATGAAGTCCCTGATAATACCAGTGTCAATCTTGTAGGTGGAGATTTAGGCTTATGAATGATTTACCATTTATTTACAGAAATACTGTTTATCAAGAACAAAAGTTAGTGTTTTTTTAACTTGATGTTTTTGTTGCACTTTTACTTTGTGTAATTCATAGAATTCTACCATGCTGTGGTCGGGATTAGGGTGGAAAGTAATACATCATCTTTCATCTTTTATCTATATTTATTGTTCTTCAATCTTTTTTTCTTATTAGAGGATATCCTTAAAGGAATGAAGAACATAATAATTTCATATTTTTATTCATAACCTAAAATACATTCAGCTGAAAGCATTTTAGTGAACATACTATGTTGAGAGTCATTAAATATCAGTATTAAATCTTCAACAGATGCTTATAAAATTCTACAAGTTCTTCATATTTTTAACTGAAGAATACAGCACTGTCACTCAGATGATTTGATATTTTCTGAACTGGAACACATACTTTTTAAACAGTGTACTGATATACAGTAAGTCAAAGCAGTTTACAGGAACTGCAAGAGGAAGCAGCTAATGTCTAATACTTTTCAAGAATGCCTATCCATATATTAAACTTGTCATATTAAATACTTTGTCAACTGATCTTGCATAAGATTTGAAAGATCTAGGAAAACAGATGTATCTTACTTTTCATAAATGCTTTGTTCAGACAATTTAGATCAGTAATATCTGCACTGGTTAGCAATAAATTTCAATTTCAATTCAGAGATTTTTCAATTGCTACCTATAAACCAGAATTGAATCCAACATATACTACATGCAAAATGTGTATTTTGTGATTTCTTTAAAGAAGGGGTGTCAAACTTGATTTCATTGAGTGCCACATCAGGATTGTGTTTGACCAGACGACATCCTCATCGACAGACCAAAGACTGTGATCATCCACAGCTTTGGTCACTGCTCTCCCATTGGAGGACCCCGATCATCCTGATTTGGAGCTGGAGCCACCCTATAAGGGGTAGTGAAGAAAGGGGAGATCACCAGCTGAGTCAAAGGGAGCCGCATCTCCCCTCCTTGGCTTGGCACATACTCCCCTCCGAAGATGGATGTAGCAGTGGTCTAAAATGGCCACCCTGAAGAGGAAGAGCTAGCCAGGATAAGATCGTGTAGGAGTGGTGAGGACAGCTTGAACAACTGGGCTAATCTGGTGCAACAATTGAATACAAGGTACTCCAAAATTAAATTTTAAAGAATTTTTAAGAGAATTAATTAAAGTGGTGGACAAGGACAGTGAGGGAAAGGAAGAAAAAAAAACTTTTGACAGCTGAAAGTGGCTTTGAATTTTGAAAGAGAAGCCTGAAGAAGATACTTGTTTAAATTGGAGAATATATTATTTTGACACTAAATAGGCAAATTTAAAGTTGAAACTGAATGTTTCAAAGGAAAAATAAAAACATAGTAACTGATATCTGGATTTATTGGAACTTTGGATTTAGAAGCCCTAAACAGAGAAAAAACTGAGAAAAAAAGGTAGAATATGGACATAACAGAGAGTGCCATCTAGTGCTTAAAAGAAAATTATTTATGAATTTCTGTAACCTGGATTCTTTAAAGACTGGATCAGATACAAAATATGTGAAACCTTGCTACAACAAAACAGAGCCCCTGGAAAATGAAAGTAGAATATTGGACTTTGGGGGGCGGGGGGGAAGAAGTAGAAAGAAATTGATTTGGGATTGTTTTGCGATCTTGATATAAACATGGATATTGGATTACTTGATGGTACTGAAAGAAGAATTAATAAAAGCTAATCATTGGAAATAAATATTTTATACATTGACTGAACTAAATCACTGGATAGAAGTGGTCAAAGATTGCAGAACATTTTTTTGGAATTAAAAATGAAACTGAGAAATATGAAAGAAATGCTACAAGAAAGAGGCAAATCATTTGGCTTTGCACTACAATTTCTAGAAATGGTGATTTTAGTGCATGAAGAACAACAAGAATTGTCAGAAGAAGAGGAGGAGTTAATTAAAGAAGAGGCCATTTTCAATGAGCAATTGGAGCAATGGGGTTTAAAAGCAAAAAGGGGAAAGAAAGGGAATTACAAAGTTGAGATTTGAGGAGGCAATTAAAAAGGGGAATATTTTGAGAACAAAACAAAGTAAAAGGAAACAGCAGAAAAGGGATTTGCAGAAAGAAGTTTTAAAAAGGGAGGGGGATAAAAATTGGAGTAAGAAAAGGAGGGAAAAAAATGAAGGGGAAATAAGCATTACAAAACAGAACCAGGAAAGAAAGAAATATGAAAATCATACAAAAATGAAAAGAAATTGTTTATTTAAAAGACATAGAGATAATGGTTAACTAAGAATTGAGAAAGAGGATACTGCAAGGTGTTAAGGTGTAGTAGAATTATATTGGAAGTATTAAACTATTTAGAAAGTAGGGAAATATAGATTAATAAAATGTAAGATTGGAGCTGATATTTTTTGTAATTTTGGAATACCATTTTTTTGGTTAAACTAAATATACAGATAAATTAAACTACTGTGATAGAAATTATGATAAACCTACTATCTAAGTTTGATAAAGTTATGGAATATATAGTTAAAATGAATTACGAAGATTGTTGTAATGTGATAATAAGGTGGGGAAATGGAAGAATGTGAACAAAGAGAAATTATAATAAGTTTAATAAATAGGTTTAATGATCTTATAGAATACAGTTGAAATGAAATATGAGAATTATTGTAATGAAATTAATATCAGTTCTTTATGATGAATTGAATAGATTAATTTTTCTTGTTATACCATAAATGTTTTTGATGTAATTGAAGGGGAAAACACCATGCAGAATCTGATATAAAAGGTATATTTGTTAGGTAGTTGTTAGTAGATGACTGTTATAAATGTTTAAGGTTAAATGATTATTGGTGCGCCTGAAGGCGAAAATCTATAACTCTGTGGTGCGCCCCGTGGCCATATACGGCACAGAGTGCTGGCCGACGACCAAAGAAGTCGAAAGCAGACTCCAGATAATGGAGATGCGAATGCTCCGATGGTCGGTAGGCCTCACCCTACTCGATCGCGTCAGGAACGAAGAAGTGCGTAGACGGTTCAACGTCGTGCCCATCCCCACGGTCATGAGGCAGTCCCGGCTACGATGGTTCGGCCACGTGAGCCGCGCCAAGGAAGAATCCATCATCAAATCTGCAATGAAGGTGACTGTCGGAGGAGCGAGACCGCGTGGTAGACCTAAGCAACGTTGGATGGACACGATCAAGGCCGATCTAGAGATCGCAAAGGCAGACCCGACGTACGTGGTAGACAGAGAGGTGTGGAAGCAGTACTCAAGGACATTAGCGGACCTCGCCAGAGCGCGAGACAAACGCTGAAGAAAAAGAAAAAGAAGTTAAATGATTATTGGGATTTAAAAGGGAACTCATTAGATCATACATAAGCTATAGGGGCGGCACACGTTAATTGATATTTGTAGGGGAAAATTTTGTTTTAAAGTGTTTGAATTAAGATGGAATTTTTGAAATGATGAAATGAGAATATGCAATGAAATTGTAATGAAAGTATAATTATAATGAATATGATGATATGGGAATTATTTAAAACTAAAAGGAATAGTTCAGAAATGAATTGAAAATTCCTAAATAAGCCTGAGGAAAATATCTGTGAAAAATCATAGAAAATATGTAAAGTAGAGGTAGATAGAATTAAATGTCAAAGATGAATATATAAACTACACTATGTCTGTATGGAGATGTGAAAACCTAGAGTCATGCTGTTCACATAAAAGAGATATTTCTTTAAAAAATATGAAAAATTGAAAAATGATTGTGTTTGACCTTGGGGGACAAGGGTGGGTGTGGCCAACTTGACATCACTTGTGTTGGGCACCTATGGTGGCCCGAGTGCTCTGCCAGCAAAAATGGGCTCTCAAGTTCCGTTTTTGGCCAGAGAAAATGGAGCTAGTGAGGGCCATGGGCATCCCTCCTAAGCTCCATTTTCACTGACAGAGGCACTGCGGCCTGATCCTTTGCTGTTTCCAGGCAGCCCCACAGAATAGATCTAATCATACTGGGGGCTGGATCTGGCCCCTGAGCCTTGAGTTTTACACCCCTGCTCTAGAAGCTAATGCCGGGAGTCACCAGGAATGGTGAGTCAACAATGACTCAAAGGGACAAAGAAAACAAAATAACTACATAGTACATCTTTAGAGTTTTTCTGCTTATTATCACTTCTCCCTCTGCCCTATTTTTAAAATAGTACTAAAATAACATTTTCCCATATATACAAAACACTTTGTGAAAGAGCTGGGGTCTAGAAGCTTTTGAGTTCTTCCTTAAAGTATTTTTATTCAAGTATTTTAATTGTTGCAAGTTTCTCACATTTTTTTATACTTTTTTATTTCCTTTTTATTTTTTTGTTACATCTTATAACCTTTATTGATGGGAATATGCTCCCTAGACTGGTTTGCAACCTCCTAGCTTCAAAGTTCTTGCTTGAGGACAGGTAGCAATTGTGACTAGGAAGAGTACTGTAAATATTTCTTCACCAAGATGTCAAACTCAATTCCATAGAAGACCGCATCAGGATTGTGTTTGACCTCAGGAGGAGGTGGAGTTTGTGTGGCCAAGGTGAGTGTGGCCAACTCAACATCACTTCTGTTGGGGGCACCTGTGGTGCCCTGAGCATTCTGCCAGTGAAAATGGGCTCCCAAACTCCATTTTCAGCTGTCATGGCCTCCTGCAACCCTCTGCCAGTGCAAACAGAACTCCAGGAGCTCATTTTCACTGACAGAAGCACTGCAGGCCAGTCCTTTGCTATTTCCAGGGCAGCCCCATGGGCCAGATCCAGCCCCTGGGCCTTGAGTTTGACACCTCTGTTTTAAGTTTCCTTGGTGCTGTTGTCACCTTTAAAGCCCTGTATGATTTAATAATTTTTTTTTATAAAAAACCACTGTTTTCTTTCAGTGGATTTTGCTTCACCAAGTAAGATTAGGAAAAGTAAGTTTCATCCCTTATTATATTCATAAACCGCACTAATGTGTGTAATATGTAATTGTAATGTGTAATGTGTGTAATTTGCTAGACCAATACTTGAATACAGCTCATCAGTCTAGAACCCACACAGTTGAGAAAGTCCAGAAATATTTCACAAGAAGAGTTCTCCACTCTTCTACTCGTTGTAAAATACATGATGCCACCAGACTTGAAATTCTCAGCCTAGAAAACCTTGAATTATGTTGTCTTCAGTCTGATCTAAGTATGGTATATAAAATCATACATTGCAATGACTTACCTGTCAATGGATACTTCAGCTTCAGCCATAACAATACAAGAGCAAACAATAGATACAAACTCAAGGTTAATCGCACCAAACTTGATTGCAGGAAATACGACGTCAGCAACAGAGTGGTCAATGTCTGGAATACTCTACCTGACTCTGTGGTTTCTTCCCCAAACTCCAAAAACTTTAACCTTAGACTGTCTATTACTGACCTCACCCCTTTCCTAAGAGGTCTGTAGGGGGTGTGCATAAGCGCACCAACGTGTCTACCGTCCCTGTCCTATTGTTTCTTTTATTTTTCTTATATGTACCTATTTCATGTATTCATAACTATGTATATAATTATATCTATTATCTTGTAAGCGATTAACAAATCAAAATAAATAAAATAACAAATAAAATATAGACCCTCTTCTTCAGAAATAGCATAAAATTAGGCTCCCACCCTATTGGCTTTTGTAAAATTATAAATACTAGTTTATTTAGACAGCTTTGATAACATATTAGTGATTATGGGAAATCTCCTAATATGTGATTAGTGTGATGACCCGGCGTGTGGCACAACACAGTCAAATGAACGAGAAGAGTCCCTTTATTATCTTCAACTTTGCTCCCAATGTCCAGGTTACCTTTGGCTGGAGAAAAACTTTCTCAGGAACAGTCTTTAAGTGGAGGAAATTCTGTCTGAAAACAAAGTACATACAAACTGTAACTAAAAATCCAAACAAACCACGCTGCAGTAATTAACTTGACAGGGCAGGAGAAGGAATTGCAGACTTGAAAGTCCAGCAAAACACATAAAGTTGGGAAGACACCAGGAACACCAATAAGCCTCGACAAAACCAGATAATTCACAATTTGCTCTCAACAACTTTGCTGTGCACAGCTTCCCTTTTTAAACATTGTTCCCAGCTGCAGTTAATGAAGGGAATCAGGTTGTTTTTCTCCCCATGCAACTCACATTGTTCCCTTCTCTGTTCCTCCCTGTATGCCCTAGGATGAAGAGGGGATAGGCCTGGGTCCTCCTCCGAACACCCTCTCCCTTGCTTTACCTCTCCCCTGCTCTGCCCAGCCAGACTTTTTTTGTCTTTCTTATCAACAATTGTTCAATATGGGGTGTTATGTGTCAGATGTAACATAACACACCAATCTATTTAAACTCTAAAGTACCAGAGTATTTTAGCGATTTCATTTTCTATTACTTTGCACAGTTTATAGTTGTGCTTGCAGGCAAGTGGCATTTTTTGCAGATTTTCCGATGCACAATTGTTGCTAATTTGTCGTGCTATTGTTGAAATCAATCTGTGCAATCTTTGGCAGCAGCTAACTAGAGTCTACGGTTTCTTCAGCTTCTTTGCAAATATTACTTTATTGTATATGCATTTATTCTTAAGGCTTAATCCTTCTGTCTCTTTCTTCAACTTTTCTGGTCTTAAGCATTTTCAAGTATTGTTGTTATCTGCTTTACCTTCTATTTTTTTTATATGCTGGCCACATAATACTTTGCCTTGCCATATCTCTTATATATTTTTCATTTAACCTTTCTTTTAGATCAATTTGGTCTCTTTGGTTTTCATTTGGTCTCTTTATGGTGTATTAATATCAGTGCATCTTCTTCATTTTATTTCTGATACTCTTCCCTTTTTTGTACAAATTTCTGCTGTACATACAACATTTCGTGGTTATGTATGCTGTTTTGTAAACAGAATCTATCAACACTACTCTTCGATGAAGATCATAATTCATTTTCATTAATTTTTTGTCTTCCTGTCAGCTTGAATCTACTTCAGCTTGAGTCTAGTCCACTATTCTAGATATATATTAATAACTGGATTCTTTGTCTTGGAATTTTCTCCACTGGGTTTGTACTTGGACTTTATGATTTTTGGTATATTTACTACTAACCTTCTTTTTGATTGAATTTGATGTTCTTGCTGTTGTTGAGATGAGGAGGAGGAGGAGGGGGATATTTTAATGTTATAGGATGCTTTCAGCTTTGTTGGGTTAAGTTTTGTAATCAAGTAAGTAATAAATAATAAGATAAGCAGTAGACAGGTAAATCCAAGCAGCAATAATTTCTAATAAACATTAACAAATGAGCAAGTGAAAAATGCCGCAAATAATTGGCAGTAAAGTTAATATTACTAAAACACAATAAATATAACATTCAAGCTAATTGTAATAATTGTGCTGACATAAATATATATGCTACTTAATAAAAAGAAAAAAATGATTTGACCAACCATTTTTCATATAACCAATATGATATCTACAAAGCAATTGTAAAATGAAGTACACCAAAATCCTGCCCAAATTGAAAGCAATGTATTGTAAACAATTAATAAGAACTCAAATATTATTTTACCAGCATAAAAGATATATTATGTGAATCTTATTAATTGTTCTAAATGATACTTTAAAAGTCAAATGAATTCACCAAAATGTCATATTATGTCTATTTTCTTCTATTTTGGGGAGAGAAAAGTTTGTAATGGCCAAAGGAAAAAAAGAAAACCATTGCGAATAAAATGTACTTGCATAATATAATCAAGTATAAATAAAGGAAAAATGAAGTTCTATATAAAAATGGTAGAGCTACAATGGAACAAGAAGATAGCAGAATAGAATTAAGCAAGATAACAAAAACAGAAACAGAATATGAAAATTGCACAAAAGATTAATCTGATTAAAACTATTTTTTTTTCTGGTACCTGAAAAATTGGACATTAAGGGAGCCTATCCTTGGGAATATTGTAAAAATAATAACTTGATTGTCAGTCAAGAATTGTGATAAAAATGAATGAGCAGTTTCCAATGTTCACAGAAATAGTAGATAAAAGATCTAGCACTATGAGGAAACTAATGATAATCATCATTAATAGACATACTAAATTAGAGGTTGGAGAAAAACAAGGAAGTATTTTTAAAAATCACCTAAAAATTTATAATGGTTAAAAAGCTTACAAGCCTTGACACTGAACAGTAGTTTATTCAATCAGAGACCTATAATAATACAAATTAGCTCAGGAAACCATACATCAATGCATAAATATGTGTCAATACAGTATTGCTTTAAAGGATTATTAGCAAGTAATTCAGTTAAATGTTTCTCTGATGTACTAACAAATGTAAATTAAAAAAAATGAATATGTGTTTTAATATTTATATTTTTACATTAAAGAATGATAAGCAATAGACAAATTTACCTCTTTATTGACTTCCTTCATATCAAACAGACTTTATTTCTAAAATAGGTATCATTTTAGAACATCCTGAATCTAACCAATAGTTAGGCAATCTTTTTTTTTTAATATAAATTTTATTTGGGTTTTCACAAAAACATAATACAAATAAAACATCTTTTTTTTTTTTTGAGAATAGCATGATCCCGGGTTATCACTTCTTCATATAGACACAAACTCAATTTCATATTCATCTTTGTGTTCTATTCCATATCTTATTACTGTTTTAACATTTTCTCCATAATTTTTCCCCTCCCTTGGTTTTCTCAACTTTATTTTTAATCATCTCATATCTAAATTCAATTATATATATTTTTCTAAGTTTCAATGTCTTTCCAATCATTATATTCATACTTTTGTCTGCACTGTTTCAATTTCATATTATCTTTTCTCATTAAACAAATTTTCCCCTGTAGTTACTAATTGAAATATGCCACCTTTATATCTTTTAATTTTATGAATTCAACTCTTATTTAAACTTCAATTTATGCCTTTAAAATTATAACATTCAATATAGTACATAACTTCCAGTCGAATTCTGCTTGGTACATTCTTAAAATACACAC
>NW_020769317.1:8096724-8119408 GCF_900518735.1 Pseudonaja textilis | reverse complement strand
CAGATTATGAAGGTGTCATCTACGTATCTGAGCCAGAGTTTGGGTTTATATATATATATATATATATATGAGACAATAGTAAATAAAACATTCATTCCATTCCAATTCAGTTCTAGTTAGGCAATCTAGTTAGGCCTTATCTTATTTGCATTTACCCACTGTATGGGCATCCCTGGTGAATATCTTTACTTTTCAATTTATCATTATATATTTTTTATCTCATTCCCAGCAATTACCAAGGAAATATAACATTATGCAGAGTGGTTCTATTTTAAAGTGTTATTTTTCCTTTAAGCCAGGAGTGCCAAACTTGTAGCCCATGGGCCAGATGTGTCACGTGCTGGTCGCGCACCTGCCTGGTTTAGCAAAGGGGGAAAAAGTCCCAATAGATCATGTGACACCACTGTGATGTTTGACACCCCTGCTTTAAGCCATGACAGTTTTTTTCATGAGTGAAATCTGATGTGCTTCATCAACCATTCCATTGGTGTTTCTGTCAGGTGACCTCTAGAAGTAAACTCAGTCTGGTCCAGGGTTGGGATTCAAATTTTATAACAACCAGTTCTGTGGGCATAGCTTAGTTGGTGGATGTGGCTTGGTGGTCATGTTATGGCTGGCTGTGGCCAACTGAATATCACTCACATCGCGGCATGCATCTCCTTGCCTGGCTTCTTATAACTGTGAGGATGCTGCAACAGTCATAAGTGTGAAAAATGGTCATAAATCACTTTTTTCAGTGCCATTGTAACTTTGAATGGTCACTCCACACAAGCAAAGTACCAACAAAGGAGGGAAAAAAGCCTCTAGAGAAGTTCCTGCATCAGGAAGTCAAGTCCTGCCAAGAATGTAATAAGGGTTAATGGAGAGGCAGTTTCTCTAAGGAATACCAAAATGTTTCCTTCCTGCCTTCCTTACAGGATTAGGCCAGTATTTTCTTCTAACAACTCATTCTCTGAACTGCTTAGAATGTTAACAACCAGTTCTAGCGAATAGGTGCAAACTGGTAGAATCCCACCCCTGGTCTGGTCCAATTTGCCACTTGTACGTATGCTCCTTCCCTTCACCCACTGGGCATTTCATTCACAATCATTCTGTCTTTCCACCTGTGGTCACCAGGCCTCTGAGATTATCACTGGGTCAGATTACATAGCAACTGCCATTTAGGGCAGTAGGAAACAGTCTTGCTCTCACTTTCACCACTTTAAGGTATAGCTATAGGCCTGTTAGCTATTATTAAGCTAGTTTAAACCATGGGCTTTCTCTTCTGGAATAGACAAAACTATAGGTCAGATGAGCCAAACAGCTTTGTTTTGGCAGGGCTATTTGTTTCAGAGGCTTTTGAAAGGAGCCCAATTATCAGCTAAGTTCCAATAAAGTATGAAAATCCTGTCCAAAGAAAGACCCTTGAAATTAGCCACACAAGGTGCTTGTATCAAAGCAGAATGAGTGTTGCCAAATTCCTAGTCCCAATAATATATCTTCTCCTAGCCATCCTACACAGTAGAAAATTGCAGATGGATGTGATCCTGATAACTGGTGATGTTCAATGGGATAGGTAGGAAACAAAGTTGGGGTAATCCACCAATTCTTCACATATTCCATAAATTATTTTTAAAGGACAACATTACTTTTAACATTTTGCTCTTGGAAGAGTGGGAATTATCAGTGAAGACAGCAGATCCTATATTCTTATATGTTTCTGTCAAATCCAGGATAGCTAACTCAGCTATAAGAGCAACTAACTCAACTTTTTCATGGTGGTATATTGGGTTGTAATGGGACAACTTGCCACAGCCAACTACTATGCCCAGCTCTCACAAGACAACTTGCTGAGGGACAAATTAAAAAATCCAATTTAATTATTTTTTAAAAAAAATATTTTGTGCCATTCACATTTCATTCTGTCCCTCCTTTTACATCCTTTCTTTAATGATCCTATTCCACCATTCCTTTGATATTAGTGCAACTCTTATCTGCAAACAGAATTTCTGTTGCTCACAGAAGTAAAGTTACAGTATAATTATTTATTCTTTATAAATAGTGTTGGTCAGTTTTTGTGAGTGTGAGTTTAATGCTGATATGAATATTTTTTTTATTGTTTGGTTGTAAATTATTTGTAAATTGATAAGATATTGAGCTAAAGAAGAAATCTTTAGAGAAATAAACGTCAAAACATTATAGAAAGAATTTAAAAGCTAGAAATGTCTATTTCCTTCTTTTTAGATTATGGAACTGATATGATTCAATTTCCTAAAATACTTTTAATCCTCTGTAAAATTTGAATTACAAAACCAATAAAAACTTATAAAATATATATTTGCTATAAAAGTAAATATTAATCTGTATTATGCAATTATCTTTCATAATTTAAATAAATATAATCTCATAATATATTTAATGAAACAATCTCATTAAAAGGATGCTTGGGAATGTATGATACATCTGACAATCAGTGTAGAAGAGCCTACAATGAGCATAATCTCTCTGGAAAGATTTGACAATCTTTTTTTTTTTAATAAAGTTTTATTTGGGTTTTCACACATACCAAATACAAGTAAAACATCTTTTTTGAAAATAGCATAGTCCCGGGTTGAACTTCTTTATACAGACACAAAACTCAATTTCATGCTCCTTTTTGTGTTCTATTCCATATTTTATACTATTCTAGATTTTCTATATAGTTTTCCCTTCTTTTAATTTTCTCAATTTTATTCTGATTATCTCATCTCAATTCAAATCATTATATTTATACTTTTGTCTGTTCTGTTTCAATTTCATATTATCTTTTCTCATTAAACAAATTTTCTCCTGTAGTTACTAATTGGAGTATGACACCTTTATATCTTTTAGTTACATCCATTCAACTCTTATTTAAACTTCAATATATACCTTAAGGTTATGACCTTCAATATAATACATAATACATAATACATAACTTCCAATCGAATTCTCCTTGTTACATTCTTATAATACACACTATATTCTTTAAAAAAAAGATTATAAATATATGTAATTATAAACACTCATTCCATTCCAATTCAGTTCTATCAGTAATTAAAACCATATCATCTTTAACACTTCTTTTCAATTAAATATCATACTTCCTTAAAGACACATATAATCTCCATAATTAATTTTTCCCTTATTTCTCTTCACGTATGTTTTGTAAATCATTAAATATTCATTTTGTTACATTTATTTATTCACAAGCATTCCACTGAATTATGATAGCTATTTTATCAAACATTTTAATCATACATTGTTTCATATTTTCTAAAATTATTTCTGTTTCTAGTATAGCAATACTATCTTATGTACCTTTGCAGAATCCCCTTTTCCATTAAATTTTCACCCATTATCTCAAAATAGGCCCTGTTTCTCTATATTTTGTTTCTATCCTTTATAACTTCTTTTCCTTTCTTTCTTCCCTCTCATCTTCTCCCTCCCCTTTTTACCCCCTTGTCTCTCTACTTCTAATTCTGTCTTTTACATTTCCCTCTTCTGTTGCTTTCTGATTTTATACTTATATTTCACTCTATTTTATGCATAGGCCAAAGAGGAAAGAGTCTTTGATTGTGATATTACAATTTCCAATTCCAATTTCTGTTGACATTTTAATAGAAAAAAATACATCCATTAAAATAAACCAAGAATGCTGCTCATTCCTCTTCTTTTTTTCAAGAAGTGACAAATTTGCATTTCACTTTATTTCAGACATTTATTCTATTTATGAAACTTAACCCCAGATTCTGAGTGCCTTCATGAGATTAATACAAAATATTAAGTTTTAATATTAAGTTAATATGAAATATTAAGCTCTAAGTACATACAGAATAACGACTTTTATGAAATTACCTTGTTCTAAATCTGTTATCCATGATGCAAACTATATTCATGGAAATTTTTCATAAATGTTCATCATTTGAGAAGAAATTCTATGATGGAATCTTTACTTGAGTTGTTAGAGCTATGATGCTCCAAACCCAAATAATTCAAGACAGGGGATCTCAGGGACCACCAAACTTTTAATTTTAAATCCCGCAGACCAGAGACCCTGGGAAAATCCCCCAAAAAGTCTGCAGGAAAATTCCCCACCCCGTTTTCCTACTGATCGATCATTCTTTAGTTGGGATTGCAGGATACTGTCTGTAGCTCTGTTCTCAGGGGGAGAGAGAGAGAGAAACTTTTGACTTCATACAAGGAAAGTAGCAGAAGCAGCAGAAGTCTTTCTTTCTCTCCCCCAAACTTCACCAGAAATGAGTCTTGGTGAGACTTGTTGCACTGACACAGCCTATTGGAGCAGGATGCCTTACAGGGTCCCAAAGACTCATTTCTGGCAGAGTTTGGGGGAGAGAAAGAAAGAATTTTGCTGCTTTCCTTTTGTGCAGCCAAAAGCAGAAAAAGAAAGAAATGGAAAGAAGCATCCCAGTGGCCAGGAAAGGCGCATGGGGCAAGTTCCCCTTTCCCCCATCCCCTCGCTACCTCATATTATTTGCAATGCAAGCGATGCAGTCTTGTATCCCCACACAGCCTGAATTAATTGCTTTGGGGTGTGCTTTGGGGGTGACATTTCTCTGCGGACCACCAAAACTTTCTCATGGACCACCAGTGGTCCCTGGCCCACTGGTTGGTAACCACTGATTTAAGAAATCTCCTTTTTAGGATTGTTTTTAATAAAAATAGGCTAACATTAATTCAATAATAAAATTAATAGTGGGAGAAGTTAAAAAGCTGCATCATGATTCAGAAATAAACTGAACCAGTTTAATTTAATTCTAACATAATATTATTCAAGCCTTGAAAGAGTTCACCACTGGACACTATGTGCTATGTGTACACATCATAAAATGAAGAGGGTTATTTAAATACTAACTTCCTATTGGAAACTGAAGGTGACATATAGAGTGCCAGGGTCACAAGCTGCTGTCAGTTCCTGTAATGACTTTTCTTATCTGAAATTATACAGCAAACTAACACTGTGGCAAACAATGAATAGCATCCTGATTTAGAATAACAAGTATAAGTAGCTTAATAATGTTAATAACAGATGATTAACATAGTTTTCAAGACTAAATTCTTTTACAATGGATTGCATCATGCTGAAGACAGACAAGCATAAATAAATAATCCTCTACGTTATTTGCATTGTGGAACCTGAAATGCTAGCAGATTACAGGGTAGTTTGAAATTTACTTTTAACATTCACTAACAATTTTCTTCTAAATTGTTGTGACTTTTAGGATTGTAGAAATTTTAAGATTGACTTCCTTTTCCTGATAACTTTGACTAAAAATTGTGTTTGTACAGCATAGAACTTGTTCTCCTGTGGGTCTGACCTGCTAGGTAAAAAAATTAGATCGTTTGTTTCAATTCTTCCAGTCCCATATATCTTCTAGTAGGTAATTTCATTTGATGTTCTAATATTGAGCTGGGGTTTTTTTTTTTGGGGGGGGGGGGGGGGGAGCATGGCTGTTGATTTTACTGAAATGACAAATATATGAATGAAACCTTTAATTACATACATGTTCTAATAGTAGGAAATGTGTTTGGTCAGGAGTGAACTGTTATGTTCATGATGTTCTATGAGCTAAGTTGGTTTTTTTACAAACATTTTCTTTCCAAACAACAAATTTAGACATTGTGAAATTTAAAGATTGTTTATACATACAGTAGTTGCTCACCCTTGGTTGATATGTGGGTTCTTCTTTGATAATTCCTTGATTAGGGTATTGTTTCTTCTTTGATTTTTATTTGCTGCTGTATATGGCAGTTACACAAGAATTGCTTTGGGTTACTTCCTTTTTGAACGAAGGAGGAAAGCTCCTTCCTTCCTTTTAAATATGAATATATAGAATTCAAATATGCAATTAAACATCTTAATTAATGAGTCTTTAGGATTACTTAAGATCTTTTGGAAGTTTTTTATTGGTTTGTGTGCTATATTGATAGTAAGAGGTTTGATAGATTGAAGGAGAGAGCAAATCAAGCCACTACGGAGTCACCTATGGAGCAAACTGAATAGCTAAATATTATTTGGGTTTAGTTTCTTGTTCCTTCTTCCATTTATATACTTCTAGACTGTAGGTGCATGTGTGAAGATTTTCTTTGCATTGCTGTCTGAGTATGTAAAGGAAGTTCAGGTAGAAGCAAAATAATAAAACACAAGTCATAATGGCATGATTCAAAATAAAGAAGGATGTGGCATTACAGATTGGAATAACCAACCGGTTAAACTTTCTTCCTAAATTACTACAACTAGAAGTGGAGCTCAGAAAGCAGGGGAGGCATTATAGCTATGTGTCTAATTCATAACATATGTTGGTGGTTGATGAGAATATAATTGAGAGACAGTGTGAGACAGATAACCAGGAGAATTGCATTCCTCCATACCTAGTAGGTCTATGATTCATGGAAATATAGATTTTAAACCTTGCTCAAGTCTGAACTCTGACTAAAAAAAATCCAGATCCTAAAAAGGATCTTCTTCTAGGATAGGGGTGTCAAACTGGATTTCAAGGGCTGGATCAGCATTGTAGTTCTCCTCCGCAGGCCAGCTTGGGGGAGGGGCAGAAGATAGGACAGACACCTCCTGTAGCATCCTGCTGATCAAAACGGGGCACAGTGGGCATGTATTTTGGTGGGTGAAGTGCTGCAGGGGACTATCCAGGCCGAAAACAGGGTATGTGTTTGCATCCCATTTTGGCTGCCGGAGGCACCACAGCAGGGGTGGGATTCTACCAGTTTACACCTATTTCCTAGAACTGGTTGTTAACATTCTAAACAGTTTGGAGAACCGGTTGTTAGAATAAATTACTGGCCTAATCCTGTAAGGAAGGCAGGAAGGAAACATTCTGGTGTTGCTTACAGAAACTGCCTCTCCATTAACCCTTATTACATTCTTGCAGGACTAAACTTCCTGTCTCAGGAACGTCTCTGAAGGTTTTTTTCTCCCTTCTTTGCTGGTACTTTGCTTGTGTGGAGTGACCGTTCAAAGTTATGATGGCACTGAAAAAAGTGACTTATGACTGTTTTTCACACTTATGACTGTTGCAGCATCCCCACAGTCATGAGAGGCCAGGCAAGGAGATGCATGCTGCGATGTGAGTGATGTTGAGTTGGCCACACCCATCCAATAACATGACCACCAAGCCATGCCCACCCAGTCACATATCCACAAAGCCACACCCACCAACTAAGCCACGCCCACAGAACCGGTTGTTAAAAAAATTGAATCCCACCCCTGCACTACAGGCCAATCCTTTGCCATTTCCAGACTGGCCCCACAGACCAGATTTAAGCAGCCCACAGGCCAGATCCATCCTAAGGGCCTTGAGTTTGATACCCCTATTCTAGGATATTTTGTTCTAATATTCTAATATATCTTCTAATATAAAAGATATGTAATTTTATAATACTTATTATCTATAAATAGCTAGAAAATTTTATTTAGAATTAATGCAATTTATTTATTGATGTGACTAGCAGCCAAATGCCCAACCAAATTTCTTTCCCATTAAAAATGCCACTTTGTTTTGATAGCTATTGTATATGAATTCACACACACACACAAACACACACACAAAGATGCCCCTAAATGGATTCCAAATGATTCCTTGGAGTCATCCCTTCTATCTTAAGCATTTTAATATGGCCCAAACATAGCAAAGTGACAAATTTCTGTATAAATACTTCCAGTGAGAGCACAGCATCAAAGGTCTGTGAGAAAGCTGTTTTCCACATATAGCAAAGCAAGTGAACAGATAGGAAGACTGCTAGATTGTACATTAAACTGCCCTCCCACTTTATAATTTCTATATATCCAAGTTTTCAAAAATAAGGATCTAAAAATGTAAATCAGAAAGTGAGAATGAAGCAAATGCCACTTTTTTGCATTCTCTGATTAGTTAGAGAATTAGATTCCCTGGAAGGAAGACTTGGCATATAGCATTACAATTACTTCTGTAGATACTGCTTTTAAAGACTTCAGATTTTATGTATAGGGATGAATGGATGGGTGGATGGATGGATGTTTATTAGAATGCATAAATGGAGGTACTTTAGCTAAAATGCTAGTACTTTAAGGATGCAGTTACTCAAAGATAGTATATAATATTTGCATAAAAATAATAAAAGAACAAATATGCATTTAAGTTACTATTACTATTTAATGAGTATATATGCAATTAGTTTGATCTTGAGTTCATTTTATTTCATATTTATTTCATCAGACAAAACATCATTACAGGCAATTATTTATTTTATTGTGCTGTTTATAATATATTTCATGTCATATTATAATAAGTTTTTTATGTATGACTTACACTATTTTGATAAAGTAAGTAACATCCTTTTGAAAAATGCCAAGCAATTAATATTTACTACATCATTTTAATGACTGGGAGATAGTTCTCAGAGGTCTGATGAATCAGGTTTATGACTTCCAGGTTTATGTTCAAACATGTGGAAGAAGCGACTAATTGAGTTGCATCAGGTTTTAATACGAGTTTTCATCACTTGGTTATATGCAACATGTATAAACAAGAATAATGCAAATTTTGCATGAAGAAAATGAAATGTCTGATGGAAATCTGTTGACAAGCTATTACATTCTTCCTTGCTTCTTTGGCAAACGTGTATTTTCCAAGAACTCCGCTCTAATTATTTTTAACCTTTTTGTTCATGGTGTTATTAAATCTTTATATTACCTTCTCTTTTCAATCAAGTGCCAGAAGCACATTCTGATGGAATTGAATGGCTTTTGGATCTAGTTGTCCAAAGGACAGATTAATTTGCACCCTGCTCTATCTTTAAAAAGAAACTGTTGAAATTCTAACTTGTAAAAATGTCTGTATTTTTGCCCCAAGTTCTCACTAATTTATTATACTTTGGTTTAATCAGTATACACTACTTTTTTTGGACATGCAGTAGAATTTGGGGTATTATTACCTTCTTACATAGAAGACATAAACAGAATTTTCAGAAAATTCAAATGAGATAAAAATGTGCTTCTATGTTATATGAATTTCTGTACTATACAAATTGCTCCAAAGCTTCAAACACAGTATAACTTAGATGTGGAAGAACTGGTTCATTAACAAGTTGGTAACAGATTCTTCAATTCACACAGTGAGAGGAAACAATATAAGAAGGTCTATAACTATATTTAATCAAACTTTTTTTCTAATTAGCCCAATACTGCCATTGTTCAATAATAATAACTTGTCAACATCTCAGTCGGAAACCTTTTCCAACTTTGCCTGAAGGTGTGCGTATGTTGATATATATATATATGTGTGTGTGTGTGTGTGTGTGTGTGTGTGCGTGTGTGTGTGTGTATGTGTGTGAAACAAACATATATATTTGTTTTCTTATGTTTTTGCAGGTATTTATATGTACGGTATTCAGCTTTGTTCGGGTATTTTCCCATGTTTTTATAGTTGTGCTTTTAAAGTTGTAGCAACGTTTTGGCAGAATCTTATCTGCCATCATTAGGCTTGTGTATACAAGCTGAATACCATACATACATACATGTTGTGGCCCCAATTCCCAAGCCTATGCTGTCAGAGGAAGAGGACCTGGAAGATGATAGGAAGGAACTGGGAATGCCTTCTTCTCCAGGACCTTCCTCCCTGGCAATGCCTTCCTCCCCAAGACCTTCCTCCCTGGTAATGCCTCAGGTTCCATCAGACAACCGAGAGGAACAGCCTGAGATGAATCAGGAGGAAGGCATGTCGGAGCAGCCCCTGACAGGGAGTGAAGAGGAGTATTGGCTCAACCCCAAGCAGCATCGTAGGGAGAAATGTGAGCAGCAATGTAGGAGGCCTGGGAGGGTCAGAGAGTGAACTGAGTCATTGAGCCACACCCCACAGGGGATAAAAGTGGGTGTGTTTTCTCCTTAAACTTTGTACAGGACAAACTTTAACCTTACTTCAGATTTTCTTCATGAATAATTGTTTTGTGGACTATCTTGTGATTTTTATGAAGTAAAATAACCATTTATCTCTGTGAGTAAAACTTTATTTTATAATTGCTGCCAGCTCAGACTTGGCAGGCAGGACATAGTGGAATGCCAAGAATATTATCAGTTCCAAAGAATTAACTCTGTGAAGTCCGAGCCAGCTTGCCTGCCTGTGTTTGTGTGTGTGTGTGTGTACTCCCTCATCTTTTGAGGGAAGGGAAGGCAAGACAGAACATTTTTGTCCCGTACCTGACTTAAATCATCTTCTACCTAAGATGGGCCAGCAGCAGCAGCAGTTTCAACAACAGCAACAAAATCAAACTCTACAACAGCAAGTGGCTCAATTAACAGCCAAACTTACTTTGCTGCAGGCTCATGCAGCTCCTCCTCCCCCTCCCCATCAGAAATGCCTGGTGGCTGTGCCAGATAAGTTTTCTGGGCAGCCTGAGATGTTCCCGGCTTTCATGGGACAGTGCCAGTTATTCATGGATATGAGGCCAGAGGATTTCCCACATGATCGGGCTCGGGTGGGGTTTGTGATAAGCCTCCTTTCTGTCTTGGCTGCCCGATGGGCCATGCCTTTGTTGCTCAAGAACAGCCCATTATTAACTAATTACCAGGGTTTTTGGCAACACCTGCACCACATGTATGAAGACCCCATATGAATGCAGACGGCAGCCAGGCATCTTAAGGATCTTCGCCAAGGGAAGCACCCCCTGAAAGAGTTTATTTCTGAATCTTGGCTTTTGTTCCTGGACTCCAACTGGAATGAGGCAGTGTTAATGACGCCTTCCAGGATGGCCTGTCAGATGAGCTGCAGGACGAGTTAGTTCAACTGGAAGTGCCCCAGACCCTCGACGCTCTGGTGGTGCAATGCTTGCGCATCGATGCATGTCTCCAATGGCAAAAGAACCATCGCACCATCCAGGAGCAGCCATCTGCATCTGTACCACCACACCCTGTGCTAACAGTGCCCTGGGTCACCCCACATGTTGGAGGAGGAGCCAATGGAGTTGGGAGTGGCCAGACCTCACCTGATGGCTCAGGAGTGAATGCAGAGATGCCAAGGGGGTTTGTGCCTGTATTGTGGGGGGGCGGACATTTTGCTATTTCTTGTCCTCTAAAGTGAAGCGGGGCGCTCAAGCCTATGCCTGAATCTTGGCATGATCAGTTGGGAAACAGGGCAGGCCTGACCTGGAGGGAAACCCTAGGCCGGGCATGTATCAAACACCCACCTGAATTAGTGGAGGTTGACTCTGGGCTCCCTCGGCATCTGATTTTGGACACTTGGGTTTTCTTTGCTAACAAGTTGGAAGGGATTCCGGCGAATGCACTGGTGGACTCAGGGGCCACAATTAACTTTATGGACCAGGCCTTTGCAGCCCATTTTGATGTCCCCTTGGTTCTGGTGGAACCTCCGATGAGGGTCGAGACTATTGATGGGCAGGAACTTATTGGAGGACCCATTAAATTCACCACCCAGCCTTTGCACCTAGTCATTGGAGTACATGAGGAGGCAACCCACTTTTATGTCACTGCGGACCTCCATTTCCCATTGATACTCAGGATGGCTTGGCTTAGGATTCATGATCCTCAGGTGGCATGGTCACGGAACGCCGTTTCTTTTTCTAGTCTACAGTGCGTGGACCACTTCCTCCACACCTGTGCTGGCCAGAACATCTCCACCTCTGCAGTCCAGGAACTGGTGGACTTGCAGATTCAGGTGCAAGAGGCACAGTGCCTGGACACTTGGTTGCAGTGTCGGGGCCAGTTGTACATATCCACGGGGCCGCTTCAAGCCCTTATTATGACTCAGTGTCACAACAACCCTGTAGCCGGCCATTTTGGGTCCTTTAAGACCCTCCACCTTGTAATGTGGACTTTTTGGTGGCCTCAAGTATGGCATGATGTCCACACATTTGTCACATCCTGTGTGTCATGCCGGCAAGCGAAAACCACGACGGGTGTGCCTCCTGGTTTCCTCCAACCTCTGCCGACTCCAGAAAGACCATGGGGAGCAATTTCCATGGACTTCTTGACTCATTTGCCACCATCCTCTGGATTTACAACTGTGCTGGTGGTGGTCAATATGTTGACAAAAATGGCCCACTTCATTCCATGTCGTACACTGCCAACGGCCCATATAACTGCCCGTCTGTCCTTGCAGCATTTTTTTCGTTTCCATGGTCTGCCGGACAGGGTAGTTTCTGACCGTGGTGTACAATTTACAGCCCAATAAAGAAGCTGGACCATTGGTTCATCGGCCCGTTTCCCATCGAGGCAGTAATCAACCCCGTAGCCTATCAACTAACTCTACCGCGCTCCATGCAGATTCATCCAGTCTTCCACTGTTCCCTTTTGGTCCCTGATGCCCCTTCATGTTATCTATGACATCCCATAGCTGTTGATTCACCACCTGCGCCCAGTGAAGATGGCGCAGTAGAAGGTAAAGTGGCCAGCATTAGGGATTCCGCTGGCTGAAAGGGCAGTTTCAGTATTTGATTGAGAGGCAGGGGGATGCTTCCATGATCCACGCCCCAAACCTTACACAGATGTTCCATGACCATTTCCCCTTGGGACCATGTCCTGACCGTCAGACTCGGGGGAAGGGCCCTGCGGTGGGGGATAGTGTTGTGGCCCTGATTCCCAAGCCTATGCTGTCAGAGGAAGAGGACCTGGAAGATGATAGGAAGGAACTGGGAATGCCTTCTTCTTCAGGACCTTCTTCCCTGGCAATGCCTTCCTCCCCAAGACCTTCCTCCCTGGTAATGCCTCAGGTTCCATCAGACAACTGAGAGAAACAGCCTGAGATGAATCAGGAGGAAGGCATGTCAGAGCAGCCCCTGACAGTGAGTGAAGAGGAGGAGTATTGGCTCAACCCCAAGCAGCGTCGTAGGGAGAAATGTGAGCAGCAACATAGGAGGTGTGGGAGGGTCAGAGAGTGAGCTGAGTCATTGAGCCACACCCCACAGGGGATAAAAGTTCTCCTTAAACTTTGTACAGGACAAAGTTTAATCTTACTTCAGATATTCTTCATGAATGATTGTTTTGTGGACTACCTTGTGATTTTTATGAAGTAAAATAACCATGTGAATAAAACTTTATTTTATAATTGCTGTCAGCTTGGACTTGGCAGGCAGGACATGGTGGAATGCCAAGAATATTATCAATTCCAAAGAATTAACTCTGTGAAGTCTGAGCCAGCTTGCCTGCCTGTGTTTGTGTGTGTGTGTGTGTACTCCCTCATCTTTTGAGGGAAGGGAAGGCAAGACAGAATATATATATATGTGGCATATATATGGAAAAATATCTGGAAAAAATAACCAAGAAGAAAATTATAACCAGCGACATGAGCAAAGAGATCCAACAGATGATCATCCCAAGAGAAAAATCTTCCAGATGCCCTAAGCTATACGGCCTCCCAAAAATACAGAAAGAAGGCATACCTCTCAGACCCATAGTCAGCTCCAGAGGAGCACCACTACAAAACCTAGCCAAATACCTTGCAAAGCAGCTACTGCCCCATGCTGAAGCAGCAGCTTCACAAAACTCATACCACCTCTTGGAAATGATCAAAGATCTCCCCATGGAACAAGAAGATCTGTTTGTAAGTTTTGACGTGGTTTCACTATTCACTCAAGTCCCAATAAAAGAAATTCTCGAAATCATCAAAAATAAATACCAACCATCCAAACATCTCATGGAACTGACAGAACACTGCTTAACCAACATATATTTCATATACGAAGGACAAAGATACAAGCAAATTGAAGGAGCCCCTATGGGATTACCACTGTCACCCATCATTGCAAACCTGTTCATGGAAGAATTTGAATCCAGAGCCCTAGAAAATGCCACCCACAAACCCAAATTATGGTTAAGATACATCAATGACACATTTGTGATTTGGCCCCATGGAAAATAAAACCTTAACAATTTCCTAACACACCTAAACAGCACACACCCCAAAATCAAATTCACCATGAAAATGGAAACAAACAAACAACTACCATTCCTAGATGTACTAATCTACAAAAAAACAGATGGCACACTAGGACACACCATATACCAGAAGAAAACACACACCAACCGCTACCTCAATGCCCAATCCCACCACCACCCAGCACAGATAAACTCTGTGGCCAAAACACTAATTGCCAGAACCAAACACCTGGCAGACAAGACACACATAAAGACTGCACAATGCACCCTGACTAAAGTACTGACAGCCAACAGCTTCCACAAAAGCAAAATCACTGGCTTGGTCCACAAAAACACTGAGACATAATGGAGACCTAAAAGATGAACAGACCTATGGAACAGCTGTCCTGCCCTACATAAGAGGTACTACAGACAAAATCAGTAGGATACTACACAGGCATCACATCAAGACTGCCTTCAAAACAGACAGAAAAATAGCAGCCATCCTAAGAAACCCCAAAGATAAAATTGACCTGGAAAACCAAGGCATATATGAAGTCCCCTGTGCATCATGGCCTGCCACATACATTGGACAGACCAATAGACGAATAAGTACCCACCTAGATGAACACAAAAATGCAGTCAAAAAGCTGGAACACACTTCCTCACTAGTCCAACACATGAAAGCCACAGGTCATAGCATCGACTTCAATGGCACCAAAACCCTAGCCATTATAGAAAACCCCAGCTACAGAATTATCAGAGAAGCTATAGAGATTGAAAAAGCATGAATAGAAGAGATGAGTCCACCAGACTGTCAATTATCTGGAAGCCTGCACTCTCAAAAAAAAAAAAAAAAAAATTCTCCACACCACAAGCCAAACAAACATCTGGGCACAAACAGACTCTCCCTGATACCTCCAGCTCAAACACACCCCAACCAGGCACCCAGATGAAACCTAGCTTCCTAATAAATGATAGCCGTCCATTTACTCAGAGCCAAGCTGCACTAAAAGCCTCCAATACAGGAAACACAATGTTGCCAGCCAATCAAGAAAAAAAAAGCTACAAAACAGACAGAAGATATTAGAAACACTAACCAAGCAGAACACAGCAAACTCCAAGACCAATAAACACAGACCAAGACTCCCAACCAATCAGGATGAAGAAAAAAACATTCTGGCACAGCAGATGGCTAGCACCAAATTTAAATCTGAAACCACTGTAAAAGTCTGACTCACAGATGAACACTATACAGAAGCCTGATGATGGCAGATGATATTCTGCTGAAACGTTGCTACAACTTTAAAAGCACAACTACAATGACGTGGGAAAATACCCGAACAAAGCTGAATTTTATAGATAGATATATATATATAAAACATTGTTAAAAAATATCCTTCAGTATATCCAAAGTTAAATATTTTGCTTCATTCCTAATTAGTAAATTGAATTTCAGTATTCTTTTCCTTTAATTGTAATCTTTAGTTCCTTCCAGTTTGCTATAGGGTCCATTTTTGAAAGTCTTATGTTTGTTTGTTTGTTTAAAAAATATTCAAAACAAAAACATTATTTATAATGAATTCCCAGTTTTCCCCCATCCTTTTGTAAGTTTATAAAATCAAAGTTTAACCACTCTTTTAAGGGAAAAAAAAATTCCTTAAATTTTTATTTAAAACTTCGCTCATTAAGGATTGAAGGATATTCACCCAGTGCTGCAAAACTTGTCAAGCAAAAGGTTTCTAATCACTGGAAAAAAAAAATAACAAGCAATTTTAAAAAGGAAATAGCATGGACCCTGGTTTATGCAATATGGCTATTCCCTCATGTCCTCACAAGGTGCAACTTGTGGGCCATCTCAGTTTTCTTCCCTCATCTGCCAGTTCTTCATTCCACTGCAGTTGTTGGGCCTGCTTTTTGCAGAAACATGTTCAGCTTGCTATTTTTTCCCAAAGCAACACTACCTTCAAAATGGGAGAATAAAGCTCTCCTTGTTTTATTTCTGAAATAAGATATATTTAAATGTTGTCAAACTTCAGTGTCAAAAGAATTTCAGCAACAGAGTGGTCAATGTCTGGAATACTCTAGCTGACTCTGTGGTTTCTTCCCCAAACCCCAAAAACTTTAACTTAGGCTGTCTACTATTGACCTCACCCCTTTCCTAAGAGGTCTGTGCGGGGTGTGCATAAGCGCACCAACCTGCCTACTGTCCCTATCCTATTGTTTCTTTTATTTTTTTTTTAATTTTTCTTATATGTATCCATGTATTCAAAACTATGTTTTTACTTATACCTATTATCTTGTAAGCAATTGACAAACCAAATAAAATAAATAAATAAATAAATTTCCAAAGTATAACTTCATTTTTAAAATATAGATTCAAAAATGAGCCCATAAAATGTATGGGTTAATTTTGTAGAATACCCTTTATTATATTAAATAGGTACATATTGATTTATTTTCTATTTTGTTACAAGATAACTATAAAAGCATTATTTTTGTAGCATTGCATTAAATAAACAATAGAAGAGTTTGTGTTCATTGAGCTATTGGGTCTAAAATGGGAAAAAAATTTCTTTCTTATACATTATTCTTTTTGTTTAAAAAATAAACAAAAAAGAAGGCAGATCCTTATTTTTTCATTGGTTAATTCATATTCATTCTGGTGATGTAAAAGAAGATAAAAGAACATATTTTTAATATTGTAAAATGAATCCTTTCTAATACAAGTCATTATTCTTCTAATTCCCAGATGCTCTCAACATCTTCTGCCTTTGTTTCTCACCTGATCCTATGGATTACACCTAAAGCTGCAGAAGAATAAGTAAGAATGAGAAACATACATCCAATTCAGATGAATACTGAAACTTTTACCAGCATAGTATTTTGGAATAAACTCTGAAATAATACAATGCAGAAATCCTCAATTTTGATTCTCTGAAAAAAACAGTAATGAAAATGGGCAATTGTAGGACAATTTAATATTAGCTGTTTGCTAGGAAAATTCTAGATATTCTAAGAACTTCTGCAACTGCCAATCTCGGATATTATTCTCTTGTGCCCTATTGCTTTTTCTGCAACTTAATTGCCTGTTGAACATGAAACAAAAAAAATCTTTTTTTTTCATTTAACTAAGTTTAATAATTATCCTGAAGTAGGATGGACATGTTTACTTGCTCGTTCAGTGAAACTGATTGAGTTAAAACAGGATAAAATGAAATAATAAACAAAATAAAATCTTCTGACCTTGCATAATTAACCTGTAGTATTCATTACCACAAAAGCAGTGAAAGCTGCTAATGTGGATGATTTAAAAAAGGGAATTGAGAAATTCATGAAGGAAAGTTCCATCAACAGTTTGCCTTAAAACAACATTGTCTCCAGATTGAAGAGTCTTGCCACTATATACCTCTTGCAAAAGAAAAAGTTGGGAAGAGACATATTTGCATGTCATCACAGAGACATTTGGCTGATCACTTTGTGAAACAAAATGTTAATGGAAAATGGAAAATTTCTTATGTACCAATTGTACTAATTTGTCATGCAAGCAATGTTTTGTACCAGTTCTGCAAAGAAGAATATAATCATACAGAAAGTTACAAGAACTTTTTAGAGAAACACACTGATAAAATTAGATAACTAACATAAGATAGATAACAAAGAAAACAAAAAATAATAATATAAATATTGACTCCTTGACTTGTAACTGTTCAAAGTTATGTTGGTGTTGAATGAAAGAACTTATGACTCAGAGTGATAGCTGCAGGGATGGGATTCAATTTTTTTAACAACCAGTTCTGTGGGTGTGGCTTAGTTGCTGGGCGTGGCTTGGTGGTCATGTGACTGGGTGGGCGTGGCTTGGTGGTCATGTTATTGGCTGGGTGTGGCCAACTCAACATCACTCACATCGTGGCACGCATCTCCTCGCCTGGCCTCTCATGACTGTGGGGATGCTGCAACAGTCGTAAGTGTGAAAAATGGTCATAAGTCACTTTTTTCAGTGCCATTGTAACTTTGAATGGTCACTCCATACAAGCAAAGTACCAGCAACGGAGGGAAAAAAATCTCTAGAGATGTTCCTGAGTCAGGAAGTATACTCCTGCCAAGAATGTAATAAGGGTTAACGGAAGGGCAGTTTCTGTAAGCAACACCAGAATGTTTCCATCCTGCCTTCCTTACAGGATTAGGCCAGTAATTTATTCTAACAACCGGTTCTCCAAACTGCTTAGAATGTTAACAACCGGTTCTAGCGAATAGGTGCTAACTGGTAGAATCCCACCCCTGGATAGCTGTTACAGCATCCCTGTGATCATGTAATCAAAATTTGGGCATTAAGCAGCTTGTCCATACTGGGCAGGTGGTATTTTCCCTTACCTACCTATCCTTCCTCATCTATCTTCCCCTATCTTTTGACCTTCTGTTACCTGGGCCAGGACCAAGCCAGGTTTCAAGGAGGGAAAAGAACTAGACAACCCCCTTGCAAAGTGTTTCTGGCCAGGGTTGAAATTCACCTTCCCAAAAGAAATAAAAATTAAAAACAGGCCTGTAAAATATTTGTATTGTACAATATCAAGCAGGACAATAATATGCTACAATTTGCTCCCTCGTGTTATATGTACTATTGTTAATTTATTTGAAATGCTTTTGTTCTTAGAGACAATGAAATAAATGTAAGGATACATAATAAAAATATGTGTCTCATTCCTTTTTTCTCATTATGAACCTCCCCTGTTTCTGCAGTTCAATTCTTTTCATAGCCTTTTGTTGATAATAAAAATTCCTTAGAAGAATAAACAGATATATTAATATACATATTGGACTTAAAATATGCTCATTCTGGCATGATCTACACAGTTAGATGCTTTGCTGTGCATCGAGACCAGAATTTCCACTGCTAGGTGATGTATGCAATATGTCACACTGAAGGCCTTTAAGCGAGGATCCATTTTCAATGCAATGTGTCACATTGAAGGCCTTTAAGCGAGTATACATCCTGGATTTGGACCATATCCTATGCCTAGAGTAAGTCACTGTCTAAAGAATGGTTGCTGGAATTGGGTATGTCTAGTTTAATGAAAAAAAGTCTAGGAGTGACATGATAGCAGTGTTCCAATATCTCAGAGGTTGCCATAAAGAAGAGGAAGTCAAACTATTTTCCAAAGCATCTGAGGGCAGTTCAAGAAGCAATGGATGGAAACTAATGAAGGAGAGAAGCAACCTAGAACTAAGAAGAAATTTTCTGACAGTTAGAACAGTTAATCAATGGAACAACTTGCCTCCAAAAGTTGTGAATGCTCCAACACTGGAAGTTTTTAAGATGACATTGGATCACCATTTGTCTGAAATGGTATAGAGTTTCCTGCTTAAGCCAGTGGTTAAGCTAGAAGACCTCCAAGGTCCCTTCCAACTCTGTTATTCTATTCTATTCCAACTCTCTTCAATCTCCACTGCCCTTTGGCAGCCTTGCACCCTGCCTTGCAAGGCAGCAAGCAGACCCATAGCCATGGATCCAGGAGGCCACAGCTGCCCCAAATCAGAAAAAAAACCAGGCCCTTTGAACCCCAGCTCTGCATAGAAGCTCTTTACAAAGGGTCTGCTTCAGGGTTGTTGTTTTGCAGCAAAACGCAGCCCAACCTAGCCCAGCAGCTAGGCTGGGCATGTCTCAGTAGCAAAGGGAGCAAGAAGATGTGTAGGTCAGCAAGAGTGGCACAGTCTTGGAGTGGACGGTGGTGACGGTGACTGTAGTGGATGGTGATAAGGGTTAGTGTGTTTACTATAATTATTACTGCAATGATGCAGTGGACTCCCCCCCCCCCCAAAAAAAGCACTTTTTTTCTTTTTGTTGGAGAAATAAAGAAAAATCGCCCACTCCATTCCTTTCCCTACATGGAGAATTTTGAAATGTCATTGTGTACCTGACACTACCTCAAAGAAAGCAACTCATTTTCTACAATGATTAAAAGCCCATATAATGTGAGGAGCATCCTAGTGTTTAATAAAAATTGTATGAAAACTATTTCTTGAGGACAAAACCAGAAGAAACTGCTAAGATGCTGTTTCCAAGGTTTTTCCAAGGTAGTTCAGGCAGATCTCTTTGTTCTGAAACAAAGTGTATCTGAATTGGATGGTTAGACAAAACTGAGAATGGACTCCATTCTCATTTGCTTTCAGAAGAAACCTTAAACATTGTCATGCATGCATTTGTTGATTTGCTCTTTGCCAGAAACAAAGGTCAGCAGTGCATGATAAAGAATGCTTAAACTTATTTAGAAATTTCTGTCTCTTTGTAAAGAAACAGGGTTTTGACTTATCAAATCATTGGAATTCCCCAAAGGATGACATCCTCATCAGTGAAGAATTATTATTTGCATGCCAAAGATAGCTTAATAAACATCCTGCATTTTGAAATGCCTAGTTTTATGGGTATGTAGTGGCAGAAACATTCCTGGAGCAATCATAAATATTTAGATCACTGTGTTGATTTTAATCAGTTAAAAATGTAAATGATGCAGTTCTTTGTCATGAAGGAGAAAGATACCAATATCATACCATATTATTTTATTAAAATTTTATAGAAATGGCTCCCCTTCAGTGCTGTCAATCTACTTCTGCATTTTGTTTTTAATTATTAAAATGAGCCTCATTAGCATGGAATACAGTATTGCTGGCATTTGTCACAAAAATTATTTCAACAAATTGGCTAAATAAGTTAGAAAAATAAGCATAGCTTGGTTAATTTTAAAAAAATCATCAAATCCCAACTTCAAACTTTTAATTCTCTGATGTTTTGATGAAGTCCTTTTAAAATTTGTAATCAGAACTTTAAACACACTGAATAAACACCTAAGAAGTAGCCAAGGATTTCAGCTAGGCGTACTTTTGATAAGATACATTATGAGAGAAGTTAATTTAAATCATTCTGGTGTTGTTAATCGCAAACTCATATAGGTTTCCATTCAGTGCACATGCAAAAATAAGTAAAACTGTAATTTTCAATTAAGTTTCAATGAGGTTACTGGGCTTGAAAAAGTATGATTTGGCCAAATTACATCATGCTATTAGAGCTCTGGGTTTAGAGGTCCTAGTGTAATGGAACTGAGGTTCAATGTAGTTTAGATTTGGTGTTGAAGTTCACACAATTTTTATGCAGTGCTCAAATCTTTCTAAGTACATTTAGCAAGATACTTGCAAAAGATATTATGGCCATACTTCTAATTAAAGCAATAAAGTGAATTATGGCTTCGGCACTATTTCTTATAGTTTATCCCACCCACCCCCATCCTTCCTTTAATTAATGTTTCATTTTTCATTCCTGCCTAGATAATTGCTTGTAGTTTCTCTATAACTTAATGCTGATTATCTGGAATAAATGCCTTTAGTAAAAAGGCATGAAAAAACATAGGTATTCCCAGACTCATCTTTTGGTCTTTATATATTAACTCAACCTTTAAACAAATCTTGATTTTATGCCTGAAATACATTAGCTTTATGAACTACAGCTGCAAGGATGAAGCAGCTATTGAAATGAGACAATTAATGGTCAACAGATTATGAATTCTTTTGCTTTACATTCACTTATAACTATTTTACTAGCATTTACTGTCTTGAATCAGAAAGTAACAAAAGTGGGAATGTTTATGCTAGAATATATCTGTTTTCTAATAGTCCTCCTTTCCTTCCTTTCCCCAGTTCTCATCATTAAATTGATACAATTAACAAGGGATATGAGAAAAAAAATTGAATAAATTAATTTTTAGCTCTGTAACTGCAAGTAATTTTTCGCCTTTTTTAGTATTTGTGTGGAAATAAATGTTATTTTATCTTTATTTGTATAGGCTTTATTGTGATTTATTTTCTTACTTGCACCAACACCAAAATTACTTGCAACTGCAACGTTTCTTCTTCTTAGTCTCTGTGATGGGAGAGTGAGAATTGATAGAAAAGAAGCTAGCTGATGCAGGGACTCAACAGAACAGCTCAACAGCAGATGTTTTTATGATCAGAAATATCCAGGTATTATGGTTTTCCAAATTATTGTAATCATGCAATATTTGAAGGGTCCCTATATTAACTGTGTTGGAAAATGAGAATGAATAGGAATGATACCTCACACACAAACACAGATGATGAATAAAAATAATACTATGTATTACTATATAATACTATGTATGGGGCTGCCACAGGGAGGAAGGGGTCAAGCTATTTTCTAAAGCTCCCATAGGCCAGACAAAGAATGATGGATGGAACCTGAACAAGGGGAGATTTAACCTGGAAACAAAGAGAAACTTTCTGACAGTGAGAACAATCAACCAATGGAACAGCTTGTCCTCGGAAGTTGTGGGAGCGTCATCAGCTGAGACTTAAAAAAAATTATTGGTTTTTAAGACAAACATAGACAACAAAACATAAAAACATCAAATCATCTTCCATATATATATATATACATACAGTGTGTCGGTTGGTTTACAAATTGTTTTGTGCTTCCATTTCGTAGTCTTCAATTACGATTACATTGTATATATTCTCATATTTTCAATCAAATATTAAATACATTAATATCATTTTTAATCAATCATTTGACTATATTATTATTCATTCATGTTTTATGAAATAATCCATATTTTACTTAATTTGTTTTATGACAGTTCATATTATCATCTCAAATCTATCCTACAATCATTTGTAGATATAATAAGAAAAGAATACATCTTTATATATTTATTATTTTCTAAGAATCTACATATTTCATTACCATGTTTGTTGGGTATATGAATACTCCAACTGGTTTGGGTTGAATAAATATGT
>NW_020769317.1:8070869-8096714 GCF_900518735.1 Pseudonaja textilis | reverse complement strand
GGCTTCTGGATGCAACTGTCTGAGTCCGGCTTCTGGATGTACCTGGTTACTGTTCCTAGTCTGCTGCCTGCTGTGTATTGGAACGTCTATCTGCTTACCTTGGAGGCTACTGTGCCAGATACCATTTCACCTGAACACAAGGACTGTTTACTGGTGAGCTGTGGATTCAGCGTTAATACTTGAGAGAAAGGTATCTTAAGAAGAAGATTTACAAGCAGATAAGAACATTGTATTTACTGTTTAATGGACTTGATAACTGGATTGATAAACTGGATACTGACATATGGACTGAATGACTCTTCTTACTCTCTTTGAATTAAATATCTATTTACAACCACAAACAGTGTTTTTGTCTCAAGTGTGTGTATACTCAAGGGCCCAGCCTCACTCTCATTTGGCCGCCTGGCTTGACTGCTGCTGCATACTCTGCTTGGGGGTTTATCCCCAATCACTAACAATGTTTTATTGTTTAACCATTGATAGAATAGATCCCAAATTTTATAAAATTGTTTATCATCTTGTTCTCTGATTTCAAATGTCATTCTACTCATTTAAGCACATTCCAACATTTTCTTAATGATTTCCTCCTGTAATGGTATTTTCTCATTTTTCCAGTTTTTGGCAAATACAATCCTAGCCGCTGTTAATACATTTAAAATCAGGTATTTCAATTCTTTACTATATATTTCAGGTAAAATTCCCAATAAAAATATCTCTGTTTTCAAGTCTATATGCTTTTTTGTCATTTTTTCCAACCACGTGTGGATTTTAGTCCAATATTTTTTGGCATCCGCACAAGTCCACCACATATGGTAATATGAGCCAGGTATCTGATGACATTTCCAACATTTTTCAGATTTGTTCTTGAAAATTGTTGCTATTCTTGTCGAAGAAAATGCCACCTGTAAAAAAATATTATACACATTTTCTTTATATGCTGTTAACATTGTGATTTTATAATTTTGAGACCACAGTTTTTGCCATTTCTCTAGATCAATCCCATATCCAAAATTCTTCCCCCAAGCAATCATAGTTTCTTTAACTTGTTCTTCTAGTTTAATTTCTAATAAATATCCATACAATTTTTTAATCACCTTTTCATCAGTACCTGTCAAAATCTTATCTCAGTTTATCATAGAAACCTTCTGTTTTAAAATCTTTGTCATACCTTGAATGTATTTGCGCATATGAAAACCAATTCATCTTTATACCTTGTTCCTCTAATTTTTGCATAGATTTAAGTTCACCCTTTTCATTCAATATTTTACCATATCTAACTGTTTGTTCCTTTTTATATATTATAGGATAAGAAAATCCTTCAATAGTCGATAACCAGACTGGAATTTTCAAATAACATTGCCTTTTAGTCTTGAAATTAGTCTTGAAATTGAAGTTGAGACTTTCAAGAAGAGATTGGACTGCCATTTGTCAGAAATGGTGTAAGGTCCCCCGCTTGGGTGGGGGGTTGGACTAGATGACCTACAAGGTCCCTTCCAACTCTGATTATCTGTATCTGTATAAATGTAGTGTAAAACCTGTTTATAAGATTTATATGCCATGTGTTTTTATGTACATTTATCTATAGCCTTGAATAAATAAGTATTCTCATATCTATTTAACTTAATACTTGGAACTTAACAACTTAACCAGATAATTTAAATTTCTAATAATTTGTTTATAATGCAAACTACTGTGGTGCTAGTTTCTTTTTCCTCCCAACCAATTTCACGCTGCAGTCAACTGCATTCCTGGCTAATATCTCTTTACTTAATACTCTTGCCCAGTTATCCTGTGCCTGTACCAAGTGGAGTATCTTCTGACACCACTTAGAGTACAGGCTATGTCACCTTTATGTTGGCTCATTTATGTAGCTTCTTTAATTTCAGCTGCCTCCGATATCTTTTTGAATCTTCTCCCTGGTTGTGAGTCCTCTGGCTTATAGCTTTTCCAGCTGTTGTCTCTTTTACTCCATGCTTTGTTGAGTTGCCTTTTACTTCAGCAGCATCTTCAGCCAAACCTGGAAGAAAACATACTATTTCTGTCTATCTTTTATTGCTATTTCTACTTGTCTTTTCAGCCAGGTACAGGTACATCTAGGAGTTTTAATATCCTCCCATCCCCTCCATCCTTTCTCTGCAAGTGCATATGTGGCTAAGTTGAATAGGTAACAGACCACAGAGGGGGAAAAATGTGGCCTTGATAGTTTCAGAGCAATTCATCCTTCCACAAGGTCTCGTTCCCCTGTCAGTTTCTCAACTTTTGCAAAACAATTCTATACTTAATTCATCAGAAAACTTTAATTTTCTTCCATTAGGGAGTTACGCTCAAGTGTCAACTTGGTCAGTCTTCTTAGATTCTGGGTAGAAGATGCCTGTATCTTGTGATATGAGACAGAAAATGTATGGCACTGTTTATTCATCAACAAATTACATCCTGTCCAACAGTGCACCGATTGCCAATGAGTCCATCTTGCTGGTGCAAGATGGACCTTCTTCTTCTTTTTTCCTTTTACTTGTCCCATCATTAGAACCTTTTCCAGAGAATGTGATCTTCATACAATGTACCCAAAATAGGATATTTTGAGCCTGCTTATCTGTGCCTCAAGTGATATAACAGATTAATAGAGTTGGTGAGTACTGATTTTATTGTAGCAGTTTGGAAATTTAATAAAAATAATTAATTAAATATGATTATCATGTTTCGATAAGACAGATTCAGAGAAATATATTGAAATTCTTTAATGAATAAAAGTTACTTATCTGAAACTATCCATTTTAATTAGTACATTTAAATCTGCTAACCTCTTATAACTATGAGTGCAGTACTTCTAAAGCTTTCTCATTGCTAACATCCACTCAGGGAGCCAGGGTAATGTAGTGGTTAAAGCACCAGGCTAGAAACCTGGAGTCAGTAAATTCTGGACCTGCTTTAGGTATGAATTCTGCTGAGTGATCTTGGGCCAGTCAGTCTCTATTGCAGCCTTAGGAAGACAATCCAGTTCCAAAAATCTTGCCAAGAAAACTGTAGGAACTTGTCCAGGCAGTTGTCAAGAGTTAAGATTGATTCAAAAGCATTAAAAATCACAGCAACAACTCTAGTTCACTAGGATTGATAATATATCCTTTTCATACTTGTAAATGCATTGAAGATGCAGAAGCCATAATACTAAAGCTAACACCTAGTGAAATCAACTGCATACATTACATAAGTATTGAAGGCAATGAAGAATATAACAAAGACAAAAAGCTTTTGGTGTGACTTAGATAATTGAAAATGTCAATCCTCCAAATCTTCTGGGGTGTGAATCATAATTAAAGCAATAATAGAAAATGATAGATCTTTCATATTTGGCATAGAAACCCAGTCTTGATCAGTGAACCAAACTAGCTGTGGTGACTACTGTTAAAAACTGGGAGGGGTGGTAATTGAAATCTTCATTGGCAAAACCCTTCTTCCAATAGTTGCCCAGTAAAAGATAATTACAATAGGCTGCCACCAGTCAGCCTAAACCTCATGACAGTGACAAACTGACAAACTTTTTTCAGACGTTGTTAGCTTTTCTGTCAAGGGCTCCTTTCTTTAACTTAACCTAGGAAAAATAGAATATTCTTTCCTTCCCCAAATACAGAAATTAACAAAATTAAATATCTATTCTGAAACACATGAAATACTATCCAAGCTATGGGGTGTTTTTAATAAGAGAACAGGAAGGAAGGGAGGGAGGGAGGGAGGGAGGGAGGGAGGGAGAAAGTAATCATCAGGAAAAAAAGAACACAGAATTCCAAATAATGATAATCAAATCATATTGTAGATGTATCTTTTGGTAGAAAATGCCCAGTTCCAGGAATTTGCTCTCAGGACTGTTGTTAATGTAGTTTTGAAGTCCCTGGATTGTTTTTTGTTATAGTTATAGTTGCTTTAGTCAGGTTGCCTGTCTCAAGGTATGTCTTTAGTTATGGTTATTGGTTTTGGATTCTGTAAGCTACTCAAGGTGCAGCATCGGTAATTACAACAAATTTAAGATGATATGATGACAATGAGATATTCAAAGATACATAGTTTTGCTGAATTTTTCTACATTTCTAATATAAATAGTTATTGCTAGTCACTAAACCTTCTATTTGTACATTATGTTTTTCTTTATTCCAATTCTGAGTATATTTTGTTTCATTTTTTATCATGGGACTACATAGCTAAGTGTGGCCATCCTTTTTAGATTTAACCTTTTAAAATAGGTCTAGGACTTGCAAATGAAACTTTGAAGAAATTCATTGCCATGCTCTACTCTGTGGGTGGTGAGAAGAAGCAATACATTTGCTTTAAGTTTCCTTCATGAAATTCAAATTGCGGAATATATAATAGTTGTTGCCTGTGAACATCCGTACAAAGATAAATATACTATATAAATATTTAAATTAAATTCATCTCTCTTAGAATTTAAACTCTAACCACACTTGGTAGGGGAAATAGTTTTGGTTAAAATCATTTTTTCTTCAAAGGAATGTTCTGAAATTGTGGGATCACTGCAACCAGCAACAACTGGTAAATATTAATTTGCTGCTCGGTCACCCACTGGAAAAGTGACTGCAGACAACTCTTCAAATTTGACAGACCTCTTTGATATTTCTTACTAAACATCTTTGCACAGTTCTGCCATTCTATTTTCTTCTTGGCATATTTTACATACTTTACAAAAGCCAAATAAAGAATACTTAGTGTTCCTCATTGCCCCCAAATCAACGTATTATTTTAAACTGTAATTGTTCTTCCCAGTGCTAAAGAGATGACCTAGGGTTGGGTGGAGAAATTAGAATGGTTTCTTATAATATGGGCAAAGCAAGAAAAACTTTCATGAAGTTAGTAGGGAACAGGTTGAATTATTTATATGCCTATTATAAGAAACCCCTGACATTTTGTTTTTCTGATTTGAAATTAAAACTAAGATAACTCATAAATATGAACTATTATTTTGTCTTTTCATTTCCTTTAACATCTCTGAATCTTATTTGTCTTTCTTCTACTTACTAAGACATCATGGATAAGTAGGTCACAGGCCATGGACTGCAATTATCATCCAATAAGAATCTGAGTGTTGTTTTACTTCATTTTGCACATCCGATCCTGCTATTAATCATATTGTAAAGTATGCAGATGACACGGCAGTGGTGGGTCTTACCCAGGTTGACAATGAAGATTCTTATAGGGAGTAGCTGAAGCCTCTGGTGGACTGGTTAAATACAAATAATTTATTTTGAATGTTAACAAAACAAAGGATATCATTGTTCATTTTAGAAAGAGCCATCATTTGTATCAAGGCTGTAGCTATGAAGGTGGTCAATAGTATTAAGTATCTGGAGGTGCAGATAACTAACAATCTGTTATCTTTAATAAAGCATGAAAACCAGAATTTGCATTTACTGTGTCAGATGAGATTTCTCTTTCTGTCCTGGCCACTTTTTATTCAAATTATAATAGCATTATTCAAAGTATTTTAACAAACTGTTTGGTTTGGTGGTGCCTCAGATAGACAGTCCATACAGATCATAGCAAGGACAGCTGAGAAGATTATAGGAAGCTTGCTTCCCGTTCTTCAAGATACTGTTTATGAGCACTACATGGTTAGAGCTCAAAGCATTGTTAGAGACCCCACACACTTCATAGTCTGTTTCTGTTGCTCCCATCTTTATTTTTATTTTTTTAATTTATTTACTTTGAGTTGTCAATTGCTTACAAGTTAATAAGTATAAGTATATACATAGTTATGAATACATGAAATGGGTACATATAAGAAAAATAAAGAAACAATAGGACAGAGACGGCAGGCATATTGGTGTGCTTATACATGCCCCTACAGACCTCTTAGGAAAGGAGTGAGGTCAATAGACAGTCTAAGGTTAAAGTTTTTTGGGTTTGGGGAAGAAACCACAGAGTCAGGTAGAGTATTCTAGACAATGACCACTCTGTTGCTGAAGACGTATTTCCTGCAATCAAGTTTGGTGCAGTTAACCTTGAGTTTGTATCCATTGTGTGCTCTTGTGTTGTTATGGTTGAAGCTGAAGTACTCATTGACAGGTAAGTCATTGTAATGTATGATTTTATATATCATACTTAGATCAGACCGAAGACGGCGTAATTCAAGGTTTTCTAGGCCGAGAATTTCAAGTCTGGTGGCATAAGGTATTCTACAACAAGTAGAGGAGTGGAGAACTCTTCTTGTGAAATATTTCTGGACTTTCTCAACTGTGCTAATATCAGATACGTAATGTGGGTTCCAGACTGATGAGCTGTATTCAAGTATTGGTCTAGCAAATGTTTTTTATGCTCTAGTTAGTAGTATGATATTACCAGAGAAAAAGCTACATAGGATTAGGTTAACAACTCTTAATGCCTTTTTGGCTATGTAGTTACAGTAGGCTCTAGCATTTAGATCATTAGAGATGAGTATGCCAAGGTCCTTTACAGAGCTTGGATCATCAACAAGGTCTTGACTATTTAGCTTGTATTTTATTTTCTGATATTTTTTTGCCAATATGCTAGACAGAGCGTTTATTTGTTGAGATTTGAAGTTTCCATTTGTTTGACCATTCTGATACATAGTCAAGATCTTTTTGAAGGGTAGCAGTATTGTCTGTGGTATTGAACAGCTTTATATCATCAGTGAAGAGAATGCAGTTGCTCTTAATATGATCACGGAGGTCATTTATGTAGAGTATGAAGAGACTTGGTCCAAGAACACTGCCTTGGGGGACACCAATACTGACAGGTACAGAATTTGATAGGACACTCCCAATTTTGACCATTTGTTGTCTGTTTGACAGGAATGCTTCTATCCACTTATGCAGTTGTCCAGAGATACCATAAGATTTTAGTTTTAGGAGTAGTTTGTCATGTACTACTGAATCAAAGGCTTTACAGAAGTCTATGTAGATTGTGTCTATTGTTTTTCCCTGATTGAGTTGTGTAGTCCATATTTTTTTGCAGTGTAAGAGTTGCAGATAGTTTTTTTCTTAAACCAAATTGTTTATTAGAGAGTAAGCTGTTTTTCTCTAAGTGGAAGATAATGGATTGGTTAATAATTGATTCCATAACTTTACAGATGACGCAGCATAAAGAGATTGGTCTGTAATTTTCAACTAGGCTGGGGTCTTGTGACCATAGGTTAGGCAAGGAGCTGGTCCTGAAAGATTTTTCATAGATTATGCTTAGAGGTTCTGCTATTGCAGTGGATAGCTTTTTTAAGAAGTAGGCACATATTCTGTCCGGTCCTATAGATAGAGATGGTTTAAGATTGCACAGTGCTTTTTCAACATTGTCTTCTGTAAAATCAACATGTATTAGATCATTGTAGTTTTCTGTGGTTCAACTAGGAAATACTGGGCATGATCCATTGCTGTTTACAAATACTGAGCCAAAGAATGTGTTAAAGATGTGTTAATGGTGTCATCGTTGCAGTCTTTACCATTAGGTCCTATCAGGGATGCGATGGACCTTGAGTCTTTTAGTTTGTTGTTTACAAAACTGTAAAAAGCATGGGTGAAATTGGTGCATAGAAGCTTTTCCTCTTGTTTAATGTGATAATTGGTGCATTCAGTCTTAATCTGGTGGCATAAATTTTTGTATCAGCTTTTTTAATTGGCAACGTGACCAGATTTGTTTTTCTGCCAGAGTGATCTCTTTTTGGATTGAAGTTTCCTTATTGTTATGGGTAATCTGTTTTATTTTTATTTTTTTGTTTTTGGAGTTGTTATTGGTATATATAGTTTGATGACTCTTTTGACTTCAAGTAAAAATATGTTGTAATGCGGTATTGCATCCAGTAAATAGAGATTGACAAAAATTGAGGAGAGATCATTGTCTATAAGATCATAGTTGCCTTTTTTGAAGTTATAATTGGGAATTATGTCATTGTGATGATTTTTTGTGGGAGTATGTTGAGACAAAAGTCAATCATGTCGTAGTCATTGTTGGAAAAGGGTTCTTTAGTTTGTATTCTGTAAATTAAATTCAAACTGTTGCAGAAGATGAGATCGAGGCAGTTGTTAAGCCTAGTATTGTTGGTTATTAGTTGTTCCAGTCCCAGATTTGTAACAGCATTGTAGAAGATTGCATGTATGGGTTCAGTTGTACATTCATTTAGGGTCCAGTTAATATGAGGTAGATTGAAGTCACCAAGAAAGATAACAGCATGTGGGCAGGATGCTGCCCATGTTAGTGGTGAATTTAGCTTGTTTACATGTTCAATGTCATAATCAGGGGCTCTGTAACATAGTAAGAATCGAAATGTGATATTTAAGGATAGTTCACAGATGATAGTCTCAGGAAGAGCAAGCTCCTGGGTAACTTGGATGTTTTTTAGATGTAAGGACTTTTTATAGACGATAGCAACACCACCTCCTCTAGAATTTCACGATCTGATCAGTAAACATGATAGTCTCTTACCATGGTAATGTAGTAGGGAGAGATGTGTTGAGCCATGTTTCACAGACAAATATGATGTCGAATTTAGCGACATTTAATAAGGGGAGAAATTCAGGTATTTTATTCACAAGGCTTCTTGAATTGAGTAGCTTGCATTTAAGGCCAGCTATAGTTGGAATTGAGGTAGTTAGGGGCGTGCGTGCATGCGTGCGTAGTCTTGGGTGATGGTGGATTGGTTGAAGTAGGGCTGTGGTTGAAAGTTAAAGCTGAGTTGCGGGTTGTGTGACTTACTTTTGATATAGTCAGCACAGTAGTCAATGTAGAGGTCCTTCTCTCCATTGTCTAGACATTTTTTGAGTTCAGTGCAGAGTACACGGGAGCGGGCAAATTGCTGTATGGTTAGGTCAGAGCGAGAATGGAGTTTCTTATGGTTAGTGTTGCTTTTGGCAAGTGAATTTATAGGATAAATGAATTTACATTTGCTTGATTCATTTTTGCAAATGACCCTGCAGAAGTACGGGCCCCACAGCCCCACAGAAGGTTGATGCTTGATGCTTGATAATCACTGATGATGTTTCGGACAGTTGTGATGTCATCATTGTCATTGATGTCCTCTAGACCAAATAAGATGGCATTTGGACATTTCCGTTCGTGCTCAACAGCTTGTCTGATGAGGATTGGGATATCATTATTTGTCTGATTTATGGTTTTTTTGTGGATTGGTTTGTGGATTGGTTTGTGGTTGTTGGGTAGAGATGTGGTTTGTACCTATTGGATGTTCAGGTTTTTGCATTGTGTCTTTTTTTTCAAGGTTGGATAATCTTTCTTTTAAACCGTTCAGGGATGCTACTATGGTGTCAAGGAATGTTATTCGTGTTTCTATGGTATCAACTCAGTTTGGGTCTGCATGATTTGCAGAGATATGGAAACTCATTGGATGATTCTAGGTATTGAATCATTTGCTCGGGTAATCCCAAGCAGTCATGATGAGAGTATTTGTTACATAGAGAACATTTGATGGAATTTTCATTATCCTTTAGAGTTTTACAGCATATAAAGCATGTGCAGGAGTCTTGTGGTTCATTCGTGGGGATTACTTTCTCTTTAGGTTGTGGTTTGGCATTGGATTTTTTTCTTGGCATGGTAGGTTCGTTAAGATGGTATGTTGATTAAATTACTTAATGAAACAATTTCAAAACAAGTTTTGAAGGTTGACTAGTAGCTAGTTTATCCATGATTTTATGCTTCATAACACTATCCACTGTAATACAGGGAATGATGTTGCATGATGTTCCAGCTTTAGGTAATAAATGTACATCCACTTTTTCTTCTGGGTCACCTTGTTGCTGCAATGTAAAGTGTAGTTGGTCTATCTCAAGATGTGAGAACAGTTTACTATTCACTATGTGGAAGTGTTGGGTCTTGATCTCTTTCTCAGTTAATATAGATGCAGATCTTCTGTCTGTATCTAACATCTTCATTCATTTCATATAACTTCATTCATTATGTCTACTGTTGTAGTAGCATTCCATAAATTCCAGATTTTCTTGTCTCATTCATGTATGGCTTGTTCCTATTAGCTCATTTATCATTGTCCTGGTTACCAAACATCTGGCAGAGGAACCTTGTTAATCCACGCAACATCTGAGCCAACATCACTTTCTTTGTTTGTGCTTCATAACCATAGTAAACAGGTGAAAATTTAGGAGTCATTGCCCAGGGAACCCTAGTAATGTAGGTGACAGTTGGGATTCAAGGCTCTGTCTTCTATGTCAAAGGTTGCCATTCTAATGACTATACTATCTAGCCATAGGCTATATAATGATTTAAACAGCAAATGTTTATAATATAATATTACTGATTTGTATTATCTATAGTGTTTTTGTGTGTGAGTGTATACTATACTATTATACATATACCTAAACATAGACATACCTGAGAGAAGTTAAAATTGTAAAAATGTGAACAATAAATAAATGAACTTGATTCTTAGACAGGTTAAAACAAGAGAATTGGCTTCATTAGAATGTGATTTGCATAATTTGTAAAATGGATGAATTTTGTGTTGAACTGATGCGTATTGTTCCTTTTTGATTGAAAGTTCTACAAACATAGTAGCAATAGTAGTAGCAGTTTGTTTGTGTTGCTTAAATGGCTTTCTGAGAAGCAAGATCACAAAAGAAAACTCTGTCCTCAAGCACTATTTGCTTACTTTAAGAATTAAAAAGAATCTCCATTTCTAGGATGTCTAGGGTTTCACAAATAAAATTTGTATGTCTTAAAGTCCTTCATAGAACTTTATGAACACTAGTCCTATTATCTTTAGATTGAGGCAGCTGTCAACTTTCAACAAACAGGCTCACTACTGGCTCCCATCTTTAGGTTTCCATAGTGATAGCAATGGTCATAGTAAATTTTCTGTAGTGCTTCCCAAACAGCATTGCTTCAAGGCATTGTGGAAAATTAAAATGGTTATCAGTTGCTAAAATAGGTAGCTGGACCTAATACTGATAATTCTTTAATATACTATATCAAGTCTTTCAAACCTTGATACTTTCATGTCTTATTCTTTGCACAAAACATAATTGGAGCTGGAAGAGGCTACCTCTCAGTAGAATCCAAATTAAAGTATTCCTAGAAAACATATCTCTAGCTTTTTAAAAATTAAACCAATGGAAAAGGATACAACTTTCTGGGAACTGGTTGTACTATAGAACTATTTCCATTATTTTTTATGCCCTAACATGCAACATGCAATTCCTGTATGCAAAATAAAAGTTATTCCATGCTGTTCATATTGAAACCATAGAGATATCTTTTTTGGGTTTTAAATACCAAAAAAGGTTGCATGTGGTTTTAAGACTATAGCACTCAATAACCAAATTTTAAAACTTTGGCTGTGACTCATTTATGGAACTTAGGATGGTATTAAACATACAAATGAGATCGGTTGTCTTTGGGATACCTTCCGTTTCCATCCTTGATATGCCCTACAAAAAGGCCAAAAATGCTTGAAACAGTCAACCTTTCCATTGTAAAGTTAGCAGCTGGCCTCTTGCCCTCAAACATTTATCACCCTTGAAGAATGCTATCACTTTCCCTGTCTTTCCTTAATGCTAAACATCTATCTTGCTCACTGTATTTGGTTTCCTATACCATGATCATTTTCACTTTCTTTTTTCTCTACTGTTCCAGTTAATCTTAACCTTTGTAAAAGTGGTAATCAGAATTAATACACTAATTGTGGATAATCAGAATTAATACAGTAATTGTGGTAGGCTATGATCAATGCAGAATAAAGTAAAGCTATTATTTTCTAGTATTTGAAAACTGATGAAACAAATTATACATCTTTTTTTTGCTATTTCATGTCTATCTTATAATAATTACAATTCTAAAATTGATATGACACAAACTATGACAAAGAAAGGCATAATCTGTACAATATCAGTGTATTAATTTTGATTTCTTCCTTCTATAGCGAATAAAGAAATAAACTTTCTTAATTTTATATCAACTGCAAATCACAAATTTTCTTTTGTACAGCTGAATGGCTGTATGTATCTGTGACAATAAGTTAGATACTTTCAGAAAGTATGGTAGTTTATACTTAATATAAGAAATGTAACATTGCTTTGGGGGCCATTTTCAAGAAAGCAAGGCCAAACTAAATCTTGCAAAAGTGTTTTACAATTATGCAAATTTGGTTTTCAACAAAACCCCACTTGAATAATTTTCATGATGACTACAAATGGTTAATTTTTAAAAAAAAATTTTTTAGTATATATTTATTACCAGCGTGCAATAATCACACTAATTTAAAGAAATGCTCACATATAATAAACTTTGTTTTTAACTTTTCTTAAATTATTTGTTATTATGCTCTCGATAGCCACTCACAAACCAATTTCTGTTGTGTATACAATTCAGAAAACAGTGGGGAACCTGCTTTGCTTTTTTAGCACATAATTAATTAGGTCAGTTATCCTTACATAATTTTTTTTGTTCCAGTGCCTTTGAATTTTTTTGGAGTGGCAGATGACTCACTGCTGTCTTAGATCTCTTAACTATTCTTTGCTTGATATTCTTATGTCAAATCTCCATCTAATATAAATTCTTGTTGAAATAATTTTAAGGAGATATTACCTTCCTGCTTCCTCTCATCTCCCACCAAGAGTTGTCAAGCAGAATTTGACACTTTGCTTTTAAAATAAAATTGCATAACAAACAGGTAGAAATATTAGGAGAGAAAACTGTAGGAGATAAAACCCCCACATATTTAAAGTGGTATTGGTGAATATATATATGGGTTACTAAATCAATTGATGAAATCACTATTATGTTAAAGAAAATAATTTGTTAAAAAAATAACAAAATATCCCCTGTTGCAATCATTCAGTTTATGTTCTTATCATGCTATGAAAGGTAATGTGATTTCTTTCCTTTTGCTTTAAATATATCATGGTAAAAAAAATCTGTGAATATTCATGTCATCATGGTTAGAAATATGAATATTGACATCATAAGGAAAGTCCTATAGAAAACCTTCCGGTTTGAGCTTCTTCGGCGACAGACCGAAACCTCGTCTCTCCGAGGCTTCGATCCGTCCTTGCCGCTGGAGCACCCCGAGCTGGCTGGTTTGGGGGCTAAGCCACCCCATAGAGGTGGTGAAGAGGGGGGAGACTGCCAGCAGGGCTGAGGAGAGCCTCATCTCTTCTCCCCAGCTGGCCATCACTCCCTTTCCTGAAGGCAGTGGTCAGAAATGGCCACCACAAAGAAGAACTCGACCGGAAAAGAATGTGCAGGAGGAAGATAAGAAGAGAAAGTTTTGGTTGACAGGGTCAAACAGCAAAAGCAACAAATAAGGTACCCTGGAATTTAACATTGTTCCCAAAGAAGATTTTGAAGCTGCGAAGGAGAGAGAGAAGGGAAAGGATTGGGTTTTTTTTCTTCCCTTCCTTATACTGACAGCTAAGAGACTTAAGCAAGAAACTGAAAAAAAATCCACTTTGACATTAATAGACATCTAAGCTGAAAATAAAAGTGAAAGGGATAAATAAAGATTTCTGAACATTTAAAAGTTTTTAAAAGCTGGAAAGGAGAAAAAAAAAAAGAATAGAAGGGCAGGATCTGGAAAAATGGAGGAGACTGCCTGGAATTAAGGAATGGAACTGTAATTAAAAGGAACTTACAGTGAAATTTTAACAAGATTCCTCAAAGATACATTTTAATGGAAACTTGGTAACAAAATAATAGAACCCTAGGAAGAGAAAGTGATAAAAAGAAGCAAGTAGAAACAGCCTTGGATTATTTGGATTTCTTGGTGATTTTTGGTTTTTGCATCTAGATGACTAAAATTAACTGGGTGGTTGTTTAAAAGTTTTTAAAATGGTATCACTCTTAGAGGAACTGAAAACAGAACTTTAAAAATGGAAAGAAGATGCACAAGAAGGGAGAAGTTCTTTTGGCTTCATGTTTCAATTCTTAGAAATGGAGATCTGGAACTATGAGAAGCAACAAGAAACGCTTGCAGAACAAGAAGATTGGGACAAAGAAGAAGCCATCTTTAATGATCAAATAATTTTAAGTGGGGGGAAAAAAGAAAAGGGGAAAAAAGGAAAGTCCTATAGCAAGAAAAGAAATACAGCTGTTCATACTTGTTTGTTAAGTAAATCACTGCAGTTGCATTTATTTATTTGACTTGATTTGTCTGCCATGTAACTTACCATAAGGGGCCCATGGATGGTTACAATGTTAAAAAGAATGAAACAATGTGTGATGACCCAAGGTGGGATACAAAACAAACACAGTCACAGAAAACAGATGAAGCCCCTTTTATTCCTTCACTTTGCTTCCAAGCTCCAATATCCTTGATGGAAGACAAAAAAACTCCCACATAAACAGTTACAAGAAGAAGGAAAAAAGCAACACAAACCAGGCAAGATAAGGGCTGGAGGATGTCCACAGATAATAGAACACACATTGGGAAGGACACCAAACTCAGAGATGAACCATAAACTAAAGATATTTCCATGCTTTGTTTCCAGCGCTCGCCCATACACATGTCCGTTTTCTTATTCAGTTGTCACAGCTGCAGCCCATGAAGAGGATCAAGGCCCTCTCCTCCTGAGTAGACCACATCTCTCCTTTATCCTCTCCTCCCTGCCTGCCCTAGGATGGAGAGAGGATGGGCCTGGGTCTTCCTCTGACTGCTCAGCTGGCCTCTGCCCTTCCCCAGCCTCCTCCCCAGCCTCCAGAGCCACACTTCTACTCCCTGTCGGCTGTTCCTCCTCTCCCTCAGAGACAGTCTCCATCAGGGGCATGACACAATGCAACATACAATAAAAATAAAACACTGTAAAATTGTGTAATGTTTATTTTCATTATTCTACCAGCATTGGGTTTGCTGCAAATCTGTTAATATCCTTCTTCTGCTCAGGCAACCATATTTCATTGTGAACTAGCCCACTCTATCCTTGGCACACCATTGCTTTACAGTCCTTTTTTTAGTACAAAATAAATAAAACACACATTGAAAAGGCCCAATGTTGTTTGAAAACAAAAAGCATCCAGAAATGGGACTATGTAATTTTGCACCTTCAAGCATATAGAGATTAAATAGAGACTACAGGTACTGTTTTAAGTATGAACCAACTTACATGGAACAAAAGCTCTGTTTTGTTATAGAAATGGATGACCTTTCTAAAACAAAAGAATTAAGTTATCCATATTATAAGAAAGTCTACCAGCCACACTATACTTTTTTTACTACTGCCATTGATGGGCACTATTAGAATTTATGAATATTATTCATATTTGTCATTGAGTTCATTGCATCCCAATAAAACTGGCATTCCTAACAGTAGATTGACAAAAGCATAAATAGCAGGTATAATTTTTTTGGTCCATCGACAGTTAAAAAGAGTTAGGAAAAGGCAGAAAAGCTTCCAAATATATATTGCCAATAAAGTAATCATACAAATTCAGACCTTGAGAAAGTTGTAACAGTCTCCTTTCACTTCCGCTAAACTACTGTTTGCCTGCATTTTTATCCCTTGATATCTGATTTTGGCTCCCTTGCTTAGGATCACTTTAGACTAAGCTACAGTATCAGAAGATCCAGACTCCGAACAATTATATTATTTCTATGTAATCTTCTGTTGGTTGAGAAAATATAAAACTTAACTAACTTCCCCTATTTTTAAAGAATTTCAACTTTTAACCTCCATGAAAGAGAAAGAGTTATGAACAAGGCAGATGTGATTTTTGTCCTATTTCCCCAAATCCCATATTAATGATTATCATGGCTAAGTGAGCTGGTACAGAAACAGTAACAATACTGAAACTCTGGATGCCAAATCCTGCTTGAGGAAATGCTTGAGGAAAGCAAAGAATCAATGTCTCAGAACCAAAAAACTAGACCCTGAAAGAAGAAAAAGGTACAAATAGTGAAGAAAGTTCTTTCTGCAAATTGAAAGAACTGTTTCCGTTCATATCTGTACAATCTCTTCTAGATCATTTTTTGGCTTGAAATCCTTCTTGACTGTAGATTGGTCATCCACAATCCTCCTGCAATATATTTATTAGATATGTATTATTAGCTTCCTTATACTGATCTTCAATGTATTTTTTTTATTTTTATAAGAAAAGTTATTTTTTAAAAAAAAATAAAATCATTTGAATTAACATATATGGTTTTCACTGTTATTTCGCTACATAGCCCCTCAAAATTAATCAGGACTGAGAAAAGCTATGTTTGTTTGCAGGTGTTAATGTAAGCTTGAGAGTAAAATTAGATAGACTTGTCAACTTCAGTTAACAGCATAGGAAAATTAATTGAATATAATAAGCCTGAAGGACAAAAAGAATTGTTTGTTTTTCCCATTCTCTAAGTTTTGAATGCATATAGTAGGCAATCAGGATAAATTATTTTGAGTGCCTTATTTCAGTTATCTTGACCCCAGACTGAAGATTACTTTGCTGCCATGAGCATTTCTGATAACTAATTATAAACTTTGCCAATGACACTGAAAAAGCAATTGGAAATAAGAAGCTAGACTGGACAAACACTAAGGTTCAGTGTTCTGAAATGACATGCCACTATGAAATGTCTGTATATGTGTAATCAACCAAGCTCTACAGCACAGTAACCCTGGGGAGGAAATTAACCTGTTGGTTTGACTTTTCTAGAGGCAAATTATATTGCAAGCACCACATAATAAACAAGCGTTTATTTATTGGCCAGTCATTAAGGTCAGGTCTGAATGTTTGGAAATGCTGGCATGGGAAGAAATTACTAGTCTCTAACAATGATCATTGATGGTGTCTAGATTTTGAAATCCAAGCTTTAGCATATCGCTGCTGATTCATAGAGAGGTCTGATCTAGAATTTCCAATATATTAAATACAAAATATATTCTCTTGATAGCATTTTTGCAAGAATTATATGATTATATAGTGAAAGATTTCCAGGGATACAAGCATTCACAAATCCCTGCTCCTTTTATAAAACACTCTTCTTTGTGTATATGATGTAGTTCCTTGCCAATATCAAAACTAATGTCATCCCTTTGTATAGTATGTCATAAAACAAAATCAAATCAAATAAAACAATCTCCAATTTAGTAGACAATGTTCAGAGTGATAAATAATTTCAGAATACTCTTAAATCATAAACTTCATAGACATACAGCTCCGCTAAGATGACAATTCTGTACCATTAACATCAACTGTTGTCACTGATCTCTGTAGGTATGAATATGCCATACAGATGAAGATTTAAAACAGTTTTGAGATGTCAGTTTTATTTTAGCACAACTCTATTTTATTTTAGGACTAGATATTTGAATAATAAAGTAGAGCATTTTTCAAACATTATTAAAATGCATAGACTCTCTATATATGGCAAAAGAGCAGTCTATCTCCTGTATTTCTGTTGTTGTTCTCTTCATGTACAGGCTGATTATATTAAAGACTCTCTTCTAGCACTAATAATATTATTTAGTTTGGGTAATGAAATATCAGAAAATAATTGAGCTCAGAAAGTACTATTAGGAATGTGAGCTTCCGGTTTGAAGGGCTTCGGTGACAGACAGAAATCCACGATCATGCATGGTTTCTGTCTGGGCTCACTGCTGAAGCACCCTGAACCGGCTGGTTTCGGGGATAAGCCACCCCATAGAGGTGGTGAAGAGTGGGGGACCGCCAGCAGGGTTGAGGAGAGCTGCATCTCTCCTCCTCAGCTGGCCTTACTCCCTTTTCTGAAGAGGGTTGCAGCGGTGGTCAGAAATGGCCACCACAAAGGAGAACTCGACTGGAAAAGAATGTGTAGGCAGAAGATAAGAAGTGAAAGTTTTGGCTGACCGGGTTAAATTCTCAAAGCAACAATTAAGGTACCCTGGAATTTAAATTTACAAAAAATAACATTGCTCCCAAAGAAGAGTCGGAAGCAGCGAAGAAAAGTGAAAAGGGAAAGGTTTGGCTTTTTTTTTTTCCTTCTCTCTCCTTCCCTATACTGACAACTAAGAAACTTAAATAAGAACTTGGAAAAATCTGCTTTGACATCAATAGGCAATTAAGCTAAAAATAAAACAAAATGCCAAAGGGATAATAAAGATTTCTGGACATTAAAAATTTTCTTTTTCATAAGCAGGAAGGGAGAGAAAAAGAATATGGATCTGGAAGAGGGAGGAGACTGCCTGGAATTAAAAAGAATCTAAAGTAAAACTTCAACAAGACTTCTAAAAGATAAATTTTAACTGAAACTTTGCAACTAAATAGTAACCCCAGGAAGAGAAAGTGGAAAAAAAAGAGCAAAAAAGAAACAGTTTTCGTGTATTTGGATTATTTGGTGATCTTTGGATTCTTGGTTATTATATTTGAATGACTAAAATCAATCGGGTGGTTGTTTAAAAATTTATACTATGGTACCACTTCTGGATGAATTGAAAATGGAACTTTAAAAGTACAAAGAAGATGCACAAGAAGGGAAGGGTTCTTTTGGCTTTGTTTTTCAATTCTTAGAAATGGAGATTTGGAACTATGAGAAACAACAAGAAACGACTGCAAAACAAGAAGACTGGGACAAAGAAGAAGCCATCTTTAATGAACAAGCAATTTTATGTGGGGAAGAAAAAGGAAAGGGGGGAAAGAGAATGGAGAATTTAAGACTTAAAAAAACAATCAAAGAAAATAAAAATAATTCAAAAAATAAGTATAATACTGGAAAGCAACAGAAAAGGGGAATACAGAAGAGAGAAATAGAGGTAGAGAGACAAGGGAGTAAAAGGGGGAGAGAGAAGAAGAGAGGGAAGATGGAAAGGAAAAGAAGTTACAAAGGACCGGAGCAAGATATAGAGAAACAGGACCTATTTAGAGATAATGGGTGAAAATCTAACTGAAAAAGGAATTCTGTAAAGGTACATAAGATTGTATTGTTATATTAGTAATAGAAATAACTTTAGAAAATTGGAAACAATGTATGATTAAAATGAAGGATAAAATAGTTAGTGTAATTTAGTGAAATGTTTGTGAATAAAATAAATGAAATAAAATAAATGAGAAAATTGAATTAGGAAGGAACAGGAACATTTTAATTAGTTAAAGTTTTATAAAATATAAGTGAAGAGGGGGGGAATTAACTATGGAAAGCTTATAATTGTTCCCATAGAAGTATGATATTTAATTGAAAAGCAATGTTAAAGATGTTAAGACTTTAATGAATATTAATATTAATGATAGAATTGAATTGGAATGGAATTTTGTTTTAATTATGTACATTTATAATTTTTTTTTAAGAATACAGTGTGTATTTTAAGAATGTACCAAGCAAAATCTGAATGGAAGCTATGTATTATATTGAATGTTACAACTTTAGGGAAAAGATATAAAGGCATCATAGTCCAATCAGTAACTACAGGAGAAATTTTGTTTAATGAGAAAAGATAATAGATAATTGAAACAGGACAGACAAAAAATATACATACAATGATTTTAATTGAGATGAGATAATTAAAATAACATTGAGAAAATTAAAAGAAGGGAGAAGCTATGCAGAAAATGTAAAATAGTAATAAGATATGGAACAGAATATAAAAATGAGCATGAACCTGAATTTGTGTCTGTACGAAGAAATGTAACCCGGGATTACGCTACTTTCAAAAAAGATGTTTTATTTGTATTTTTTTTCTCTTTGTGAAAACTCAAATAAAATTTATACACACACACAAAAAGAAAGTACTATTAGGAATGTAAGTCACCAAACAGCTATTTGGGTTGGAAATATATAAGCCAGGATAAACATTTTAAAACTGTATCTTTAAGAATATGCAAAACTGTAATTAGGTGTGGTTTCTCAAACAGCCATAAGATTGAGCCAGAAACCTGGGTTGTCTTAGTCTTAGTCTCAGAAGAAAGTGTGTCTCAGTGAGTCTCTGTTTCCTTCTGTTGGAGAGTATTGCCATTTTTCCTAATGGACTGCTATTCCTGGATTTGATTTAAGTCTGATACTGAACTGTTTTTGACACTGGACTTTGTTACTGGATTATCTCTGGACTAAAAACTGACTGATTTAACCTGTGAATGACTTTGAACTGCTTGTTTTGAACTTTGCTTTAAACATTTCTGGAAATGAAAACCTACATTTACTGTACAGTGTATCTGTGTGCTGTGTGTGTATTATTCAAACACTACTCTCAAATACATCTCCCTGTATGTGCTCATTCTTCTAACGGGGAATTACCTCAACAAGTACCCTTCAAATACTCTCTTTCCATGGAGATTTTGTATGTAGTTGTTAAAATCCCATGTTTTATAGAGGATTCCAAGGAGAAATCTCTTGCTCAAAAACTCTCTTCAGATTTGGATGATGATGAAGTCATAGGATTGGAAGAAGTGAAAATATTGCCTCTGTGCAGGTGCAGGGGTTTTACACTTTAATAATACATGGAAAGGGTTCTCAATAAACAATCAGTTCCAAATACCCAATGTATTCCTGTCATATTTATTTTGTGGATTCAAAGATGAAAAAATACAGAAATTTGCTTTCCAGATGCATTGAGTCTTAACAACTAGACATTACAAGATAACCTGTAGTGGAGAAGAATCAAGGATCACATGTTACATGTGAGACAAAATATTAACATGCAGTCACAAATATTGACTTGAAGAGTGATAAAGTGCTATAGCTTCAGGTGAGCCTTTAGTTATTCAAATAAATAACTTTCTTTTGGTTTCTTGCTAGGTTGCCTGAGATACTAATTCTCAGCTCAAAAGATTGTATCATACTTTACTAGTTTGGAACCTTAGTATAATCACATGGTGCAAACTTTTTCTGCACTTCACAGATAGACTTCAGGGAACAGAGCAGTCATAAAAGATAAAGAAAGCTATAAAAGGCCACAGCTGGTTTCATCATAATAGGTACTGTTTTCTTTAGTTTTGCAAATTTTATTTTAAGCATTATTCAAGGTGAGTATAGATAAGGCGTCTTAGGAATAGATAATTTTCTCTCTTTCCCCTTGAGGCAATTTCATGAGTCCTTTCAAGGTTAGACACAGTTTTAGAGAGGTGATGCATTTCTGTTCTAACTTACTAACAATTAAATAAGGTTGAATTGAACTGATTTTCAAGGGAGAAATAGGCAATGCTGCATCTCTATCTGAAGTTTATGCATACATAAATAATTTTATACAACATCTTATTGTATTGATTTCCCACTACATAAATATAAAATTAATGGTCTATATCAGCTTAAACATTATAATATTATGTTGCTTGTTGTTATATTTTTTCCATGTGTTACCATTGTGGTAAAAAAGGAAAGAGTACCTATTTTGTAGTACAGAAAAATAAAGGAATAGTGCATGTTTGAATTACATATCATAACATAGACAGGCTTCCCCTTAATTGTGAATTTTATTTAGTAAAAAGGAATCATTTGTAGAGTGATGAAAGAATGAGAACATTATTTAACAATGTTGAGGATTTGTCTGAAATTTAAGCAGACTTGGAAATCAGGAGCTTTGGAATAAAGAGGTAATATAATTTTTTTTACAACTTATGATTGTACTTATTTATGATTGTACTTATGACTATTTTATTTTTCCCCTCTAATTCTAGAGCTTTTGCTTATTCTGTGATAAATGGCCAAAATGTATGTAAAAAGCTAGAAAATCTTTCTTCAGCTTTAAGGATGGGGAGCACATGAATTTTGCATGCAATCAATCATAAGCTTTTTTCTTACCTTTTTTCACACCAGAGTGTAATTTTAGTGTAGGCATTGGGGGGGGGGGGGAACTGTATAGAAACTCATATGCTATTTCTTCTAGCATGCACATTATATTGATATAATTTTAAACCTATAATATAGAAACAGTGCATTCTCTATTTACTTTCCACAGTTCATTAAATGGTATCCCAGATATTGAAGAAGTACACAACTGAAGGACAATGACATTGATATACCTCTTTTATTTAATAAAGCAGAAAACGGGTTTTATTTTAAAAGCAGACAATAATCCATTTTTATTTCAAATCATTTATCAGAGGTTATAATGTGTTTTCTTAGTAGTTTTTCAGTAATGTGGATAGACATAGTAAATGAAAACAAAAACTAATACTGTGGCATTTTTATATTTGGATTTTTCTTCAAAATAATATTTTTGTTTCAAATTTGAAAGAAAACAACCTATAATGGACCAGAATTTCAAAATCATTTGAATTGGTACTGAGTAGCATACATATTAGAATTTATTAAAACTTAAGGGAAATATTTTCTGATAAAAACATTTTTAAAAAGGCAGAATTGATGTCTGGGGATTCAATCTAGTTTTTAATTTTACTATTGGTTTCTTAATTACAAAGTAATTCTAAATTACTTTAACACAATGAACTTGACAAAATTATTTTTTTATTTTGAAGTGCTAAAAACTCTTTCTGTTTTCTCATAGATTGAACGATGAATGCTATATAATTGGATCAAAATGTATTCCATTAACTGAATCCATATGACACATGAAGCAATACATTTTAATGCACTTTCTTATATATAAAGGATTGGTGAACAAAAAGTGAAAAAATATTAAAAGAGCAGATAGATGTGTGAGAAACAGAATGTCAGCTTTGGAAGCCATATTAGCCCCAGAATATTGGCACATTCCTGGGAAATAGGGAGCGGGGATTTTGTAGAGTTAGATATAATAGCATTCTTCCTTGCAGTCAAGATCATGTCTTTTCTGCACCTGGATGAGAAGTAGTTAGGGGATGTCTCAAGTTGGGGCAGATGGTATTTGGACCATGTGATCGACTGATGGGTCTAGGGGATGGATTTGTGATTTTGAATTACTGTAGGAAAACCCAGAACTCTCAGATTCAGGTTTTCCCATATGTGCCAGTATGAAAACTCTAATAAAATGAAACTCTGAGAAAATGCCTGTCTCAGACTTTTTCTGTTGGAATTTGTTTTTCTGGAATGCTGACACAGAACATATTACCAGAATGTTCAACTAGATTAAATACATTTCCATAGCAAGGATTTAATAACTAAGTGTTTGTATAATTTATCAAAGTAACATTTCTAATACACACTGCAATTTGTCTCTAATTATCATAATACCTGTAACCTAATAGTCTCACTATAAGTTTGACTATAAAAAGAAAGAAAAAACAACATAGGCACCACAATTAATACCAAGAAGGCATTTATTTGCAAGTTAAGTTGCTTTAGTATAAAGTTATGAAGCTAAGTTAAAAACTATCAACCACATTATAGCTGTGGGATTTACTGAAGAGTTCAGAAAATTAGCGACATTTGCTTAAAATTGCTTTAAAAAGCCAATAATGCAATTGGAAATAGTTCTCTGCTGCTGGGTGAATATAACATGTATACAAGTAATGCTAATAGTGATACTGAGAAACTATATAGGTAGTCATCAACCTGCAACAATTCGTTTAGTAACTGTTCAAAGTTACGATGGCACTGGGACAGTGGTGGGATTCAATTTTTTTTTACTACCAGTTCTGTGGGTGTGGCTTGGTGGGCGTGGCTTGGTGGGCATGGCAGGGGAAGGATACTCTAAAAATCTCATTCCCTCCCACCCTACTAACCTGCTTTCCAGCTCCATTGTCCAGTGCAGGGCAACAAAAGACGATCCAGCTGATCAGTTGGGACTCAGGAGGCAGAGAATAGATGGGGACAGGTCAGTCAGAGGTAGTACTTGCCAGTTCTCTGAACTACTCAAAATTTCCACTATCGGTTTTCTAAAACTGGTCAGAACCTGCTGAATACCACCTCTGCACTGGGGGAAAAATGGCACTAATTTATGAGTAGTTTTCACACTTATGGCCATTGCAGCATACCTGTGATCACAAGATCAAAATTCATATGCTTGGCAACTGTCATGCATTTTTGATGGTTGCAGTGTCCTGGGGTCATGTCGTCACCTTTTTTAGCCTTCTGATAAGCAAAATCAATGGGGAAGCCGGATTCACTTAATGACCATGTTACTAACTTAACAATTTGCAGTGACTCCATTAACAATTGTGGCAAGAAAAGTTGTAAAATAGGGTAAAACTCACTGAACAACTGTCTTGCTTAGCAACAGAAATGTTGGGCTCAATTGTGGCTGTAAGTCAAGGATTCCATGCACTTTCTTTTGAAATTGTATAACTGACTAATGGAGAATAGAAATCACAAACAATTACTATATATTGGTTTTTATGAGCAAGTTCTGTCCCCTAAATATACCCAACTACATCAAGGTACAGCAATGATCCAACTTCTTACATACTACATTTGAAAAATAAACAACACTTAAAATTCAATATAGAAAGCTAATGCACATCTCTACTGGAAATATGGTTCTTTTTAATGCTGGTAGCTAAATTTTGAAACTTCTTTCAGGCATGCAAACATTTTTATATTTCAGATGGCAGAAAACACATGGCCTCTTCTTATATGTCATTATTGGTATTTAATTGTTGCCAATTTTAATGTAATTTTTAAGATTATCACTTTTTTGCTACCTTTTAAAATGTTATCTTTCTTCTTTATTGCTTTTATCTTATAATTTCATATTGTGCTACCTTCAGAAGCACTGAGAGAAGTAAATCTCAACAGCCTCAAAGAGCATGTTTAACTCTAAGTTCTATATTTTATTGAGTCAAAGACATGGGTGACATAATTGGTGTTCATTTATTATCAAAATTGAAACACAGGACACTGAAGGTCTCTAAAAATCTCTCAGGAATAGCATTACAAGATTGAGTATCAATGCATTTATATGGGAAATGAGATATAAATCTGTAAGTCAAGGAGCTGTTTTAACTAAAGGCTCTATTTCAATAAAGTAATGTATCTTTCAAGGTTCAGTAAAAATCTATAAGGAAAAATAATTTCACATGTAAATTTATAAGTTATATCCCTAGGTTAATTTACGGGTGGTAAACAGGAATCATGCTGCATTGAGTAGAATGAAATATTCATGATAGTGAATCTTTTTATCAAATTAATATTTTTTCTATTCCGCTTCAAACGCTTATTTTAAATGAAAACTTTTATTAATAAGAATTGGCAATGTGGTGGTAGACTGAAGGGCTTGCACTGGGGGAGTCCAGTTGCCCTTCATAAACCTGATATAAATAAAACTGCAATCAGTTCATAGTGTATTAATGAAATATTTCACACGGTCTTTTCCCTTGAAGCAATATATGAGTAACCACTATGCTTCATGAAGCAAGATATTATATTTTAAAAAAATCATTTGTATTTTGTCAAGTGTTGCTTGGAACATAGTATACTGTGTCCAGATAAGGCTAAAACCTTTTATTGGATCATCTAATATCTCATACCTAGATATATTTCAGACAATTGTTGGTAGCTACTAGGCAAAATATGATATGAATAAGAATAAAATAACCATCACTAAACTTTATAAGCAATAACTTCTGAGTTTATTTTCTTATTTCCCTGATATGATTAGCTGGGCAATATTATATTTCATCTCTCATATTTTCTCTTTGAATTTAAAGTTGATCATCACCTTTAACTTAATGAAATTTTAATTATTTTTAACAGGCTGATAATGAATTCGTTTGGATGAAACCACGTAACTATAATTGGGGTGATTTTAATGATGGATATATTGGATATACATTATATATAAAAATTAAAATAATGAAACAAATTATAAATGAAGTTTAAAATAAGTAAAATATTTTTAAAAATAAAATGTAACTATTAGAGAAAGAATATAATAGAATAGAATAAGAATAGAACAGAACAGAACTGAATAGACACTTTATTGTCACTTAAAATGTACACTAATAAGCATACATTAAAAGGAAATTTGGTTGCATTCAGCTCTCAAAAGATAGATATTATGCATGTATCCTGAGAAACATCACAGTCAAGTATGTGTATATATATAT
>NW_020769317.1:8022917-8070469 GCF_900518735.1 Pseudonaja textilis | reverse complement strand
AAATGAATCAAGCAAATGTAAATTCATTTATACTATAAATTCACTTGCCAAAAGCAACACCAACCATAAGAACCCCCGTTCTCACCCTGACCTAACCATACAGCAACGTGCCCGCTCCTGTGTGCTCCGCACTGAACTAAAAAAATGCCTAGACAATGGAGAGGAGGACCTGTACATTGACTACCATGCTGACTGTATCAAAAGTAAGTCACCCAACCCACAACAGCTTTAACCTTCAACCACAACCCTACCTCAACCAATCTACCATCACCCAAGACTACGCACGCATGCCCCAACTACCTCAATTCCAACTACAGCTGACCTTCAATTCAAGAAGCCTTGTGAATAAAATACCTGAATTTCTCCTCTTACTAAATATGGCTAAATTCGACATCATATTTGTCTGTGAAACATGGCTCAACACATCTCTCCCTGACTCTGTTACCACAGTAAGAGACTATCATGTTTACCAATCAGATCGTCAAATTCATAGAGGAGGTGGTTTTGCTATCTTCTATAAAAAGTCCTTACATCTAAAAAACATCCAAGTTACCCAGGAGCTTGCTCGTCCTGAGACCATCATCTGTGAACTACCCTTAAATATGACATTTCGATTCTTACTATGTTACAGAGCCCCTGATTATGACATTGAACATGTAAACAAGCTAAATTAACTACTAACATGGGCAACATCCTCCCCACACACTTTTATCTTTCTTGGTGACTTCAATCTACCTCATATTAACTGGACCCTAAATGAATGTACAACTGAACCCATACATGCAACCTTCTACAATGCTGTTACAAATCTGGGACTGGAACAACTAGTAACCAACAATACTAGACTTAACAACTGCCTCGATCTCATCTTCTGCAATAGTTTGAATTTAATTTATGGAATACAAACTAAAGAACCCTTTTCCAACAGTGACTATGACATGATTGACTTTTGTCTCAACATACTCCCACACAAAAATCATCACAATGACATAATCCCCAATTATAACGTCAAAAAAGACAACTATGATCTTATAGACTATGATCTCTCCTCAATTTTTTGTCAATCTCTATTTACTGGATGCAATACCGCATTACAACATATTCTTACTTGAAGTCAAAAGAGTCTTCAAACTATATGTACCAATAACAACTCCAAAAACAAAAAAATAATAAAATAAAACAGATTACCTATAACAATAAGGAAACTTCCATCCAAAAAGAGATCACTCTGGCAGAAAAACAAATATGATCACGTTGCCAACTTCAAAAGCCGATACAAAAATTTATGCCACCAGATAAAGACTGAATGCACCAATTATCACATTAAACAAGAGGAAAACTTTCTATGCACCAATTCCACCAATTTTGTAAACAACAAACTAAAAGTCTCAAGGATCATCCCACCCCTGATAGGACCTAATGGTAAAGACCGCAGCGATGACACCATTAAAGCCAACCTCTTTAACACATTATTTGGCTCAGTATTTGCAAACAGCAATGGATCATACCCAGTATTTCCTACTTGAACCACAGAAAACTACAATGATCTAATACATATTGATTTTACAGAAGACAATGTTGAAAAAGCACTATGAAATCTAAAACCATTTCTATCTATTGGACCAGACAGAATATGTACCTACTTCTTAAAAAAGCTATCCACTGCAATAGCAGAACGTCTAAGCATAATCTGTGAAAAATCTTTTAGGACCAGCTCCTTGCCTAACCTATGGTCACAAGCCATGGTCATCCCATCTTCAAAAACGGAGACCCCAGTCTAGTTGAAAATTACAGACCAATCTCTTTATGCTGCGTCACCTGTAAAGTCATGGAATCGATTATTAACCAATCCATTATCCTCCACTTGGAGACAAACAACCTACTCTCTAGTAAACAATTTAGTTTCAGAAAAAAAAAAAAACTATCGTGTAATCTGCAACTCTTACACTGCAAAAACATATGGACTACACAACTCAATCAGGGCAAAGCAATAGATGCAATCTACACAGACTTCTGTAAAGCCTTTGATTCAGTAGTACAACTACTCCTAAAACTAAAATCTTATGGTATCTCTGGACAACTGCATAACTGGATAGAAGCATTCCTGTCAAACAGAAAACAAATGGTCAAAATTGGGAGTATCCTATCAAATTCTGTACCTGTCAACAGTGGTGTCATCCAAGGCGGTGTTCAGGGACCAAATCTCTTCATACTCTACATAAATGACCTCTGTGATCATATTAAGAGCAACTGTTTCTTTTATGTTTCTTATATGTACCCATTTCATGTATTCATAACTATGTATATACTTATGTCTATTATTTTGTAAGTGATTGACAAATCATAATAAATAAATAAAAATAAATTGTTACCAAGGGCCAGTAGATAAATACTATCAGATATTGTATAGAAGATGCCAATAAAGCCCTCATACAATACTTATTGCTATCATAACTAATGAACTGATACAAGCTACTGTAATCCTGAAGATTCTAGCAACTAAGGAGAGCAGCAGTACACAAAATGATGGTGGAGCTAAGATCAAAGCAATCTGGAAAAATATTAATCAGCTGGTGGAACTATAGAAGTGTATAATGATTAATCTTGATACAAGGATTTCTTATATTCTCTCTCATATCTATTATGAAGTTAAAAGTTATTATGAAGTTAAAAAGGCAGCGATCTCAAATTTCATATTGTTGATAAAAATAGGATCGCCAGCATGATCGCCAATGTCTGATGATGGATATGGCACAAGAAAAGGAAGACTATTCATAAGAATCTCATATTATAAATAACTGAACCACAGAACTGAACCACAGAAATATTTCATATTTCTTATTTGTCTGTATACAAAAGAAACATTTATAAATTTACACACAGGATTTATGTTAATACAATTGAATGAAGACTTTACTCAGATATTTTAGTTATCTTCCCCACCCTCCAATATATATCAATATTGCTGTTGTAGTTTTATAAGTACCTTACTTAATTTTATCTTAGTTACATGATATATTTTAGCTATTCATTCTATTTGAGGGGGAAAAGACTCCAAGAGAATACAATTATTACAATCTGTATTGGAAAGAGATATGTGTCAACTATGGAAGAGACAATCTAGTCATTAAATCTTATTCTGAATTATATCATTTCATCAATAACTATTTTCCTGAGACAGATTTCCATCTGTCATATTTTATCTTGGACATCTTCTACCAATCTCTGGAGTTTAAAATCAGTTAATTTTGAAGCTGATAGAAGAATAATACAACTTTCATTAGTATAGGTTCCTAATTTATGCCTTTATCTTACAAAAAAACCCTATTTCTATATCCAGGATAACAGACGTTGATGGAAATCTTCTATGTGTACATGCTAGAAAGAACATTTCTCCCTGTTAAGATTCAATTACAAAGACTATCTGGCAAGAAAGGCTGGCAAGAAGGCTAAAATATTGTGAAAGCAAGTGGGAAGGAACATTTTATTTCTTCCCATATTCTTATTTTAATTATATATTCTCCATTATGTTTTAAGAAGAGTATAGAAGCTTTTGTATTTTGTATTGATTGGACTCAATAAAGGTGCAATAGTATTTTGTGAATTTTCCATCATTCCAATGGATCTATATGACTGTAACAGTTTTAATATACCTAGCTGGATTAAATCTGTGGAACTATTAAAGAAAAACCTCCACCACTCAATTTATCTTTTCAAATGGAAGCCTAACATAAAATGGCTAAAATAGTGTGAGGTAATTTAGGAAGGAAAATGGGAGACGAGAAATAGAATTTAGTTAGACCATTAGACACTTTTGCATGCACATCATAGAAATCTCTGTGAACATGATCGATTTGATTAATTCTAGATTTTTTGCTAAAACAGGTAATAAATAATTATTTCAGTGTGGGCCTTATTATTGGCAACATACTGTATTCCATCAAGATTAGAATTTGATTTGTTCTTTCTATCAGATTTCTCTCTCTCTAGGAATGGAGAAGGAGAAAGCTTCAGGGAGTATAAAAGCTTGAATGGATTTAAGATAAAAAAGAAAGTAGTTCTATTTATTGTTAGTGCTGTCCTCCATCTATGCCTGAGAGAAAACTGTCAATCACTCAATGATGAATGCTGTCTTGGAAAGGATGGTGTTTCTTTCCTATCAACTGAATATTAAAAATACACAAACATGAACATGCAAATACAAATGCATACAAACACAGATAGAATGTAAGAAAACTAAAGATAAATGTTTCCAAACTTTTGTAATAGCTAATATATTCCTCAGTATGTGTGTAAGTGTTCTTATTTTAATAAAAGGATTATAATTATTTACTTGGTACTATTGATAAAGAGGTCATTGTTTGTGTAATTTGCCTTTATTAATTTTAAGAGTATTTAAGTGCATATGATTAACCCTGCTGAATGAGCTATGAGCCTGTTCAGTCCATACAGAATAATTCAAGAGGCAACAGGATGCATTTAGGAGGTTTACAAACCTTATTGAAAGGTATAGCTTTCTTCTGCTGTTGCTTTCAAACAACTAGTGTTTATGATGTCCTACCTATGAATATGGAATAATAAATATATACTGATTCTTTGTTCTTTCAAGATCCTTTTATTTTTTGTAAAATCATCTTAACCACTTGAGGAATATCAGCATTAGCAAAAATATTTAAAATAACCGAGTTGGAAGGGACTTTGGAAGTCTTCTAGTCCAAACCTCTGATCAAGCAGAAAACCCTATACCATTCTATACAAGTGGCTGTCTAGTCTTTTCTTAAAAGCCTACAGTGCAAATTCCAATATGACATGATCAGTCTCTCCCAAAGTTCCAACCACTTCAACTTCCTTTATCATTCCAGTATATGTCCATGTCCCTCCAGTTCCCTCCTTTTCCTTTTGGATGTTAAAAGGTAGCCAAATTCAGTGTTGATTCCAATCTAATGAAGCAATCTGGAATTTACTTGATAAATGTATTTCTTATACATCAGTTACAATTAATACATAAACACATGGGTTTTAAAAAGAAAAAAAATGCTACCAAAGCAGTAGTAGAGACAAAATAAATAATAGAAAATTTGATAATAGTGTGAAACAAAGTATTTCATTTTGTAAGAAAATAACAATACTTTTCTTAAACTATCATTATTTCTTTCAAACTCAGAGAATATTCCTATATTCAGCATTTCCTGTATGTTAAATGACATACAGTTGAATGTAATATAGTTAATCTGTCTGCATTGCCTTATTTTTTTAAAAAGACGTTAACTGTCTGCCACAATGTTCACAAAAATTCTCCCAAAGGGGATATACTGTTATTAACTGTTTTCATAAAAAGCTCTGCATCTTACAGATACATACTGTATTTGCCTGGCACCTCTGGAACAGGCAAAATACTGACACTGTTATGAGAAAGAAAATTACTATATGAATAAAAATAAGACTTATTAAGGGAATTAGTTACAGGGGAATAAAGTGTTGCTTTTCAACTCGAAGTATGAGATTATTTCAGAATTAGGTCAAATATACTCAGTTCCAATTCCTATAATGTGACAGTCTTTCAACTTTGTGTGCCTTTAGTTCAGATAACCTAGGTCATTGCTTTAACTCAAAAATAGAGATTACTCACAGAATATGGACTGTATCTCTCTTCCTCTTCCTCTTCCTCTTCCTCTTCTTCTTCCCCTTCCTCTTCCTCTTCCTCTCTCTCTCTCTCTCTTTCTCTCTCTCTCTCTCTCTCTCTCTCTGTGTGTGTAAAAAAAGAGAATATTTGCTCTTTCAAGGAGCTGCAATGAGATTTCCTGCAATTTCCTGCAGAGCCCTGTTGTTCAAGAATATGGCTTAGCTCCTATGCAAAATAGTTGCCTCAATCATACTTCATGAATAGAATAGAGCTGGAAGGGATCTTTGAGGTCTTCTAGTCCAGCCCCTGCTCAAGCGACGAAAATAGGTTCTCCTGCTTGAGCATAGTAGTATAGTATAGCATAGTGTATAGTGTATAGTATATAGTATAGTATAGCGCAGTGCAGCGCAGCGTAGTGCAGCAACGTAGCGTAGCATAGCATAGTATAGTATAGAATATTACTTCAAAGTCTTTTCAGAAAGGCTGCAAATGTTATCTTGTTATCTTGGACTCTTGCTGAATGACATTAGAATAACCTTTGAAAATTGGCAAATTGGTAAACTGTGATATCATTGGCTTTGTTTGTTTTTTGGACCGTCAACTTAGTGTTGACTCCTAGCTCAAACAGTTAACTGTATCCTCCTGAAGTTTTCTTGGCAAGATTTAGGAAGTGGTCATTGCCTACTTCCTAGGGCTAAAAAGCAGTGACAAGCACAAGGTCACCCATCCAGCTTTCAGCCTCAAACAAAACTAGATGTCAGCCTCAACTGGGTACTGGAGAGTCTTGCAGACAAAACACTTTACTCACAGGCTTGTAGGTGAATTTCAAAGGTTTATTGCAGCAATTCCAATCCTGATCGGCAATAATGAAGATCCCTAATAAAGCTAGAACTGAGAGCAACTGCCTCTCAGTGCTCTTTATAGCAGTTTCCCAACTCCTGTCAACAAACCTAACATCTGTCCATTAAGCTAATTATCCCCTGTGCCTCCTCCCCATACCTAATCATTGACACTTAATCCTCCTACCCTCAGTCCAGCCTCTCACCCAGCCCTCATGTCAGTTCAGTAGACTCCCCCTTCCCCTCAGCTAGCATGGCAGTTGTCTCTGTCCCATAGTTTCTGAATCTCTGCTCCAATGTTTCATCAATGTGTTGGGCTCCAGATAGGTTCCAGTATATCGGTAAGCTCCCTGAGCCCAACAGGTAGCCCCTTCTACCATTGCTCTGCCTGCAAAGTAAGGGACAGTATGAGATGATACAATATGCCTGACCTTGGCCCTCCCACCAGCCTTTGTAGGATGTTTGTCGTTGTAGTCGTAGAGCCTCAACATCGGTATGTTGCACCCATGATGCTTCTGCTATAGGGTATACCTTCCACCTAACCAGGTATTGTAAAAAACCCCTTTGTCTATTGGAATCAATAATTTCCTCTATTTCATAGTGATCATCTCTCACAGACCCTGGGGTTTTGAGTCGTGGTTCAAGCCTTGTCATATCTGTGGGCTTTAGGAGGCTACTGTGAAAGACAGGATGTACCTGTTCAAGTTGTGATGGCAATTGAAGGTGGACAGTAATAGGGTTGAGTACCTAGGAATGGACTAATATATTTTGGTGCTAACTTTTTACATGCCAAGCCTACATTTATATTTTTTTGTTGATAAATACACCCAATCTCCAATCCCAAGTGGAGTTCGATAGCACCGTTTCTTGTAGGACTGTTTTTTATAAGCTTCAGCTGCCTTGGTCAATGCCTTCCATACTTCCTTCCATTGATTTTGCACATTGTCAGTTCATTTGGTGACTGTGATGGGTTCATAAGATGCATGGGGCTATTCAGATATAAGAATAAATTCTATTCCATGTACTATATGAAAAGGAGTATATCCGGTGCTGCTGTTATGGTATTATTGTATGTTACCTCAGTGAACGGTAACATTTCCACCCAATTGCTCTGCTAATTTGATATGTAACACCTCAAATATTGTTCAATAGCTGCATTAGTACTTTCAACCACCCCATTCGTACATGGATGATATGCTGTACTTAGTCCTTGAGACGACCCAATTAATTATCTCCAAAACCATGCAGTAGACTGTATTTCTCTATCCGAGATAATACATCTGGGGACCCCATGCAATATATATATTTTCTTAATGAACAGATCGACTAGTCATCAGGCTGATGGAAGACCCTTACAAGGTATAAAATGGGCCTGCTTCAAAAATAAGTTGATCACTGTCCAAATAAAGGTATACCCACATTTGTCTGGCAGGTCTACAATAAACTCCATCCCAATATCCTGCTAGGGTTGTGTGGGTTCAGCTATGGTTTGTAATAAACCAAATGGTTTTCTGACACTTATCTTAGTGATTGCACATATGGGACAACCTTTTACATATTTCTCAATATCTACTCTCATGGAAGGCCACCAAAACTGTTTTTAGCTAGGTGTAAAGTTTTTAGAAATCCATAATGGCTGGCTTGCTTAACATCATGGCAGAGTTTCAATACCATTATTCACAATTTGTCAGGTACATATATTTTATCCCCTTGCCAGGCTAAACCATCCTGCATTTCAATTTGGGTTTTATCTTCTGCTAACCATGGATCTTCTGCTAACACCACTGGAAGATCAGTTGACATAATTATCATTCTCAAAGAATCAGTATGATCAAGATGTGGAATAAGGGGTTGCACTACATCATCCCCATGACTTTTAAACTGAAGCAATCATGATAAGGCATCGGCCATAATATTTTTACCTGCCAGCACATACTTCAAGACAAAATTAAAGCATCTAAAATATAATGCTCACCGAACCTGTTTCAGGAATAATCTACCTGGAGTTTGGAGGGCCTCCAGGTTTTTATGGTCATCTCAAAAGGGTGTGGACTCCCATCAACAAAAGTCTCCAGGTGATCAATCATCTGGATTTATATGGACAATGTTACCCATCCCATTGTGCCATAGTGGTGGCAGTAGCAACTGTGTTGAATCAGAGTGCCACAGTTCTTCACCACTATGCCAAACTCATTATCTATAGTTGGTTAATCTATGGATAGATTGTTGTTTTTGTCTACCTTTCTATTTGCTTTGTACATTTCTTGGTATATTTTACAAATATTTTTCATGATAATTTATCTTATTTTTACATTGTATTATTTTATACTTATAATAGATCCTTATAATATTCAACCCTTTTCACAGTTAAGTAACAACTATCTTATTTGTTAGTTTTACATCAATTAGTTTTTATTACAAATAAAATTTAAATGATATTCCTGTTTCTCGATTTCTATCAAAATCTAGAAAAATATGCACTTACATTAAGATCTTAGGATTAATAACTTATTTCCTTAACTTTGATAGTTATACTATCTTTTTAGTTTCTTGACATTATTCAGATGATAAAGACAATAATTTCTGCAAAATGTTAAATTTCAGGTATAACACATACACCCAAATGTGTGCAGATTTAATTAGTCCTGATTAACTCACCTAGGTTTATCAGTTTCAAAACATATTTTATTAGCTTTGATTCATTTATATTTAAGAACATTTAACAAACCTACATATACATTGAACACCAGAACAACTAGATGAAAGAACAGTTTGCATTCCTGAAAGCCATCACTCTGCTAAACAAATAATTCTCTCAACCCTGTTCAAATATTACGAAGCCTGCACTAATATTACTGTTAAATCTTGTCATCACTCCTTATCACCCATTTCCTCCCACTTGTGACTTTATGACTGTAGCTTTGTCACCTGTATACTTACAATTTATATTGACTGTTTCCTAGTCTGACTGATTGCTTATTGTACCCTATGACTATCATTATGATTCTCGATTCCTGATGTATAAATCTTTTCTTTTATGTATACTGAAAGTATTTACACCAAGACAAATTCCTTGTGTGTTCAATCACATTTGGCCAATAAAGTATTCTATTCTATTCATATTTATATATGCTTGACCCATTTAGTGCATTCCTGTAATTTTAAGCAGTTTTTGTTGTCCAGATTTTGTGCATTATGTTTTTGATTTGATTTATGAGTTATGATATAAATATATCCCATACATATATCTATAGCTATTAGCAAAACTATTAGATTTTTATTACAAAAATCTAACTGACTTCAAGCTATAGCAAATAATTTTTTAAAAAGCAAAACACAGATCATTATACCATTTCACTAAGAACTCTAAGAAGTCAAGAATGTAATATAAAAATCTCCATGGTTAGAGAGGCTCTCCTTTGCATAGATTCATACTCTATATGCAGAAGAAAGAATGAAACAAAAGAGTGAAACTACCATGTGGACTGTACTGTAGTCCAAAACATAACATCTGGGAATAGTGCATTTTGTGTGGGGCTTTTTTAGGTGTTTTATTTTAAATAGAGGTGAAACTCGAAAAATTAGAATATCGTGCAAAAGTTCATTTATTTCAGTAATGCAACTTTAAAGGTGAACCTAATATATGAGATAGACTCATTACATGCAAAGTAAGACAGTTCAGGCTGTGATGTGTCATAATTGAGATGATTATGGCTTACAGCTCATGAAAACCCGAAATCCACAATCTCAGAAAATTAGAATATTGTGAAAATGTTCAATATTCTAGGCTCAAAGTGTCCCACTCTAATCAGCTAATTAAGCCATAACACCTGCAAAGGGTTCCTGAGCCTTTAAATGGTCTCTCAGTCTGGTTCAGTAGGAAGCACATTCATGGAAAAGTCTGCTGACCTGACAGTTGTGCAGAAAACAATCACTGACACCCTCCATAAGGAGGGGAAGCCTCAAAAAATAATTGCAAAAGAAGTTGGATGTTCCCAAAGTGCTGTATCAAAGCACATGAACAGAAAGTTATGTGGAAGGGAAAAGTGTGGAAGAAAAAGGTGCACAAGCAGCAGGTATGACCGCAACCTGGAGAGGATTGTCAGGAAAAGGCCATTCAAAAGTGTTGGGGACTTTCACAAGGAGTGGACTGAGGCTGGAGTCAGTGCATCAAGAGCTGCACAGACGGATCCTGGACATGGGCTTCAAATGTTGTATTCCTCTTGTCAAGCTGCTCCTGAACAACAAACAACATCAGATGTGTCTTACCTGGGCTAAAGAAAAACAGAACTTGTCTGTCGCTCAGTGGTCCAAAGTCCTCTTTTCTGATGAGAGCAACTTTTGCATCTCATTTGGAAACCAAGGATCCAGAGTCTGGAGGAAGAATGGAGAGGCACACACTGCAAGATGCTTGAAGTCCAGTGTGAAGTTCCCACAGTCTATGTTGATTTGGGGAGACATGTCATCTGCTGGTGTTGGTCCACTGTGCTTCATTAAGTCCAGGGTCAATACAGCCATCTACCAGGAGATTTTGAAGTACTTCATGCTTCCTTCTGCAGACGAGCTTTATGGGGATGCTGACTTCATTTTCCAGCAGAACTTGGCACCTGCCCACACTGCCAAAAGCACCAAAACCTGGTTCAATGACCGTGGGATTACTGTGCTTGATTGGCCAGCAAACTCACTTGACCTGAACCCCATAGAGAATCTATGGGGCATTGATAAGAGAAAGATGAGAGACATGAGACCGAACAATGCAGAAGAGCTGAAGGCCACTATTGAAGCATTCTGGTCTTCCATAACACCTTAGCAGTGCCACACACTGATAGCTTCCACGCCATGCCGCATTGAGACAGTAATTGCTGCAAAAGGGGCCCAAACCAAGTACTGAGTACATATGCATGCTCATACATTTCAGAGGTCCAATATTGTTCTACGTACAATCCTTGTTTTATTGATTGCATGTAATATTCTAGTTTTCTGAGATCGTGGATTTGGGGTTTTCATGAGCTGTAAGCCATAATCATCACAATTATGACACATCACGGTTTGAACTATCTTGCTTTGCATGTAATGAGTCTATCTCTATATTAGTTTCACCTTTTAAGTTGCATTACTGAAATAAATGAACTTTTGCACGATATTCTAATTTTTTGAGTTTCACATGTAAATTCTTGTTTCATTCAACTTTTTTTTCTCCTGAAAATGCCATGCCTTGATCTACAGAGTAGACTTTTCTCAATTTCACCTTCAAGATTTAAATGATCGAAGTTATTGTTTATTCATTAGGGTGGGAAAAACAAGTTTGACCTAATTCTATATATATATGACAAACAGCATCTTCCCTTGAAGATTAGCATTTGGAATGTTTGAATTTGGCTGGATAACAAAGAAATTATAGGCACAAGTGCCCTGTTTCTCAATACGTTGGAACATGTTCTCTGGGAATTCTGGGAATCCACAAATCTCAGAATTTCCAAGTTTTAGAACTGCAGGGATTGGAATAATAGACTTCCAAGTCTATTATTATAAGCTTCTTCCTGATGAATCTTTATTATGAAACTAAGCTAAAACCAGCTTCTTAAACTTATATTTAAAATATAATTTTAAAAGCATTCATCCCTTATCAATTTATACAGACCAGGTAAAAATATTTAAAATAATAATATAATTAGGCTTATTATTTCTCTACATGCAGAAGTTGTCAACCAGTCCTTTCAGAATAGTAGTAAAGGAATTAATTCATTTGCCTACCCAATAAGGAGAACTTCTGTATGAAAGGTAATATGAATAGTCAGAAATTCGACTTTGCATGTGGTCAAGAATCCTAATTGAAAATCATATATAAAAAGAATCTCTAAAATTAATATATTTGTGGAAACCAATACAATTTCTACAAATGACATTTGAAGGACATTAATCTATTGCTAGAGACTGACTGCTTATAATCATATTCTTATTAGTAATTAACTATTGCTATAAATCTTTCTTGTCCATATATATCCAAGGTTGATTAAATATAAGATCACATTGAATGCCAAATATGTGTTTTATCATTAAATGAGAACCCATGTTCTTGTTCCTATGAAAAAGAAGAAAAATGATATTATTAATGTTACTGTTTGCATTTGGATTATCATCCGTCATTTTATTCTTCCCTTCTTTTGTACTGTTTATTGACATACATTTTAAATGAGAACAGAACCTCACACAAACCTTCAAAGACTTTTCATGAAAGTAATGGATTTTACTTCAGTTGCTTCCAGAGTAATGCAAATTTTCCTTAAAAAGTATACAATATAATGTAGTAAAAGGATTTTGCACTTTGTGTCTCACAATTGATATCAGATTGTAACTGCAAGTTTTCAGAGAATTTGGCAATTTCTCTAAAGATGAATTAATGACTAAAATATATTATTTTTTTAGATTCTACATACTCTGATTTTGAATGTGATTTCAGTTTGTGCACAAAAAATGTATATGTGTGTCTTTCCCACAACCCTTTGATTCTTAAAAGTGTGTGTGTGTGTGTGTGTGTGTAGAGCAATAAGAATGTTTGTCATCAGAACTTCATAGAAATATGAACATTTACCTATTTCATTTCTCTATTATAGCAATTATCAGTTTATATTCAAGCCCTTTAAAATAATTTAAAAAGAAGGAAAATTAATTGCTCATAATAAATATCTGGAGAGTTTGTAATTTGCAACATGTCCCAGTTTAGTAAAATATCTTTTTCAAGAAGAAAAAGAAAAAAGGCATTCTGGTTATTATATGGAGGATTACACTTTATTTAAAATGTAGAAAATGCCAGGGTTCTCCCAAGGTTATAATATGAATAGCTTGCAACTACCTCAAACCTGACTGCCTATGCTACATTTTTATTAGGACTGGATTATAGCAGCAGCAATTCAGGAGTTTCAAATGCATAACCACTGGAGACAATCAGAAGCATAGAAAAATCTCTACATAATGAACTTAAATATTCTTTCAAACAGAAAATCATACTCTGCTGTAATCAAGTCTATATTGTTGCGTGAAGAATTTTAAGCAGCTGAATCATGTGTGCTGCTGGAAAAAGAGAAGCAAAGAAACTCTTCCTTTTCTAGTGTTCCATAAAAGCATTCTAAACCCTTAATGCTTATTTAAGTCTAAGTATAATTAGAGACAGAAGATGAAGTCTGTGATTTTTGCTCTCATACACTTTTCCTTTAAAAATAGAAGAAAATTGAAATTTCCCTTTAACCTTCAACTTCTGAGAAATATATTTAAAAGGCTTCAGTGTTTAAAATGATCATTCTGAAAACTCTAATATGTTCCACACAATAGTACTCCTGCTTGCCATAGATTCTGATTACAATTTCCATAATCTCAGGCTATAGAAATGGCTGCTTTCCTTTCATAATTAAATAGCGCTGTTTCGCAGCTTTCATGCTTCCTTAAGCTTCTGCTTACTTACTAGGAATTTTAGTCACTTCACTAACAGGACAAATATATAATTATACTGTATACATCATGTTAGAAGAACATTTTCATCCAGTTTTTAAATGACTCATTTTCTCATTTATAAACCTGTTACATGTACTCTTGTTTATATAAATTGGAAATAGGGTACCATGGCTCACCAGTACTGCCAAATGATGCTCCAGCATGTTTCTTCATCATAGGTTTACCTAGCTGGGATTGCTCGAACTGGTAGTTTAGTTCCATTTTGAAAGATAATTTCCCTAACCCTTTTCCCAGCAAAAAGATAGTGGGAGGAAAAGAGATTATTTATTTGTTAGGGAAATCCAAATAGTTATCCATTTTATCTCTCTATATAAAAACGAAATACCACTCAAGCATCATCACAAAATCTCCATAACTGTAAAGCCTACAAGCTTGTTATTTGGCACGTATGTACTTCTTGGCTTCTAAGTGCTCATTAAGAAAGGATTTTTCGAAATGACCACCAGAGAATTAGTATTTTGTATATTATTATTAACATGCTTTGATGCTAAAGAGTTCTACTCCTCCTCCACACCTGGAAAGAAATCTGTTCCAAATGGAAAACACAAGCAGAGGAGAGGAGTTTCAGTTTCAGTTTTACAACAGCAAGCAGCTTTATTACAGAACAGTTGAGCTAAGCCACACCCAGGTTCCTTGCTGTCTCCTTCTTTGTCACACAGCAAATACTATTTCAGTTGTCAAACCACCCTCAACTCTCACACACTGACAGGACACTAGCCAGATAAATACTGAGGAATGGCAGAGGCAGAATTCCCCCCCACCTTATTTTCCTCCCCCAAAACTAAGCCTGATCACATAGTTTCATAGTGAAACACAGGTATAGAGCAGGGGTGGGATTCTACCAGTTCGCACCAATTCACTAGAACCAGTTGTTAACATTCTAAGCAGTTCGGAGAACCAGTTGTTAGAAGAAATTACTGGCCTAATCCTGTAAGGAAAGCAGGAAGGAAACATTCTGGTGTTGCTTACAGAAACTGCCCCTCCGTTAATCTTTATTACTTTCTTGGCAGGACTAGACTTCCTTTCTCAGGAACTTCTTTGGAGTTTTTTCCCTTCCTTTGTTGGTACTTTGCTTGTGTGGAGTGACCATTCAAAGTTACAATGGCACTGAAAAAAGTGACTTATGACCATTTTTCATGCTTATGACTGTTGCAGCATCCCCACAGTCATGAGAGGCCAGGTGAGGAGATGCATGCCTCGATGTGAGTGATATTGAGTTGGCCACATCCAGCCAATAACATGACCACCAAGCCACATCCACTCAGTCACATGGCCACCAAGCCCTGCCCACCAACTAAGCCATGACCACAGAACCGGTTGTTAAAAAATTTGAATCCCACCCTGGTATAGAGCTAGTATACTATAAACCCAGGCAGTGCAGAGCACAAGAATAAAAACTTAAGAAACAATATAGATGCAAACAGCATCTAAATAAGGTCTCCCCAAAACAATAACAACAATGAACAATGGACTCTAGTCTCATCCAGTCCCAATCCTTAGAAGAAAATTCAATTTCTTAAGGCCTTCCAGAAAACTAGAAGATGACAGATCTTTTATCAACCCTGAACTTGGCTGAACTGAGGCCATTTTTATTTTTCCGCTTCAGTGCTGACACATACTGGAGCTGAGGGATAGGGAGAAGGAAATAGAGGTAGCTGGGGTAGCCAAAACAAACTGCTTTCCCTTGGGAATCAAGGACATTCCTGCAGGTGTTCAGAAGAAGGAGACTGACATCATCTAGCAACTGGACTATATGTGATTGGACCATGTGAATCAGGAGAAGTGACAAACTTTCACGTTTAATTATGTGAAAACCATGGAAACTTTTAAATTGCTTTTCATAAGATCTATGCCAATATTATATTTCCAATAAAGTTATTCCTTGAGGACTTCATCTACCTCAGAGTTTTGCTTGATATGAGATTATTACTTGGAATTCTGACAGAGGGCGTTCCAAAGGGATGGCAAATTTCCTTAGTTCCCCAGATAACAATCTGCAAGACCTGGATGATTCAATGGAATGGGCAGATAACTTCAGAATTCTTTTTGTTTTTCCTTTTTTTTTCTTTTTTCTTTTATTTATGTCCAAGTGTGATTGGACACACAAATGCTCTCAGTATACATAAAAGAAAAGGTACATTCATCAAGACTCAAGAATCATAAGGTGCAACACTTAACGATAGCCATAGGATACAATAAGCAATCAAATCACACTAGGAAACAGTCAATCTAAATCGTAAGGATACAAGCAACAAAGTTACAGTCATACAGTCACAAGTGGGAGGGGATGGGTGATAAGATGAGAAGATTAATAGTAATAGTAGTGCAGAATTTGTAACTAGTTGAATAGTGTTGAGGAAATTATTTGTTTAGCAGAGTGATGGAGTTTGGGGAAAAACTGTTCTTGTGTCTAGTTGTTCTGGTGTGCAATGCTCTATAGCATCGTTTTGAGGGAAGGACTTGAAACAGTTTATGTCCTGGATGTTCAGGAGGCAGCAATCTGTCCATATTATGCAAGGGGGTTTAAAAGTGATTGTTACCATCTTGAATTATATCCTGAGAAAAACATGTAATACATGTATTACATGGACATGTAATAAGCACACCTGTAATATAATATGGGCAAACAAAGGACACTGCATTCTGAACCAGTTGTAATTTATAGATGGTCTTCAAGAGCAGCTTTTATACAGTATAGTAATCCAACCAGGAAGTAAGCAATCTATGAGTGTTGCATGCATTCCTGGAACCCTGTTCTATTATAAGAACTGAGATAATCAACAAAGGTATCAACTTCTAAAAATAAATATATAAAATATATAAAACTTTATATAATAAATATATAAAACTCATTTCTCAATGGGAACTTTAATGTATAATTATATAGTTATATTCAACACATATCCACACAGTATTTTAATCAATCACAGAAGTGTGGCAAAGAATTTAAATGAGAAGAGAATCTAAATTAATACCAACAGAGATTTCTCTTTAAAAGCAATTAAATTGGGCAGGGAATATATAATTATAATGTCTGTAAAAGAAAGCAATTCTTAAGTAGTGCTCATCAGTGATTCCATTTTAAATTGGAAAAATGCTTTAAATGGCATGTTGCAGGACTATAACCTGAGTAAGACTTTTTAACATTTTAATTAATGTCTTAGATCAGGAAATCAGTTTTTAACTGAAATATGTACTTATTTTTAATATGAGGACAAGGCTGTATTTCAAAATAGATTGTCAAGCCCGAAATTGAATAAGTGTAGCCATTTTAGTTTGTCTTAGTATATATTCTTTTTCTTATTCTCTGTAGCAGTAATGGGGGGGAGGGTTTTGGGCTTGCCACATTCCCAAAGGGGGAGGAGTGGAGATAAAGAGACTGTTATGACTTTCCCATGGGAGTGAGCTGTCCGGGCTTTGGGCCTTTGGAGGTAGAGATTTATGACATCAAGCAACGTTGAATTACTACTATTGGAGAATGTGACTTTTAATATTGTGGGGTAATTCCAGGCTGGGTCAGATCCATAATTACCATGAACTCTGCCAATTTGATGCTTTCCTAAATAAAAGAAATCTTTTTGAAGATGGACTTGGTTATTTTTCTTTTAAAATGGATTTCATTACTTGGAAACCTGACATAGGTAGAATCAGGACAAAGAGGTCTGTTGTGCATAAAAATTAAATATGATTTCATTTAAATTTCAATTTAGTTTAATGTAAATCAAATTAATATAACACAGCTAATAAGATTACTTACCCATGAATATAATAATTTCCTAGTCTGTTTTTATTTAAAATAACCATTCTTTATAAACTTTGGAAAGCTTTGGAAAAGTACTTTCTGTTGTATAACACTAAACATGAGATAATGTAGACAATTCTTAATTTATTATAATTATGGCCCACATTTTCCACAGAAGAAAAAAAAGTTGTATATACACCTTCTCTTTTCCATTTTCCTTAAACAACTTTGTCAGAAGTAGGTTATCCAAAATCACACTTGCCACTTCTCCCTGTCTTGGTTAACACTTAAACCAGTGGTCCGCACTGGGTAGTAATAGTTATTCATATCTAACCCCTAACTGATATGTATCTTGACATTTCAGAAATATGAATAAAATAAAAATGATTGTGAAAAATCCAAAAATGGACTAAAATTACCAGGATACATTGTGTAGTTTTTCAAGTATAGGAACCAGATTAAACGAATTGTCCCTAAAATTTGCATAATTCGTCAAGCAAACAGAAAAATTTAAACAATCTTACTGTTAGTTCTTTCCCATCCTTCCCTGACACACACACATAAATAAAACAAAATTAGGAAAATTACTTCCATAAAGTTACTAAACTCATCCCCTCATCCCAATCTATATTCTACATTATTAAAGATTAAAAAAAAACCTCATCTTGACTTTCCCGCAAATCCTAGAAAAATGCACAAGATGTCAATGCATCAATATCCATATGCACACAGAGACAATGTTAGATTGTTAAGTGTCATTACTCTTTCTATTAAACAAAATGAAATTGAGGTTAATTGATGGCACAAGATTAACTCAATTAATGCAATTTATAATAGAAACCACTTTTTTCTTTCTTTGCTATTTTCAAGACTATTTTTGCTCGTGATATTCAGTCACACCAGTATGTATAGAAGCATGTTGTAAAAGCATGAGACATTATGCTAAAGAGCAATCTGGTTTTAAAAATAGTCAAAAGTTTCGGTACAGTTTAATTCTTTAGTCTTTTTTCATTTAAAAAAACAATCAGAAGATACAGAATAATTCAGTGGGCATTCTGTGGTTCTTGTGACATTGCTGATCCCTGATTTATGGTAGCCAAAGTTTTGGGTCAATATGTAATACTCATCAATCAGCTTGAAAAGACTTTGAATATATCTGTCTCCCTATTTCTCTATCTCTTCAGGTAGACATTACAAATTAGAGCATGGTAATTCTATATTAGCAATTAGAGTATGGAGAGTGAAGTAATTTGAATAGAGAGTGGTTATCTTTTCAACCAAAATACATCGGAAGTTCTTTTAGTCTATTCACATAATAGGCAGCTATATAACCAAAGTATTAACAGTGATAGTGTGCTGTGTATGCAATTACTGGAATTCAATTTAGAGTGATGCAAACCAGGAGACATTGAAGCCATTAGTACAGGCAGAATGCAGAACCTTCCATTTCACGATGCAGTCCTTTTTAAAATGGAGATTGCATAAAACCCTAAACACAGGCAACAAAAAGGCAGAGGCACGTTTTCCACAGCAGGTCTAATCCTATACAACCTGAACTTATGATTACAGGTTGAAGTGTAAAGGAAATTCAATTAAATTGTGTATTACTTCCATCTAAAGTGATGTACTAAAGAATGTATGTGCCAGTTTGCTACATGCTATGCTGAATACTAACAACATGTGTTTTATCCAATGGTTTTCTTTTTTAAAAAATTCTGACAAGATTTTGCTTTTTAAACAAAAAATAAAGATAAGCTACTAAAAGGAATAAAACTGGCAAGAAAGAAATCTAGAGAGAAATAGATGATAAGGATAAGATGAAGACAAAGCATGTTTGTAAAAATAAAATAAAAAGTTTATTTCATACCTAGCTAGAAGTACAGTGATTGTACTTAAAGGAATTAAAATATTAGTTCATAATCCCTAAAACTCTTTAATTTTCACCTTCATTTCTGCACATTCCACATTCTTCTCCCCACCCCCCCAATCTTTCCCCTCTCCAGCTTTATCTCTTTCTCAGAAATTTCTTGTTTTACTAAAACAATCTGTATAGATTAATGAATCTCTGAAGGAGAAAATATTTGTGATCCTATTTCTCTTTCATCTTGTTTCTCCTAGGAAAATCAGCAGAATAGGCAATAACAAGGTCAAAAGAATTTTCTTGGCATCCACATGTCCTGCCATTGCTGCATGCTGAGAACCTGAAAACAAAACATTTCATTCTGTATAGTTCTGTGGTTTTCAGTATTTCCTTATCATCCTTCGTATCTGTATAAGTGTTCTTCATAGAGAAAGTAGGACTGGAATTAGACTTGTGGACCCACTGTTTCCACTAAACAAAATTTTTACCTCCTCCCATTTCAACATGAAAGCCCTGAGCACATGTAGCTGGTGTGACTATGTAAGCTCCACAGAACCCTCTGTGACTGACCTCAAGGAGGCCATCCCGGAGGGGAAAAATGCCTAGCGTGAACAAGGATTCCTTAGAAGATTTAATGTCATTTTTCAAAGATTAAACAAAGGTCAAGCTTTTTCATTACTTTACATTTGTTAACTAGATATTCAGTGCAAAACTATTTGCCCAAACTTAATATCTACTTTATGTTTATTCTCTTCTAAAGCAATTTCATCTCTCACATTTTATTCACCATTCTCCCTTGTGTGCTCTCTCTTGTCTCTGCAACAGCTATTTCAGAGAATTGAACTCCATGTAACCAACACAGGGAGCTGTGATCAGGAAAGCTTATGTAATCATGCACTGGTTAAGCTTTAAAGTGCCATAATACTCTTTGTTCTTTTTGAATTCACATCCTTCTTTTGTTCTTCACCATTCCTTTCTCTCGCTATATTGAGATTATGTTATTAGCCATTATTTAAAATTGTGGGCTGCCTAGAATACAAGACAGAAAGTTGGCATGTGAATGTAGCAAGTATATTATTAAACATGTAGCCAAATGTACATTTGCGATGGAATAGACATTCAGTACATAATTAAATATAAGCATATAAGAAGAATCCTGCTGGATCAAGATTATATGCCACTGCATGCCCTGTTTCTAACAACATACGAATGCCTTCCAGGACACTCACAAATAGAATATGAGAATGTTTTTCACTATTAAAGAGCCAAGTTTCATTTGAGTCTAATCTAATGCTTTTAGCTATCAATGGCTATTATAATCCTTCAGAAAGGAGGGCAGACCTGGCGTCGCGACGATACGGCATGCGATCTTGGAAATCTGAGATCACAGACAATATCTTTGCTCCTGGATGGTCCAAGTGGATCTAAACTGTCCCGAAGAGATGGTGAATGTAAAGAGCACATCCTGTCAATCCCAGGGATATCGCAAAGTCCCTGGTAGATCCAGGAGAAGCTCTTTTTGCCAGTGGCAAAGAGGCAGCCATTAAAGCTGCTGAAGTTGGGACAGCTTCGAAACGAAAGAGAATGGAAAGAGAGAGTGTGCCAGTTTGGGAGAACTTTTTCTTTATTTTAAGACTTGAAAGGACACCCTAAGGGAAAGAAAGAATCTGTAAAAGTTTTGACAGAAGTGATTAAGCAGCGATTTTAAACAGGAATGTCAAAGTAATATTATTTTTTTCTCATTGCTGGATTTTCTATACATGATCTTATATTTTGAAACTGGACTGTTTTTTTTTCTTTTTATATATTCTTCTCTCCTTTTTGATTTTATAATATTTTAAGTCAGAGACTACCTTTTAGTTATTCCTTAAATATCTTTTTCTTTTTTAAAATTAATTCTTATTATATTTTGCTTGGAAAAGGAGGGTGAAAGTGAAAGCTAAAGAAACTTTGTAACATTGCCAACTAGAGGCTTGGAAATACTCTATTTTTCTTTTGACCAGACAAAGCTGAGAATGAACTGAGACTTTGTTTCAAGGACATTGCCTGTTTGATAAGATAGATGGAAGAGCATGGGAGAGTATTATTACAGGTGCTCTTCTGGGTTTCTATCAACACCTGAAGTCTGGTGTTGAAGCTTAGGAAAAGAAAAGGTGATAAGTCTTTGGTGAAGAGAGTTATAACAAGAGCCTTGGAGAATCAAACAAAGTGCAGTGTGCTCTTTTTATTCTTTTTGAGCTGTGCTACCACTCCTCATCAGTTTACTTTTTTTTTTTGCAATAGCTATTTGGATTTTGGGCTCTCTGGAACTTGTCTTTGTTTTGTTTTTTCTTGTCTTTGGAAGTTAAATTTCTATGTCTGCTTTTTATTTTGAAGGAAAAGCTTTAGTATTAATGCTTCCCTTCCTTTTCTTTTTAAGGGAGTAGCCTTTTTCTTCTCTTTCCCTTCCTGGTATTTTTGTCTTTCCATCTACCTTCCATATTGGGTTTTTTTTCTTTTGGTTTATTTTATGCATACTTTTATATTTGAGACCTCTTAATTGGATTAAGGTGTTGAAGAACCTGAAGAATTTTTCCTTTCTTTTTTAGCCTTTTTCTTCACTTTTTTGCCTTTTTTGGGATTTTACAACTTTTTTCTGTGTGTGTGTTCATGGTGTGTTTATGGTCTTTTCCTTCATTTTTGAATTTTTACTGTCATCTAACCAACCGATTGGATTAAAGTATACAAGAACCTGAAGAAATTGTTTTCTTCTTTTTCTATTATTATTACTATTTGGCTTCTCTTTTCTTACTATTTACCTACTTTTTTCCCTACTATTTTTATTTGGAACTGCAATTGGTTATTTTACAACTGGATTAAGGTCTAGAAGAACCTGAAGATTTTGAACTCCTCAAAATGAATAGGAAATTAACAACTCCTGGTTTTTCAACTTCCACTTCTTCCTCTCCACCATCTGGAAGACAACGTTCAATACAGACAATATTAAGACAAGAAAAAGAACAAGAAAAAGTGACCCTGCAGATGATTATGCAATGAATTCAAAATATTCAAACAAGACCAGAAAATATTGAAAAGAGAATAGAGAACATTGAACAAAGAACAGGGAACATTGAACAAAGAACAAAGAACAAAGAACAGAGAACATTTAACAAAGAACATCCAACAATTGATGATGAAGTATGATGAGAGACTCCAAAAAAAATTGAAGAAGAAGATAAACAAAGAGACAAGAAGATTGGAGACATTGATAACAGATTAACTGTGGTTGAACAAGATAAAAGTGGTATGCTGAGATGGGAGATGGACAGATTAGAATTTTATCTTAGATTTCAAAACATAGAGGAAGAAAAAGGACAAAATCTAACTGAGATAATGATAGAAATATTGGCTGAAGCTTTGGAAATAACTGAAGAGAAGATGATGGATGGAATAGATGAGGTTTATCGAGTCTTCACAAGATATGCGATGAGAAATAGCTTACCAAGAGAAGTTCACATCAGATTTACAAAGAAAGCCATTAAAACGCAAATAGTGCAAGTGGCAAGAGAGAAAATATTGAAATACAAAGATAAGGAGATTGTGGTCTTGAAACAAGTACCCAGAAGAGTGAGAAAGATGAGAAGGGAATACTGATTCTTGACCAAATTATTACTTTAAAAAGAGGTGAACTATAGATGGCTGATTCCAGAAGGTTTAATGTTTACATGGGAAGAATAGAGATATAGAATTGATTCAATTGAGAAAGCTGAATCATTTTACACAGAATTTTTCAGAGGGGAGGAAGAGGTAGAAAAAGAAATTTCACTAATTGAATTCCAAGAGGACTCCCAAATGACATCTGAAAAAGAAGAAGGTGCAGTAGGTGGAAAGGAGGAACCAAAGAACAATGTGAACCAAGATCCATGAAAGCTGTCAAACCTAATTACAAAATATAACCATGGAAGAAAAAAAATTGATTACAATTAATATAAATGGACTTAACTCAGCTGTTAAAAGAAGGAAAATCTTTCATAAATTAGAGAAATTAAAATATGTACTACAAGAAGTACATATTAAAAAAAAAATGAACAATTGTTGATACAGCCAAAATTAGGGAAAATATTTACTTCCTTGACACAATGCAAGAAAAGAGGAGTGATTTTATATGTTAAAGAGACCATGCCAGTGAAATTGATTTATACTGATGACGATGGAAGAATATTAATGGTGGAAATAATGGACAATAATACGAAAACACTCCTGATTGCAATCTATGCCCCGAATGACAATCAAGAAGAATTTTATAAAAAATTACATATGAAAATAATTGAACTGGACGATGTTAATATAGTTATGATGGGAGATTTTAATGGAATTGTAGACAATAAACTGGACTACACAACACAGAAAACAATAAAGCAAAATAGAAAGACTCTCCCTAAATCTTTTTTTTAAATGATAGATGAAATAAACTTAAAAGATACATGGAGAGAAAGAAATGTTAAAACTAAACAATACACCTTCTACTTAAATTGACACTTATCATGGTCCAGAATAGATATGATATGGATGTCAATAGAATTGTTAACTAATATTCAAGAAATAAATATTGAAACAAGTACTTGGGCAGATCACAATCCAATGACAATTAAATGGAAAGGACAAAGAAGAAGATCAAGATGGACATTAAATAATACTATTTTAAAGGGAAAAGACCTCACACAGTGGATGGAGAAAGAATTGGCCTTTTTCTTTGGAGAAAACAAAAAAGAAGATACATCAATCCAGAATGTATGGGATACAATGAAGGCATATGCCAGAGGCTTGATAATAGACTATACAAGGAAAAGAAATACCATGAAAAGATTAGCCTCTAAGGCATTAGAAGATGAGTATAAAGAACTTGAAAAAGAGGTACAGAAAATGCCACAGAGAAAGGACATTAAGTTAAAAATGGATATAACCAAACATAAAATGGGTCTAATAGAAAAAGAAGAATTAGCACAAAAAATTAGAGGTGCCAAACAGAACTATTTTGAAGATGCAAATAAACCAGGTAGACGGTTAGCATATAAATTGAGAAAGGAGAAAGAATCAAGGAAAATATCGCAACTAATAGATGACCAAGGCCAAGTTTGTTATGGTAGCAAAGAGAAGAAGGAAATTATTCGAGATTATTAAGGGAAACTATACGCACAAGAGATTATTAATGAGGAAAGAGTTAAAGAGGATTTACAGAATGCTAATTTACTCCAGATACCTAAAGAGATTTAAACAATGTTAGAAAGCAATATAACGATGATGGAGTTAACTGAAGCACTTAAGAAACAAAATAATGGAAAGGCACCAGGCCCAGATGGACTTCTGGCAGAATTTTACAAAACATTACAAGAACCATTGAATTTTCCACTGCTAGAAGTTATGAATGAAGTTATGTTAAAGAAGAGGATACCTAAATCATGGTCAGAAGCTTATATCACACTTGTTCCAAAAGAGGAGACCGATCCATTACAAATCAAGAATTATAGACCTATCTCCCTACTAAACGCAGATTATAAATTCTTTTCTTCAATATTGGCAGAAAGACTTTAAAAAATATTTAAATAATTTTATCCATCCTGACCAAAATGGATTTCTGCCAAAGAGACAAATCAAAAACAAGAGAGTAATCTTGGACACTTTGGAATACTACGAGGCACATCCTGAAAAACAAATGGCTTTGAAATTTCTAGATGCACAGAAGGCATTTGATAATGTGAATTGGCAATTCGTGTTATTACTGCTGGAACAGATGATAGAGGGAGAACTGACAGAATCTATCGATATAAGAAAAGGAACAAGACAAGGGTGCTCACTATCACCTTTGTTGTTTGTATTAACTTTGGAATTGCTAAACAGAAATATTAGAGATAAAAAGAATATAAAAGCGATGAAAATTAACAAGGAAGAATTTAAGTTGCAAGCATTTTTAGATGATCTGGTTTTTAACTTAGAAAACCCACTAGAAACAGCATCAAAATTGATAGAAAAGATAGAGACATATGGAAAGGTGGCTGGTTTGAAAAGATCTTGACAAAGAATATGCTATCAAGACAAAAGGAAGAATTGGCAGACCTATTGAAAATTCAGGTCACAAATAAGATCAGGTACTTGGGGATATACTTGATAGCAAGATGCAGTACACTAAAAGAGAATAATTATATCAAACTTAAGCAGCAGATAGCGCTAGATTTGGCAAAATGGGAAATTTTACAACTGTTATTAATAGAATAACAGTTGAATATCAACAATCAAGATGAATATATTACCCAGAATTTTATACTTGTTTCAAACAATTCCAATTAGGCTTGGAAAAGACTACTTTGAAGATTGTGTTGAAATATATATGGCAAGGTAAGAAAGCGAGAATAAAGTTAAAACTTTTGCAAGATGGTAGAATAAGAGGAGGATTTGGTTTGCCTAATTGGGAGTTGTATTACCAAGCTACAAATTTGATGTGGGTTAAGGAATGGATAACATTAAGAAATACTAGATTGTTGACATTAGAAAGACATGATCTGTTGTTGGAGTGGCATGCTTTTTTATGTATAAAGGAACTAAAACAAAGGGATACTTTAGAAGACATTATATACGGGAGTCTCTGTGGTTAAATAGGGAGAAGATTAAAAGACAATGTTATTTGAAAATTCCAGTCTGGCTATTGACTATTGAAGCATTTTCTTATCCTATAATATACAAAAAGGAACAAACAGTTAGATATGGTAAAATATTGAATGAAAAGGGTGAACTTAAATCTATACAAAAACTAGGGGAACAAGGTATTAAGATGAATTGGTTTTCATATGTGCAAATACATTCAAAGTGTGATAAAGATTCTAAAACAGAAGGTTTCTATGATAAACTGACTGACTTAGATAAGATTTTGACAGGTACTGATGAAAAGGTGATTAAAAAATTGTATGGATATTTATTAGAAATTAAACTAGAAGAAGAACAAGTTAAAGAAACTATGATTGCTTGGGGGAAGAATTTTGGATATGGGATTGATCTAGAGAAATGGCAAAAACTGTGGTTTCAAAATTATAAAATGACAATGTCAACAGCATATAAAGAAAATTTGTATAAGATGTTTTACAGGTGGCATTTTCCCCCGACAAGAATACCAAGAATGTTCAAGAATAAATCTGAAAAATGTTGGAAATGTCATCAGATACCTGGCTCATATTACCATATGTGGTGGACTTGTGCGGATGCTAAAAAATACTGGACTAAAATCCACACGTGGTTGGAAAAAATGACAAAAAAGCATATAGATTTGAAACCAGAAATATTTCTATTGGGAATTTTACCTGAAATATATAGTAAAGAATTGAAATACCTGATTGTAAATGTATTAACAGCGGTTAGGATTGTATTTGCTAAAAACTGGAAAAATGAGAAAATACCATCACAGGAGGAAATCATTAAGAAAATATTGGAATGTGCTGAAATGAGTAGATTGACATTTGAAATTAGAGAACAAGATGATAAACAATTTTATAAAATTTGGGATCTATTCTATCAATGGTTAGACAATAAAAAATAATAATGAAATATGTAGACTTTTAGAAAATAATAAATATATAAAGATGTATTCTTTTCTTATTATATCTTCAAAATTATTCTAGGATAGATCTGAGATGATAATCTGAATTGTCATAAAACAAATTAAGTAAAATATGATCATTTCAGAAAACATGAATGAATAAAAGTATAGTCAAATGATTGATTAATAATGATATTAATGTATTTAATATATTGATTGAAAATACGAGATTATATACAATGTAATTATAATTGAAGACTATGAAATGGAAGCACAAAACAATTTGTAAACCAACCGGCACACTGTATGTACATATATGGAAGATGATTTGATGTTTTTATGTTTTGTTTGTTTATGTTTGTTTTAAAAACCAATACAAATTTATATATATATAAAAAGAAATCGTTATAATGCTACAATTTTCTATTATAGAAGTTTAGTTTGGCAGCCTTCACTATATCTTTTAGTAGTAATTCTACAGATTTATTAGGGAGCAACTGAAAAAATAACTCCTTTAGTCTTCTCCTGTTCAACTTCTTTAAATAAACTCAGGTTCTAATACAATGAAAAGGAGAGCAACCTTTCAATTTCATTGTCTTCATATCAAACACTGAGTTTCCCATTTCTGCAGCTCTGAAATATAGCAAACAGATCTTATTTCAATTTATTTTTTTATTAAATTTATATAGCTACACATCTTACATTGTGATTCTGAGTAGAATAATCATAAAACAAAGAAAAATTTCAAAATAATTAAAAACAAATTAAAATACAATGAAAACAGTTGAAAGTTGTAATAAAACAAGTATAATGTTATTTGTGTACAAGTAAGTATGTATAATGCGATGCATCTAAGGCATTGTCCACAATAATGCCAGCCTGGCAAGCCTCATCAAGCAAAGTAGCCCCGCCGCTTTTTACCCACATGTGATGTATGATACGAATGGTAAAAAAAGCAACAGAATTTTGATCCACCAGTAGTGTTGAAATTTTGATATTGTTGCTCTTCTTCATAGATCTCCAAGCATTCCTCCAATATTAAAAAAAAAAGCTGCACTTAAAGAGTGAAAAAAAGAAAACAAATATGCTAGTGCTTGTCAAGTAGACCTGTTTTACCATTTTTGAACATTTATTGCATGGAATGAAAATACAAAAAGCAATTTCGAGTATGATCTAGATAAATTTTAGATATTTTCAACATATCCTAGATTTTTTTTATTTAAGCAACTTCAAAATCAACATGTGATCCATCCTGAAACCAAAAAGATGTGATTCATTTAAAAACAGTTTGAAACACGGCATGCTTCCATACTGTAATGAATGTATCCTTTAACAAACACAACCCAAATTAATTATGCAAGCAAAGGAAAAGTTTAAATATGGGGAAGAATTAGATTTCCTAGAAAAGAAATAAAAATAACAAAAAAGATAAAGAAACTCACTGGAGATGACTCAAGCTGCACAAAAAAGAAAAATAGGGAGAAAAATGTGTTTAGCAGGCTTACTTGAAGCAATGCAGTTTTATTTTAGTGAAGTAATTCAGACTTGTTTGCCAAAGATAAACAGGCTACCAAAGTTATCAATTACAAAGTAATTTAGGTGGCCTTGAATTTCTCTGAACAATAGTACAGAACAATGTTTCCTCAGGTTTCAAAATTTCTTGAGGATCTTTTGGTCGTTTGGTGTACTGACTTTCTTTTGATACTGCAGGATGGTGTCATTCCTTTCCCTGGTCTTTCCAAACTGCTGGCCATTTGAAACAGTTAAGGTAGCATAAAGTAGTGGCATAAAAGTAGCTCTCTCTGTCATTGGTGTTCTTCATCTACTGGTAGGATAAGGAGAATCAAAGCCATCTGAAAGCACATATGCCCACCACTGATCTTCTTCAATCACTCGTCCCCTAGGCAGAGACTGGACAGCCCAGTAACATAAAAGGGGGTTTTCTGCATTATTTTCTTTCTTAATAAGGTAAGAATTACAGAGGAAGATTACCTGCAATCTTCACTAAAATTTGAGAAATTTTCACCAGTATTGTGGAGAAAGGCTTCTTTCAGCTATCTACCATAGGATTAGCATTACAGGATAAGGTTAAGAGGGTTCCAGTAGAAAGTTTAAAGAAACATGGCTGCTTCACTTTGATCTTAGAAGTGATAGAACCTCTGTTGTTTCACACAAGTTGGAGGGAATATTTTCTTTGAAGCTTCTTTGAAGCAAAACAAAAAACAAAAAACCCTCTTTCAAAGGTTTGCACAATCCTACTATTTAGGTATAGAAAAAGAAATATAAAACTTCTGCAGACATGCAGCCATTGTAAGCTTCAGCTAATCTTCAAAGATAACTATATTTTATGGTAGTAATGTTTAGAGCCATATAGCTATTTATTTCTTTTCAAGACCGTATTTTATGCTATTTAGCATATGCAAGATACCACCTTCTTCAATCCACAGATTATTAGTCTGGAAAAAGGAAATCTGATTTTCCAATCATTTTACTATGGTATCTCAGATATACAAATGCTGCCACATGCAACAAGTTAATGAAAAAATCAAGAAATAGTTTAATATCTTTTAGGCATGTATATCAAAAGGGAAAATATATTGGACACTAATAATTAACAATAGAGGGCTCTGATGAACATCTCTTTTTGATATGTTGCTAAATATAACAAAACGTCTTGTATTTTGTCACTGCAAATTAACGCTCAATGTCATTATATAGGAGCATTGTTGTGTGCAGCTGATAAGTGGTTATTGGTGAGAATCAGGTGTAAATTAGGTTTTGCTTGAACATTTAATACATTTCTACATGTTCCATAAAAATGGGTCCCTTGAAAATCTTAAAGTATATTTGTCATGACTTTGATACATTTAACATCTCCTTTTGGTGGAAGAGTTCATTTTATTTACGAGGAAGCTCCTACTGCATCAGAATGGGCATTTGTAAAATAGAACCCTTTTCCAACACTGACCACAACACGATTGACCTTTGTCTCAACATACATCCACACAAAAATCATCATAACAATGGGATTCCCAATTATAACTTCAAAAAAGGCAACTATGATCTTATAGACAACAATCTCTCATCTCTTGATTGGTAACTTCTATTCTCTGGATGCAATACTGTTGAAGACCATTACAACATATTTTTACTTGAAGTCAACAGAGTCATCAAACTATATGTACCAATAACAACTCCCCAAACCAGAAAAAACAAATTATCTATAACAATAAGGAAACTTCAATCCAAAAAGAGATCACTCTGGCAGAAAAACAAATCTGGTCATGTTGCCAACTTCAAAAGCCGATACAAAAATTTATGCCACCAGATAAAGACTGAACACACCAATTATCACATTAAACAAGAGGAAAACCTTCTATGCACCAATTCCACCTGTGCTTTCTACAATTTTGTAAACAAAAAACCTAAAAGACTCAAGGACCATCCCACCCATGAAAGGACATAATGGTAAAGACTGCAGCAATGACACCATTAAAGCCAATATCTTTAACACATTCTTTGGCTCAGTATTTGTAAACAGCAATGGATCATGCCCAGTATTTCCTAGTCGAACCACAGACAACTACAATTTTCTAATACATATCAATTTTACAGAAGACAATGTTGAAAAAACACTATGCAATCTAAAACCATCTCTATCTATTGGACCAGACGGAATATGTGCCTACTTCTTTAAAAAGCTATCTACTGCCATAGACAAAACCCTAAGCATAATCTTTGAAAAATCTTTCAGGACCAGCTCCTTGCCAAAACTATGGTCGCAAGCCATGGTCATCCCCATCTTCAAAAAGGAAGACCCCAGCCTAGTTGAAAATTACAGACCAATCTCCTTATGCTGCATCTCCTGTAAAGTCATGGAATCAATTATTAACCAATCCATTATCCTCCACTTAGAGACAAACAACCTACTCTCTAATAAACAATTTGGTTTCAGAAAAAAAAACTATCGTGTAATCTGCAACTCTTACACTGCAAAAACATATGGACTACACAACTCAATCAGGGCAAAGCAATAGACGCAATCTACACAGACTTCTGTAAAGCCTTTGATTCAGTTGTACACAACAAACTACTCCTAAAACTAAAATCTTATGGTATTTCTGGACAACTGCGAAACTGGATAGAAGCATTCCTGTCAAACAGACAACAAATGGTCAAAATTGGGACCGTCCTATCAAATTCTGTACCTGTCAATAGTGGTGTCCCCCAAGGCAGTGTTCTAGGACCAACTCTCTTCATACTCTACATAAATGACCTCTGTGGTCATATCAAGAGCAACCGCATTCTCTTCACTGATGATGTAAAGCTATTCAACACCATAGACAATACTGCTACCCTTCAAAAAATCTTGACTATGTATCAGAATGGTCAAACAAATGGCAAATTCAAATCTCAACAAATAAATGCTCTGTCTTACATATATGCAAAAAAAAAAAAACCCCAGAAAATAAAATACAAGCTGAATAGTCAAGACCTTGTTGATGATCCAAACTCTATCAAGGACCTTGGAGTACTCATCTCTAATGATCTAAGTGCTAGAGCCCACTGTAACTACATAGCCAAAAAGGCATTAAGAGTTGTTAACCTAATCCTATGTAGCTTTTTCTCTGGTAATATCACATTACTAACTAGAGCATAAAAAACATTTGCTAGACCAATACTTGAATACAGCTCATCAGTATGGAACCCGCATTATGTATTTGATATTAATACAGTTGAGAAAGTCCAGAAAGTCCTACCCTCCCTGTCCTATTGTTTCTTTTTATTTTTCTTATATGTATCCATTTCATGTATTCATAACTATGTTTATACTTATACCTGTTATCTTATAATCAGTTGACTAAATAAATAATAAATAAATAATTGCCGCTGAGCAAAGGTTGGATTTAATGATTTAAATGTTTATTTAAGATGTATGACATTTTAGTCAGGTTAGCCATGCTGTTTCTTGTGCCAACCTTCTGTACTATTTCAGCAATTCTTATCGGAGCCTATTTTAGAAGATAACATAGATACAGGTACAATAAGGAAGGTGGCATTTTTCAAGTAGCCATTTTAACTAAATGCAGAAGTTTCCAAGATTTATATGATCTCTAGTCCAATATTAAGGATAGTAAAAGATAATTCTGTGTGGAACTTTGGAGTAGGAGTAGATGATATAGGGACACAGGAGCAAATAGTTTGAAATGATGAGGTCACTAAATTCCAGCAATACAAGATTATGCAAAACTAGGTCATGTACATGAAACAAATTTTACACTTACAGAATTATGTTTCAATGTGTGATGAGATTGTGTTTTGTTGCATTTTGATGCCCATTTTGTAATTATGGCCTGCTTGTACTCCAGGGATACTTTATTCCATTTATCAAGAAAATAGGAATCATGACCAATAGTATGTATGTGATCCACCCAAGCAGTTACATATCATACATAAAATGCAGCAAAAGAACCATTAATTTTCAGTAATATAATTCTATATTTTAAAGAAAAAAAAAACAGAACAGCACTATATCAGACAAGGTTTCAACACCTCCCTATATTCCACCTCCCTTTCAGACAACCCCCCACTCTAAAATATGACTAACACACATTAATTAAAAAAGGTTGTAGAGAAATATTTTTTTATCCAAATGAAAACAGGTATTATGGAAAAATGAGGAGATACTCAAAATTCACTGCCACTGCAAACTCATTTTTCAAGGCATGTCAGTTCTTCTAAAATTTACAAGTTCATATTTAACTATATTTTACTCGAGTAAACACATCATATTCCATCTGGTTCTGTTTCTGTTTTCCACTTTTAATTCACCTCCAGCTTTGACAAAATACACAGAAGGAAAAAGGAAGGGCAAGAGTTCAGTTCCTAAATATGCATAAAATTAATATATATTATGCATTTATATAAATTCATCAAGTGGCCGTAAGAGTAAGATTTTGCCTCTAAGGAAGCATTTCAAGTTGACAGAAGATTTTACTCTGTTGAAACAAGAACCAATAAGTCATTTCTCTTGTTCTAGTAATAAACAGTTTTAATTAAAAAAAGAAAGCATGGAAAATTAGACTCTAGAGGATACAAATTAAAGATAATAAAAGTATGCATGAAAAGATTGTATGCAAAGTAAAATATAACTATGAAACTATATCTAGACTTTGACAGGCTGAGGTTATGCAACAAACCATGTTTATATTATTTTACCTGTATTACCTTTAAATTGAATGCTATGGAGAGATTAAATTCAGTATACCCAGAAATACATTGGACAGAAATGAATGATCAATTTAAGACTGAATTCTCTTCTAGATTTTTGTTAAAATAGCATATTATTGGAACTGCAGCAAGAGATGAAGTTAATATATTTTATTCATTCTGAACTTTTTTAAATCTCCAAATTCACTTTGCTTTATTATTTTAAGTGAGACTACTGAACCCAGTATGAAAGGTAAGGTTGAAAACAGATAATTTTAATGTCACAATTTCCAACATACTACTTAAGGCTGAAGACATAGATAATTTTATCCTTTTAAGAAAGAAAGGAATCTTCATGGGTTTAAACTATATGCTAACTTGCAATTTTTATTATTACTTATATATAAAAAGGAAGATAACAAGACATTGTTAACAACAACTACTGCTATAAATGTGTCTCATTTCATTTTTACTTTTATAAATAACCAGCCAATAACCCGGTGTTGCCTGGGTATTTATTTATCCCAATCCTGCATTTAGACAGGAAAATTCTGTAGTCGGGGCTCATGCTGTTGTCCTGTCTCTCATGCAGTCACAAGTCTTCTATTCCTCTTCTCTTCTTTACACTGGTATTTCATTTTTTTGATTGCACTTGGCCAATCACTTGACGTTTCCTTGGAAGGCTGAGAGGAAAACCCCTTGTGGAGTACTGTGAAGCAGTTACCATGGCAAGTCCACTGTGCTGTACAGGAGAAGCCATTTTAAGGCACATCCCCCTGAGGGGTGTTAGGGGTGTCTTACCCCACAGTATTTGTTTCCAGAGAGTAAGTCTCTGTGTAGCAAATTTGGTTGAAATTGCTCAAGGTGTTCCAGAGTTATGCTGGAACATACACAATCACATCCATTTTTTAATATATAGAATATGTTTTATCCTAATTGTAGGAAAAATAGAAGAACCACATAGCAAGGCTTTAACAAGAAATCAAGTTCTTCATTTAAAGGTAATTTATCAGAATCTAGTGTGTGTCTGTGTATGATGACTACCAAATCTCAAATGATAAATCCACCACATGAATAAAACAAATGTATCTCAGCGGCAACAGGCTACCAATATTTTCAAAAAAAACTTGGTCTTTTGTCAAAGAAATCATAATGTGCTGCTAAGTTGTTGAGTTATTATTCTATTTGGCCTCTAGATTCCTGAGTGGTTAGGATTGCCCAGACAGGATGAGAACTTCTTCCAATGATCTAGCTTTGCATGAGTAATTCATAAAGGGGCAGTTGGGTATTTAGAGATGTTGCCATTTAAAGGTGGAACCCTCTGAAAAAGAATGAAGGTGCAGTTGCTCTCACAAGCCATAGTTTCCTGGCTATTTGGAATGGAGGTTTCAAAGACTCCAGGACTTCAGAAATCTCTGAATTTCAGTGGGAAACTGCTAAGAAAGCAGTAATTTGCCAGCTTATACTGGAATATTTTTTAATTGAAGTATAAACTTTCATTTAGATTTATCACTCTTGAAACTTATCCAATAATCAGAGATACCCAACCTTGTTGATTGCATCAATCAGCCAACAAAAAAATAAACTGAAAAATATAAAGAAATGCTTGCCCAGCTATTGTAAGTAATTTTGTAGTGGTAGCTCTATATGCCTATGTTTCTATAGCTTCTCTTCCTACTTATTTGCATTACCATTACTTATATTTATAGCAGAATGATATATATTAAATGAGAGTTTTGAGTCACTTTAATTTGACCCTGTGGCCTGAGGACACAGACAAACCTTCAAGTGCCCTCAACAACTCTCTAAAAGAATGCAAATGACCATTCCTTCCATTCCCCACCATCCAGTCAGAGCTGAAGAAGCTTCTTGGATGAGAAGTGAAATGTCTTCAAAGAAAAATCAAGAAAGTCCAGTTGCCTCCTGAAAAGCACCTTAGGGATCATCTTGTGTTAATCAGCCTTGCCAAAATGCATTTTAAGAAAGTTACCTTTGTGTGTAGATGATTGATAGATAGATAGATGATAGATAGATAGATAGATAGATATCATATTTCTCCAATAATATGCCCCCTCCAATAGGAAGGCCCAGCACTGCTTTGTGCACATGTCATTAAATTAAGCCCTGCCCCCCAAATTTGGGCCTATTTAACATGAGGTGAAGAGACATGGCGGGAAGGGCAGAGGGGGGGGGGAAGGAAACTTCCCGAACTCATCCCATGCACAGCCTTTCTTAGCCTAGAATCCAGCCTTAAGTTCTTCTCCTTGTCCCAGGAAAATCTTAATGCCAAAATCTCCCAACTCCTTGGTGTGTTTTAGTTTACCAATTCTCCACAGCCCTGTTTCTCCTCCAGATCACCAGGCAACTTTCCCCAGCAGGGGCACCACAAAACACTCCGCTTTGGTGGGGCGGCCTGGTGGCTCTTATGCAGGAAAGAAAGGCCACACAAAGAAGCAGATGCCTCAGCTTTCCCATCTGCGCAAAGGGCACCGGCTCCCCTCTCCCCCGCCACAGCCACAGCAAGGGTGCAGGAGCTGATCTTAAAATGGACTCCATCTGTGTCCCCTCAGGCAGCCAGAGCAGGGCTCAGCAGGACCCCAGAAGAGTGAGCCTCCCAGCCTGCTGCTAGCATGCCGCTCCTTGATAGATATAGATATTTTTGATTTATTAGTCACATTTATATAGTCATCCATCTAACAAGTAGCAATTCTGGACAATATGCAACAATAAAAAAAAATTATAAAAACAATCATAAAATATAGAATGTCATGGTTGAAAATAAAAAAAATACTAAAAAATAAAAATAAAACATGCAAACCCCATCAAGAGATTAAAACATCAATCACAATGGAATCATCTAAAAATGTCTCTGGTTCCTTGGAGTCCCCAGGCCTGATAACACAATGAGGTCTTAAAGGGCTTCTGGAATGATAACAGAGGTAGAGGTAACATGACTGCAGGAGATGACAAGCACCAAGGCAGAGGAGACTTCCTGCTGAGGCATATCAAATTTAACTCTCTGGCAGATGACGCTACTTCTCTGCCAGATGAATGTGATTGGCTGATATAATCAGTGATAGGCAGTCTGTTGGACAACCAAGTCTGATGCCAGGAAGAGCTTTAAAGGATAACACTAGCACCTTGATTTTGACCTGGAAGCATCTGGCAACCTATGCAGCTTGTGGAACAGAGCTGTAATATGTGCTCTTTTGGAACATAAACAACTGCCCATTCTGCTGCATTCTAACCCAGTTGATGCTTCTGAAAATTCTTCAAGTGCAGCACTTGGGCACTATAGTCTAATATGGAGGTGACTAGGGCATGTATATGGATGTGCATATTCACACCAATATAGAAATATTTAAGTTGTTTATATTTAATTGCTACATAATTGAATTTTGTTCAAATTCAATTATCCAATTGAATTTGAACTGAAATTATATTCAGTTTTTCAGACTTACTCAGAAAAGTGTCTTAATCTTAGTGACAGTTATTTAAAACTGACAAGAGTTTCCCCACTTTTTTTCTGGGCTGTGGAAAGGGAGTTTAATGGAAATACCACAAGCTATGCTATGTACCACACAGTTCTATTTCTAAGGCTCTACATCTTGACATGAACTTCAGTAAAAATAAATTAATCAATTTTTTTTCTCTTCACCAGGAAAGATCTGAACACATATCTTCAAGAAAGGGCTCAAAATGAAATACACAATGATAATACTTTCAAAAATGAAGTATGTATTGTTTATGTACCTTCAATACAATTTCCAGGTGTAGGATTGGATAGCCTCTTACATTGACCTTTTTTTTTTTGCTTTTTACTTTGAAATCTCAAAGAAACTCCTTCAATTAAAATTGTATGGGTCCTGAGATGCACCTTGCCATACTCACTTTTCAAAAGAAGTAAAGTAAGATTGTCTCCTGTCTCATGTCCTTTTTAATGTCTACACTAATATAATATCCTAAACCTTGAGAAATATTGAATTTCATTCTCTAAATTGGCTAATGTTTCTCCTTTATACTAGTGACATGTGTCATGGTTCTGACCAATGCCCTAATTAAATCATGAACCTTAAGCCAAGTTTCAAATAAATCTATTAGGAGCTTCATGTCAGCACAGACCAGGTGGAGCCAACTCTAACCACAGTTAATTCATGCTTTGCCTCTGATCCTTTTTCCCCCTCCACCCAAGATGTGTAATCTGTCACATTCCCCAGAAAATCAATTTTGCAGGTTCTAAAAGTCATTCTCTCTGACCACTGTAGATTTCTGTACAAATGACCTTGACATATTAGTTGGAATGTACTTTATTTTGACTGAGATATAAGTTCCTTGATGAAGTTCGCTTTCCCATCCCTCTTGCCTATGGCAACTCGAGAGCAAGTCAGGGGTGCTTCATGAGTTGACAACATGCTTATCCTTTCCACAAAGCAAATATATTTAAAATGAAGTCTTCAAACTCAAACTTTTTTTGTGAAAAAGAAACACTTGCATTTATTATTCATGGAAAATAATTAACATCTCTACAGAGCAGATATTGGAACATTGTTACTATGCCATTTCTAGTTACCATTCAACTTCTAGACCTTTTCATTAAACTAGATCAGGAGTGTCAAACTCACATCATCACGATAGCATCACATGACATATTGGAACTTTTTTTCCCTTCGCTAAACCAGGTGTGGGCATGGCCAGTGCATAATGCATCCAGCCTGTGAGTTAGGAGTTTGACAACCCTGAACGAGATTAAACATACCCAATTCCTGCAACCATTCTTCACATGTTTGAACCTCCAGTCCATCTTTGTTTTTCTTCTCTGACCCTTTCTAGAGTCTGAACAATATTGTGGTGACCAACATTGCATGCTATACTCCAAATAGGATCTTACTAAGGCATTATAAAGGGGTATTTACATTTCATGTGAACTTGATTCTATCTCTCTGTTAATACAGTTTAGGATTCATTTGACTTTTTTGGTGGCTGCAGCCAACTGATTTTCAACTGATCTTCCATTAGCATTTCAGGCTCCCTCTCACAGTTATTAATATAGATAGAACCTCCATTGCAATTCAGCATTGTCTGAATAGCACAGTGCCTCATCCTAATTCTATAAAGTTTAAATGATTAGTGTTGCGATTCACTGATTTTAATTTATGAAGTTTTAAGATATCTTGAAGATTCCAGTGCTTAAGATCTACATTTTTTAGAATATTTTCAACCTTGTCATATTTAGAATTTTGACTAGCTTCTTTAGACTATGCAGCATGAAGCTTTGTTATCTGAAATTTTGTTTAAAATGGATTCTTGATTAAAATTGAATTTTATAGTGGCCTCTTTGTGACTTCAAGGTGGTTTGAAGTCATTTTTGAAAAATATACATTCATTTGAATCTTAGGAATTCTGATTTCATAACCTACGATTTAGTTTCATACAGGTTCAAGATAGCCAATTCAGAATAGAATGGGTGTGTCTTTGACACCAATCTTCAAAATCATTGAAGCACAACACCACCAGTAGCAAGGGTGGTCTTTCTAGAAAATTGTTTACTTCACTAACTAATTACCACATCATACATATTGCACCAGAAACTATTGTAATTGGAATAATTCAATACTATTTAGTAGTACTACTAACTATGTAACATTCAAAGACAGGTTCATCCTCAGCCTGAAAAATCCCCATTAGTCCTAAAATGTCCAATAAAGTTTCATGTGGAAACACTCATATCCTACTGGCTAATATGCCTTGTAACATATCTAGACAAATAGACAAATTTTCTATAATTGTAATTGTTATTGAAAGTTAATTATGTAGATTTTTTCATTATTAAAGCTTAAGTTATTAATATCTTCTTAGTTAGTTAATCCTCTAACGTCATAGCAAGATTTTCTTACATAGTGTTTTTTAAATTGTTTTATTTTTTGAAGTGGTGCTTTTAACTTTAGTTCTAATAAACATAACATAACATTGTAATGTTGTCTCTTCAAAAATAATATTTGAAAATATTAGGACCAATATTATTATTTTTTAAAAAATATATATATTTAGAAATATATTTTGATTTACAGTCTGGATGGCAAAATAATTTCATAAATTGGATTTTTTTAAAAAAACTAATGTACCCAAAAGCAAATTTTATTTGGCAAGAAACTGCTGTCCCATTAATAATTACTCTGGCACGTATAGGGACCTAAAGAAAAAAGACAGGACTGAACAATTTTCTCTATAACAGGTTTTCTTTCATTCAGTTAAAATTGGAAACTACATGCTGAGGCTGTTACACATGGCTCAAGATTCATGACTTCTATGACAACCATAAAATTATCCTAATATGTATTAGATTTAATACACATAATAACCCTATATTGCGTTTGTCTGGTATGGAACAGTTTAATAAGAATAATTGGATTAATAACTTATTATACTTTTCAAGTCATGGACAAATAATTATACAATGAATTACAATAAGATTTTATAGCCTTCAGGGATTTGGTGTACATTAAAATAGGCTTTCTTCCGAATGACTGATTGATTAGATGGTTCACAGGCTTTCTCTGAGACGTCTCTAAATAAGTTCTTAGCTATCTTATGGAAACCTTCAGTAAGAAAACTAGCCCGCATAATTGACCTGATTGTTCCTATATACCTTCCACATCAACAAAGTCCAATTTTTTTCTTATTTTTTTTTTAATTGTTTTGGGCAATAAAGCACTCAAAATAAAGCAAGACAGGAGAAAGCAGGAGTCTTGCAATAAGTTCATTGCTGGTAAAAATAGCAAAACAAACAAAAAAATCCAATGTATTGCTATTTTTTTGTTTCTTTTCCTTTTTTTAAGTTAATCAGAAGAGACCATGAATACATTATCCACCTTTGGGTAGAGCATGGTAGAGCATATAGTAAGAAATATAATAAGACAAGTGTCAATTGGAAGAAAAGGATAAGAAAAGAACATTGTGCATGAAACTGTAAGCTGCATGAAGTCACCTATGTGTGAGTTGGACAACTATATAAATTTATTTAATAAATAAATAAATAAAATTAATGATTTATCATGATACCTAGGAGAAATAGAGATGTAGAATTTGATTTGGATCTTAACAGACGTTCAGTTCATTTTTAACATCCACTGTACTATATCCAACTGCTACTCTGATGTGGTAGCAAAATACAAAATATGTCAAAAAACACTAAAGTCTGTTATTGTATGCTTTTTATGTTTGAATAAACTTCTGTCACTGGATTTCTATTTAAACTTTTCCCTAGAACAGACACATGTTTTCAAATAAATAATGTAAAAGTGGAAGAAAAGAAGAATTTTTTTTGTTTTCCTGCTGAACTACAAATAGATAAGTGAATTGTGTCTCCTCTGTTACTATTTTTGCATATTTGGAGATAGGAGTGACAGGAATGTGAAAAAGCAACATATTACATAAGTCATGACTCTGGTAGACATATCAACAAAATTATTGCAAAATATAGAAACTGTCATACCTTTCCTCTGGGATTCTTTAAAACTCCATAAACTACTGTAATCCTAGATTTCCTCATTGTAGTCTAAGTGTTCCCACTTGCTATGATTTGCTTTGTTTTAATGGATATATCACCTGAAGTTTTATACAAGTTCTGTTCAAACACCAATATCCATTGGAAGAAGAAATTATTCTTTGTATTGTCTTTGCTATTTAACATTCTCATGAGAAATTTGGCCCTTGTTACATATATGTATCCTCAAACCAATGAGCAGGTTGGTCCAGTCAATGGAAATATGCACTTAATTGCAAGAGATAAATATATTTTCTTCCATTGATAATGCAACAGACAAAGAAAATAATTGAATATTTCTATTTTCTAAGTTCAAGTACAGTACTGAATGTTGCTAATTATGATCAAAATTAATCTCATTAATTGTTATGGAATGACAATATTCACGCATTCACAAAATTATGAATTGTTAAACTATGTTTACATGTGTGTTGGATGTTTTAATCAGAAATGGTTTAAATTTTTATTTTTGCAAATAAGAGTTATTTATAATAGATCTTATAATAGATTTATTTTATAGCTCTAATTTGTATCAAAACTCAGTTGGATTAAAACATGGTTTTATTGTGGAATATATGCCATAAGAGCAGATAATAATGTTCCTAATGGATTCAAAATCCATCCATCATCATAGAGTAAATTGTCAACACACATCAAACATTAGGAAAGGGTATCTACATCAAAGACTTGTTTTCACATAGATTTTAGTTCCCACTTTTATTCTGGAAATTAATCTCTGTTGTTATAATGTCTTTGATGCTTGTCTTTTCATATACTACACAAGAAGTAGCAAAAGTTTAACATTAAAACATTACCTCAGAACTATTTAGCTTTAGCTATTTTTTGGTGGAATTTCTTGTGATTTTTTGTGCTTGGTTCTTTTTAATCTGATTTGGGTTACCTTTAACTGCTGCTGTCTTGAGCTATTTGTTTGTGTGATGGCTGTTTGTTATCTATCCTTTAATCTTTTACTGTTTTAATCTTGTAAACTGCTGTGAGTGTCCCCAAAAGAAAAATGGGAGTAGAAATAATAAATCAAATCAAAAGAATAAGACAGACAAATAAATTGAGAACTCAGGAAAATCTAGTTTAGCAGTATGTATTCTGATAACAATTTCTGCCAACCTGCAAATAATTTGAAGAGCTAATGAGAAGAGTTATGCTGCCATCTATTGGCTTTGGAGCTGTGTTCTTGGTTTTTGAAAAAAAAGATTGAATGGAACTGTTGCGTGTCTATCTACCTACTCGTCCACAGTACATACTTGAAGTATGTGATTCAGTATTCTTTATTTCATATATAGAATTTCAAATGCTTAGAGAATAACTCCTGGTATTAAAGATGCACTTCTAGGAATTATATTCAATTTTCTGCAGGAGTATCAATGTTCTCCCTGAAAGTGAATCAAGCTACTTGCACCAGTAAGGATGATTTTATTTTTAGAAAGAAAATCTAATATTTAAAAATGTTAATGTGTTTCAACTGAAGAAATAATTCAAAGATTGTGTATTCATCTTCTCATGATCACCATGGTCATTGAAACTATGGTCCACTTTAGAACATAGAATATAGAGTAATCAGGGATAGGATTCAAAATTTTTAACATCCGGTTCTGTGGGCATGTCTTAGGTGGTGGGTGTGGCTTGATGGTCATGTGACTGGATGAACATGGCTTGGTGGTCATGTTATTGACTGGGTGTGGCCAACTCAATATCACTCACGTCGAGGCACGCATCTCCTCGCCTGGCCTCTCATGACTGTGGGGATGCCGCAACAGTCGTAAGTGTGAAAAATGGTCATAAGTCACTTTTTTCAGTGCCGTTGCAACTTTAAATGATCATCCACACAAGCAAAGTACCAGCAAAGGAGGAGGAAACAACTCCAGAGAAGTTCCTGAGACAGGAAGTCAAGTCTTTCCAAAAATGTAACAAAGGTTAACAGAGAGGCAGCCTCTGTAAGCAACACCAGTATGTTTCCTTCCTTCTTTCCTTACAGGATTAGGCCAGTAATTTCTTCTAACAACCGGTTCTCTGAACTGCTTAGAATGTTAACAACTGGTTCTGGCAAATAGGTCCGAATTGATAGAATACTGAGAGTAATAGATTTGGAAGGAATTTTGGAGATCTTCTAGTTCAACCCCATGCATAAGCAGAAACACTCTATACCAGTGATGGTGAACCTTTTTGATGTGGTATGCCAAAAGCACATGAGCATGCCCATACACACAATGTAATGTGCCCCACCCCCTGTGTATGTGTGCGCAACACTCCCGCCCCACCCCCTTACCTGCACTGTGCATATACACACCTCCCACCTGATTTTTGGCCCATTTGAGGCCCTTTTCGCCCTCCCAGAGGCTCAAGGAAAGCCTCTGAAGCCTCAGGAGGCTGATAACAGACCAATTTTGGCACTTCCGTTATTTCTGGAAGGCCTGTTTTTCGGCCTCCCGAGGCTGCAGAGGCTTCCCTTGAGCCTCTGTGGAAGGCAAAAACTGCCTCAAATAGGCCAAAAATCAGCTGGGCGGCACATGCATGCGCAGTGCAGGTAAGTTTGGCTGGGGCTCGCATGCCCGCACAAATGGCTCTTTGCCATCATGGCTCTATACAATTTCAGACATATGGTTTTCTATTTTTCATATTAATTGAAAGATATACATATTAAAAATAGTTAAATAAAAATGTGTAGATTAGTATAAACAATAAAAATGAATCTGACTTTTTACAGCTCTAATTATCAAAATTTAATTGGATTAAAACAGGATTTTTATATATACCATAAGTATATATGCCATAACCTTTTTAAAGCTTAGGTAGATTTGCAATTGCACTGAGGAGAAAGAGAAGAGAAATAAGGAAGAGAAATGAAACACAAAGACCACTTTCTTTCCACGTTTACATCAACAATATTTTTCCAGTCCTAGCAACTGAATACACCATATTCAAGTGTACATATATACTTTATCTAATGTTATATATACTATTTGCAGTAATATGTCTCTGGATCTATGCATGGCAACTGAACCAAGTTTGGGGCAATTTTTTTTTAAAGAAACTGGTTAGGTTTTCATTCAACGCTAGGACAAAGTAATATCAGATCATTTCACTTTTCCAGGTCATTCCATTCCAGATCACAGAGTGCCCATATTTGAAATAAAATTTACTGAGTGAGATATTGCTGAACTCACATATCAAAAGATTTCCTACTATCTCTGAAAATGTCAACAAACATTCCAAGTGAAACAATGGCAAACAAATGCTATGGTTTTTTTTTTTTTAACACAGTACAATTATTATTTTATGAGGTACTTGTAATTTGTATTTTATGTGATCAATGTCTGGCTAATCATTTAGTCTTCCCCTTGCTTCACCCCAATTAAAATCTTATATGCATGTCATGAAGTTAGCTGAAATTCAAGAAAGCTTATGTCTTTTAAAATGTGTTAAGCTGAAAAGGTGCTATTATTCCCGTCTGATTGTTAAAAACAAAACAATAATGTTCCCAGAGCAATGTTTCTGGTTCAGTGACTAAATTTGGAACATCACTAAATTCCATAAACATGCTTTGTAGATTAACACACAATATAGAAATCATTTATATTTTGCAATTTAATCCTAAACTGGTTTACAACTGGTAACAACCAGTTCAGTGAGCACACACTTTGCGTGCCAAACAACTTGCCTCCAGAAGTTGTGAATGATCCAACATTGGAAGTTTTTAAGAAGAGATTGGACAACCATTTGTCGGAAGTGGTGTAAGTTTTCCTGCCTAAGCAGGAGATTAGTCTAGAAGACCTCCAAGGTCCCTTCCAACTCTGTTATTCTATGTTGCACCTATTTATTTATTTAAACAAAAATAAATTGGGTAATCATAGGTAGACTGTGATAAGAAAGCTCTTAAAACAGGATCAACAAATAATTAGCTTTGATTCACTTTTGTTTCAAGAAGTATTACTATGTGTCTTGTCTGGATTACTAAATTGAGTTAATTGAGTGAAGAATGTGATTAAAAAGTAAAGGATACAGGTCAAATAGCCATGTACAGATATTTTTACTGGGTTATACATTATTAAACTACATTTGGACTATGTATTTTAGGACTGTGCCATATTAAAATAAACAGCACAACCTGTAAAGATGTCATCATATAAATGACATTGTCAAACATTTTTTATTGAAAAGGAGAAGACTGGATATGAAAATGAAATTGTATTGAAATATAAAATGAAGTAATGGCTTTCCTTTCCTATGAAAATAAATACTCATTCTACTGGAAAAGTACATTGCAAGTACTATTTGCATATAGAAATATAGATCAGTGAAATGACAAGTGACCTTACTACATAGACAAAAGATGTGAGATGCATACTTTGTGGATTTTAACCACTGCATAATATCCAAAGGCAAATGTTTCTTTGATGTGATTTTTCTCCCTTCTCCTTCTACATATTGTGATTTGTTTATATCCAGCAAGATAGGAAAATCTTATTTGAAACACTTCATTGTATTTTATATTAAATTTCAGGAAATTCTAAACTGTTTAATGCATAGAAATGTGGTTGAATTTGCATTTTCTGCTTTGTAATCAGCCATGTTATTGTCTGTTACTTTCAGCTGAATCTTCTGTCAGAAGCAATACTCTCATCAATCTATCAGGAGACCCAAAGCAAGAAGTTTTCCTCATCCAAAGTTCCTATTAGCTTTGCTGCCTGGAGATTACAACATATTTAAGAGTACACAGTCACTCAAGCTTCTTGCAATGTCAAATATCAGTGGTAGGTTCTTCTACTCATCTTTGTTATATTGTTCATTCCTAGTGTATAACCTTACACAAATTATGGTAGAAAAAAATGTTTGTCTGATCATTAGGAATTATTTACCATTTTTTTTTCTATTTCATTTATACCTTTCTACCTTAAGCTTACCGTATTTGTAATTGCATTTTAAAGTCGTTGTGAATTATCATCTCAAAACAAAGTATGTCTGTCTCAATGTACAATAATTCAAACAAACACATAATAATTTGCACTTTTCCTTTTATGAACTGACCACACACATAAAATGATGCTAAAATTGTTCTTTTTCAAATTAATGTTTTGTAAACTGGACAGAAATGTTTGATCCAATATACAGCTAGTTTTACAATTTACTTCTCTATTTAAATAGCCAAAATTGTTTGCCTTGGAATTTTTTTAGCTTAACATTGAATTGTAAAAGGGGAAAACATGACATTCAACAAGCAGAGTTTATTTGATACATTCAGCCTTTTCAGAAATTGTTCCTACAGATTATTTATCCCTGAATAATCGTATCAATAAAACTAGGAAATCTTTGAGACACATTCATGTTTTCACTTGACAATGTGGAAAGCTCAAAGTTAGTATAAGTCCACATTTTTCTCTAAACTTAACATCTTCAATATCGTTTTAAAATGGTTGGGATTAATTTGGAATTTTATTTATACTCTAGGTCCCCCTGTAAACACTTTTTGGAAGGAGAATGTAAATGATGAAATCCATAATGGTTTCTACCTCTGATCCATTTGGGTCAGAGTTACTCTGCTGTAAAGAATGCCTTTTTTGTGCATAATATTCTTCTTTTTCTTACATTAGAAATAGTATATGAAACTTTACAATATGATAGATCTGTACATTAATTATGTAACTCTTTCTCTTTTATCCCATATTCTGCAATGAGACTATGAAACGAAAAATATTATTAAAGCTTGGGAACCCAGGAGAGTTCTTGTTTGTTATCAGCAATTGATTATCAATGACCTTTTCCTTCTTTTCTCTGTGGATTAGGAAAGATTAACCCACCATTTTCTGCTTTTCAAATATAAAGCCAGACAAAAGTAGATTTGATTTCTGACTTTAAATTTGTACTTGACCTGCATTATGAAGTCTTGTCATCACTGTATTTTTCTTAAAATGTGGATGTCAAAAGCTCATAACTTGAGGAAATATAGAATTTATTTAGCCCTACAGCTACATTTTAATGCATTTAAAGGCACCTTACACAAAGATAAAATATTACCACCACCACACCCTAAAAAGGAAGTTATAATAACCAACACAATTTTAAATATATTTTAAATATCAATGCTTCACCTCATTTTTATCTGGTGTGCATCTGTACTGGTAATGTTATTTATTTCCTACTTGATGTATATCAAATTTAAAGGAACTGCAATGGTTTATATCAGCACTAAAGTCTCCTTATTTTAGCATAGTTTCCACATATTATAAAGTGTGTGGGACATGTGCAAGTGAGATGAATCAATGGACGATAACCCACTCCCTAAAATAAAAACTGGTACCTTTAGGGTTTTATTTTTAGGGAAACACAGTGTGTGTGTGTGTGTGTGTGTGTGTGTGTGTGTGTGTGTGTGAGAGAGAGAGAGAGAGAGAGAGAGAGAGAGAGAGAGAGAGAGAGAGAAATAAAATACTCCCCCTCAAAACAAAAACATACAAATGTCCAGAAAAAAATTCTCTATAGGTTTCACACCCTCTTTCTTTCTTTTTCTTTTTAAATTGTTTTTATTACTGTTTTCTAAAATACAAATCACACTCATTTTCATAATATATCCTTATATATTATGAAATATCTATCTATCTGTCTATCTATCTATCTATCTATCTATCTATCTATCTATCTATCTATCTAT
>NW_020769317.1:8003230-8022907 GCF_900518735.1 Pseudonaja textilis | reverse complement strand
TATCTATCTATCTATCTATCTATCTATCTATCTATCTATCTATCTATATGCACATATATACATATATATCTTAATCAGCTACTAAGGTCTCTTGCTTGGTTTACCATAACCCTTCATCCTAGTCTTTATATCTATTGGTTAACCAGTCATACCATTTATCCCATATAATATAATATTCAGAGTCCTCCTTGTCTTTCATTTCAATGTGAGCTTACCCATTTCAGCACAATCCAGAACTTTTTGTATGACTAAACCTTCTGAAGGGGTATTATCTCCTTTCCATAATTGTGCAAAAGCTATTTTGGTTGCTGTCAAAATATGTAATATAATATATATAATCTGTTTACTATATTGACTTGTAATTATTCCTACAGAAAGAGTTCCAGTTTGAATTCAGTTTGGTGTTTAGTAATCTCTTGAAGCCAGTTTTTTATTTTAATCCAATATTCCTGGTCTCGGGGCATAGCCACCACATATGATAGAAAGTACTGTTCTTTTGTCCACATTTCCAAAATTTTGAATGTGTTGGAGTATATCTTAGCCAATCTTGCTGGAGCCAAATGCCACTGATAAAACATTTTATACAGGTTTTCTTTGTAAGCCATGGAGGTCGCTGATTTATAGTTCCCAGTCCATAATTTCTCCCATTTGTCTAATTCAATACTATATCTGAAGTTCCGAGCCCATATTATCATGGAATATTTTACAATTTCTTCTTTCATATCCAATAGTAATTATATGCTTTGGTTATAAATTTTTCCTCCACTCCAACTAAAATTTTATCTAATTGTTGTTGTTCTTTGTCAAATCCCAATTTCTCTAAATCTTTTTTTATATCTATCTAGTATTTGTAAATATGGCCACCAAACAATTATAATTCCTTGTGGTGTCGACTCTTGGTTTGTTTTAAGTTTGTCTTGGTTGTCTAATAGATTGTTATAGCTTACCCTTTTTTATGTCCAATGTATACAGATAGATCATGGTCTCCATGGTTGACAGCCAGCAATGTATCTTCATATAATGTTTCTTTTTAATTTTCATCCAAATCTGAATGAGTGAATCTCTTATTTGATGTCTATAGAAGAAAGGATATACCTTACTCCTTTTTTCCCATAGAAACACATGCCAGCCTATCTGGATCCTGTTTCACTATGGTAGTTTCCTTGATTTTGCACAGAAGTTAAATAATCGTACTTCTGGTGACTTGAATTAATGAACATTGGGATGTTGTCTAAACTGGATTATAGATAACTCTTGATCTACAGAAATTAAAGATTTTGCAGAAGGAAATACAACATTGAGTAAAATTCTGCTTATATGAAGTATTATGACTTGTTATATTATTGTACAAATAAATCATGTACCAGTGTAGCACTTACTTAATAGATATATACAAAAGAAAGTCCATTAATTTCCACCCATTGTGTCTTTGCATCTCAAGTTGAAACAGCAATTTCACAAATGTCACAAACTTCTTATATTTCTTGAGAATAGAACGGGAATGGGAATGGGAATGGAATGGAATAGAAAACAGAGTTGGAAGGGACTTTGGAGGTTATCTAGTTGAACCCCCTGTTCAGGCTGGAAACCCTATACCATTTCAGATAAATTGTTTTCTTAAAAACTTCCAGTGTTGGAGCATCCACAACTTCTGGAGGTAAGTTGTCCCGCTGATTTTAACTTGGTTCTAAGTTGCTTCTCTCCTTGATTCAGTGATATATTAACCATTAAGCAGACTAAGCACGTGCTTAGAGAATCAAGACCAAAGGGGCACCACCAAGTTGAGAATATGGCTTCGTTTGTACAGTATGTACAAAGGAGGGAGGCATCAAGATTTGTCAGGGCTTAGGGCACAAACTGAGCCTTAATTCACCACTGCCTTCATTAGTTTCCACCCATTGCTTCTTGTCCTGCCCTCGGATACTTTGGAGAATAGCTTAACTCCCTCTTCTTTGTGGCTACCTCTGAGAAAATAGAGTTCTTTCCATTTAAGGCTATTAAACATTTGTAAAAAGAATATATGTGTCAGTTTGTTAAATAATTGCCTTGACCAAATAATAGTTTTAAAATGTAACAAGTCACAGACAAATGCATGTGTGCAAAGATAGAATGTAGCAAGGGTTTGCATTACTGAATTCTTAACTCTTTTTTTTTTCCAGTCTTGCTTTTATAGTGTTGCCTAACTGCTTGCAAGTCTGAAATCTTTGGCAGCACTTTTAACCAATCACATTTTTACACAAAGTACCAAATAGCTGAATGGAGATGCAGAGGATGCAAACCAACAGTGTTAGTTTCTTTCCCTTCAAAGTTGTCAAACCCTTCAGATTCCTGCATTCTATATAAATCTTCATGTTGTGACTCTCCGGAGTTGGAATCTGTTCCGTTGGCAGATGTGAGCTCAAGCGAAGAGGAAATGGCAGTAAATTATGAGCCGGCACTGTTGAGCGATTTGGATTGTAGTCAGGATGAGGAAATGGATTTAACTAGGAGAGACAAACCTGATTTAATAGAGCTGTCAGGACCTTTGACCTCCTCTGATTCTTCTCCTCTGGCTGAGCAACAGCCGGGAATAGCTAACCAGGAACACTTGCGAGAGTTTTCTAGTAGGGAGGAGTCTTTGGAAAGAACCTGGTTAGATGTGAGAAACAGACGTAGGATGAGGCGTCAATCTCAATTAGGAAGGAGGCGTCGAGCCAGTGACTAATTAAGGAGATTAACACGCCCTCATAGAGGATAAAAGAAAACGGCTTGGCTGGCAAGCTTTGCCAGAAGCAAAGTGATTTATGGGAGTGAACACACGGAGAGAACTCTTTGAGGCTTTGGGATTTATAGCCACGTCAGGTTTGCCAGACAGAGTTTGGATTTATTGCTGAGGACTGAAAACCCTTCCACAGTCCTTTTGGGAGAGTTTGCTTTTTGGTTTGTGAACTGCTTGTTTGGTTTTGCCCTCCTGCATTAAAAGGGGAGACATAACATCTTCATATTAAAAAAATTGAAATGTTTCCTTCCTCAAAGCACACAATCCCCAAAAACTTTAACCTTAGACTGTCTACTATTGACCTCACCCCTTTCCTAAGAGGGGGCGTGCATAAGTGCACCAATGTGCCTACCGCCCCTGTCCTATTATTTCTTTTATTTTTTTATTTTTCTTATATGTATCCATGTATTCATAACTATATTTTTACTTATACCTATTATCTTGTAAGCAATTGGCAAAAATAAAGAAATAAAGAAAAATAAAAAAATTACTTGTATTTGTGTGCACTTGCTTTGTGGTTTCCAAAGAATTCCTGTTACAGATAGCAAGTGAACATTAGTTTTGAAGCAATTGTCAATATAAAATAAAGTCAAATAACCTTTGCTTCATAATTTCATTCCAACCTTGGCATAACAATCATACTGTACTAGGAAGATCTATTCAGTCCTGACAAGAGTTTAAAAAAGGGATAAGGTGTTTGCTTTTTACTGTAGAATATTATAGTTTACAATCAAGGTCATATAACATGGATGTTATTAACTTTTGAAATATAATTCCATTGACTTTTGTCCATGATAAGGTTGTCTGATAACCTAATGTGGACTTATGTAAGGTTGATTATGACCAGGACAAAACTTTCCAAAATGTTTAAGGTCACAATACATGGAAATAAAGTTCTAAAAAGGAAAAGTGCTTTAGAGACAATCTTCTTGAAGGCTATAGGTCAAAAGATTGATGGAAGAATACAAGATCAAAGATCTGCCTGTCTTAGGATGACCAGTCACTCACTTGTCCGTTCAAACAGAAACTAAATGGTAGAAGTATTGTTAACTTTGCAAGACTTTTCTTTAAGCCCATATGTATACAAAGAACTACTTATAGTAATTTATATGAGAAATGCTTACATGTTAGGAACACAATCTTATTAGATTCAAATTATGTGTTAACATACTTTTGAACACAAAAAAAGTTTAGAATTATATTTTTGTCAAATAGGAAAAAATGTTTTCAATTGAAATTGTATACATTTAGTATTCAATTGCAAAAAATAAGATAATTAATAACCTTTGACAGTAGTTAGTTATTGTAACTTTACTTAATTGAGGTTAGTGCTGGCCCACCTAAAAGCTATAAAAATAGATCATCAGATGATGCTGTCAGCATTGCACTACACTATATCTTACAACATCCCAAATCCCCAAAGACCTATGAAAGGTTTTTTTTTGTAGACTTCAGCTTGGCATCATTCCAGAAATCCTTGTCTCTAAAATGACTTTGTTAGCTGTGTTTGGCCACACTTGAAGATGGATTATAAACTTTTTACACATAGGAAACAGCAGATGAAGTTAGATAAAATCATATTGAATACCTTTTCAATTATCACAAGAACTCCTCACACCAGGGCTGAGTGCTCTCTTTATCACTCTTTTCTCTTTTCTCTATATACATCCAGTGTTGCGATTCAACTGGTGTAACAACTGTTTTGGTGATTGCTCACTTTGTGCACGCATGCAACATCAAACATACACTTTGTGTGAGCGCTCCACATTTTAAAAAGTCAATTTTCATCTTTAATACTTACCGTCTCCTGCAGCCCTATGAATAAAACAGCTGAGGCATGGCAAATGATAAGTCTGCGTATAGATAAGAGGTAAATCAGCTTTTCCTATCAGTAACTATGATTATCACTTTTTGTTGTATCTTATGAATAACGATTGCAACTATTATCTATGATATATGATCTATCATTTTGTTGTTTGTTTGTACACTGACAGATTATCCATTCACACTTGGCCGATAAAGAATTCTATCTTCTATCTATTTTCTATTAGCATAATATGTAGTCCCAAAGTTTTATTAAATGAACTTTCCCAGAACATTAGAAAGGTGCTACAAATATGAATCTAAACAAAATATCGTCAAATGTTTTGAGCTAAAAAATTGAAAATTGTGAAATTTAAATTAAATTTCTGTCTAGATTTGAACATATTATTGTGCAGTAGTTTCAGCCTTTCATAAACTTACCAGTATCCATTCTAATATGTTCTTTGGCAAAGGAAAGGGGAAAAAAAGATAATGGCCTACTGTAATATCAGTGCCAGGTCCTACTGTGCTAAAAAGAATTCATCATAGTTACAAGCAAGTCTTTAAAGAAAAGCTTTAAAATCCTTATTTTACAATGCCATTCTGCTTGCTTTAGTTTCCCACTGTGTACATATTTAAGTTGCTATATAATATATCCATATTACTTTGTAAAATGGAATTTTCCCATACAGGTCATTTATCACTGAAGATATTTTTAATGTTCTTTTTAGATGACTAATTATTCTAAAAGTATTAATAAAAAGTGTACAAATATTAATAACTTTATTTTTACTTTATTTTATTCAAACAATATGATTTTTATTTTTATTTCTGTTTTACTATGATCATTATGTTACTAATTTTATACTGCTCTATGACCAAATTATACTAAAAGAACTCCTTACAAATCAAAATACTATACTAGTATAATAAATATGACTAAATTATATTTATTGCATACTTAAATACTTTATTGAGCAGAGATTATATTCAGTAAAAAATTTAAAAAAGCACTAGGAAAAGAATGTTATATTTTCAGGGGTTGAGCTTATGAAAGCCTCAGTCCTATTTTTTTTTAAATATTCTGAGACAGTTCTCAGAGGTATAAATACTGCATGAATTATACATTTTTCAACAATGTTTCCAAATGAATCTCATATATATTGTAGAAAATGAATATGGGTTTTTTTTTCAGTCACATACGTACAGGCCAGTGGTGGAATTCAATTTTTTTTAACTACTGGTTCTGTGGGCATGGCTTAATGGGCGTGGCAGGGGGAGGATGCTGTAAAATCTCCAGTGAGAGGTGGTATTTGCTGGTACTCTGAACTACTCCAAATTTCCACTACCGGTTCTCCAGAACCTGCTGAATACCACCTCTGGTACAGGCTACCTTTATGCCCTACCTTTTATCTTGGAGATTGTAACAGTATATCTAGCACTCCCTTTAATTATCATCAATAAGAACAAAACTTAAGAATTGGTTGAGAGGTAATGGTTGACACAAAAGCAGTTCTTTCAAGGGCAGAGAATAGAGTTCAAACTCAGTTTGTTCTCACCCTAATCCAATACTTTAATCTTTACAATGGAGTGTCTCCTGTACCTCAAGATGATACATACAAATTAACAAAGTTATAGAATTAATTTGGATAACATTAGCATTTTTTAAATTTATTAAATTTATATGACATCCTTCTGATCATCAAATAACTCTGAGAAGCATATAAAAGTATAACTGAAAAGTAATGTTCCCCAAAGGGAAAATGCAAAATTTCTTATAGTATGTTGACTATTTTTAAAGTTTGTAATATATGAAAAAAACCATCATTGTTACGTAAGCCTTTAATACTTTAATGTTAGATCAAATTTTATTTACCTCATTCCTTAACTTCCTTGCAACTAAGAATAAAAGTTTATTTTATTTGTGTATTAAAGTTTTATGCCATCTCTGTAAGACAATTCTGGATGGTTTATGGATTATAAAAATAAACATAAAAATAATTAAAATATTAATTATTCAAATTAAATGTGAAGACTGTACAAAAAATCAGAGCTAACAGACAGCACAGGGATGAGGTCTTCTTACTCCATCAACCACCTCCAATAGTGAGTGACTTTCTGGGGACTCCAGGTCAACTGGCAGAACCAAGTTTTAATACCCTCCCATATGGCCAAAGGAGTGAGAGCATTCCACCTCAAGGATGAAGCCACAGGGATGAAGCCACAGTAGGAAAAAACTGTTCATACTTGCCCGCTGGAATTCCATACAAATGGGATCCGTAGCAGGCCTCTTCCACTAGCACAAGTGGAGCAGGCTAGTACCATAGGATAGGATAGCATAGGATAGGATAGCATAGGATAGGATAGGATAGGATAGGATAGGATAGGATAGGTTTTTCTATCCTAACCTAGATAGAATAATACAGTAGAGTAATACAAATATTATACCACAGTCTTTTTATGTAAGCTTTGCTTATTAGTCTTCATTTCTAATATATTTGCAAATATGTCAATGTACAAATACTTTGCATGAAGTATTGCATTACAAGATATTCTATTGAGCTTGGGATTTTATCACCAGTTCATACTGTTGATCTGCTACCTCCAGTTTGAAGTCCACCAGCAAATTTCTCAGACAAAAAAAAAATATTCTTTCGGTATGAGGAAGTGTCCAGTTCATTTTCTTTGGCTATCAACTGTAATTGTCTCAAAATGACCAGTTATTTACAAATGACCTTAATGCATTTTTAATATTAGGAGGAAGTAGTTGTTTGGTACTTTCTAGATGTTATTATTTTCTAGAATGTTTCTAGCTATTGCTGTTGCCTTATTCTCTATTTTATAGCAGTATCAATCATTCCCAGAAAAGCTAATATAGCAATGGAAGAATAAAAAGACAATCTGAAGAAAATACTTCCTGGCTTTTTCTGAAATGAGAAAAACTAGATTAACAGAACTGAGTTCTAGAGTTCTGAGGCAGTAATAGGTATGTCTTGAGTTCTGATTTTGATTTGGCCTAAATTCTTCACTAGATACAATTTAAATAAAAACTACAAATCATGTTTTGTTGCTGAAATATCTTTTTTGTTTGCTTTAACTATTTTGTTTTAATCTCTATTTTTTTTTCCATTAAGGGTAGGAAAGAAACACATAATATACCTCAGGATGAGCTACAGAGCATCACACAAAGCCCTAGGTGTAATTTTTTGCAGCCTTTGGTCAAAAGCTTTTTGTCAATTGTAGACTGCTGGTAAAAGTAATCTGCTTTTTCCTTTCCAGCATGCTTTATGAAAAGGAAGGGGGAGAGAAAAATTGAATGCTAGAAAAGGGTGAGAAAATCAAACATGCTATCAGAGAGTAAATGAGAAAGATAATTCATAATCCATTGGAAAACAATATAGCATCCAACTGATTAATCCTTTTGGAATCCTGCTTGTAATAGGAAGACAAAGAATCTCCATTTTATTTAATCTTAGCCAAAATATTAAGGACTAGTCATAATGAAATAAAAATGAAGCCTATATTTAAATACACTTGCTGTGTTTTAAAGTTTCATTTCACTTTGTGAGAAGCTTCTCTTTTTCTACCTCGGGATATTTGACTTTTTTTCAAACTGTCTTAAAGATATACCTGATATAACCTTACTGCTGGGTGTAAGAAAGGGTGCTTATGGCGGGTACTATTATTTTCTTTTCTATCACTCTGAAGTTTCCTTGTCTATGCATATCTCAAATCTGGAACCAAATGGAAACAGTTTCCATTTTTTCCTGCTATTCACTAAGTAAGTAAGAAAAGGAGAAATGCTGCAAATCACTGAAGAGAGAGTTGTACAATGAAAGACAGGATGATCATATACATCCCTTGGCCATCTTCTAATTAAATAAATGTAGAACCATAAAAACCCTAACATTTTCATTGAAATTCTTATTTTTACTTACTTTTCTTATAAGGAAAAGTTAAAAGCAAATTCTATTTAATAGAATAGTCTGTTAAAAGAAAATTACTACGATTTAGTTTTACGCAGAACTAAAAATAACATTATTCACAGCCATATAAAATTGAATGGATGTATACTTATGAATGAGAAGTATGCATGTGAAATAAAAATAACTAGGTTTAAACTAAAGACAATTCATGAATGAAGGCAAATATATGTGTTCCAGGATAATGTAAGATTGAATCTGGGGTGATCACCTGGACAGAGATGTACTTTTCCAATCTTTTGGACTCATGCTGGAGCTCATCTTCAGTGAACTTCTCTCTACAAAAGTAAATGAACTCACAGGAAAGGTGTATTACAATTTCTTTTACTCATCTGTAATTGTTATCTTTGTTTTTTGTATCTCTAAGAAAGAACTGTTAAATAACCATGTAATCTTGTTTGTCATAGTGTAAACTGTCTACAGTGATACTCCAATATAACATCCACTCACATCAGAAAGACTGCAGGATGGAGAAAAAAACAAGGGTATATTTTTAGACAGGAAAATATCAACAGTAAAATAACCTCAATTTCAATATCATTTACGTGATTTGAGGATGAGATAAAGCAATAGTTTGATTAAATTTCTTTTTAAAAATAGCATCATTTGAATATTTCTTGATTTAGTTTTGGAAAGCTTATCTATATATTTTTTATACTCAGAGCCAATCTGATTTAATTTAAAGCATTCTTAATTTATCTATGACAGAATAAAAATGCATAAAGCTGCACTGTATAGGGTGATATGATACATTTTCTATCAGTGCTGGAACATATGGAAAATCAGTTGAGTTTAAAAGGTGACCGTTCAGTTAAGTAATTCTTGTCATATGCCATTTCACAACAGCTGAAGTTACTGAATGGAACAGAGGTCATTGGGGAGGGATGGGAAGCCAAAGCCATAAGAGATTAGTAATTAGAGGCAAAAACCTTTCACCTCGGGTCAACATTGAAAATCCAGCAAGTTTGCAGCAGCTAGAACTCATTATCATCTGCAGCTTCTGTTATAGGCTTCATGAAATGAACTGATAGTTCTCATATCTTTGAAATTACCATATGGACTGCATCATATTCAGTTCAAATGAACATTTAATGTCTTCCTTGGCAAAAGAGGAACTATTCCTGTGTCGGTATATTGCACAATGTCAGCTACTATATTGTGCCTCAACAAAGGAAAAGATAGTCATATTCAATACCATGATTACGACTTATAAGTACAAAGGAGAAAGATTTGAGCATATTAATGTATGTTTGTCATACAAATGTATTCAGTAATATTTAAATTAACAACTTACTGTTTTAAGCAGAATGACTGATTGACACATTCATTATTGCTATATGGTTAATTGCACCTACAACTAGCCAAGATGTCTTAAATAACAGCTGCTACAGACATTTATTCAACTAAGCATATGTTGGCTTTTCAAGGGCTAGAAGTTTTTGCTGCTGCAACTGTCTAGGCTAAACAAATCTGACATATATAGGAAATTATTGTAAAGGTAGTTTATTATTTTTAAGACTGAAAGCTATGTTAATAATATGCACGACAAAACATTAGTCTAGTAGTACTTTAAAAGTCATTGCTTTTGTTACTATCTATAGTAAAGATTTTCTAGGAGTTATAAGATTTTGTATTGTTTCCTTTCTATGCATTTGTTCCTTTATTGCTAACAGCCTTTCCTTCAGCCTTAATATACATTCAAAAGTTAATCTCTCCAGTAATATTTTTCTCTCTATAATCATATCCTTTGTCACTGATTATATGTCACTATCTTTTTCAATTCCTAGCCACCAGATATATTTTTTCCATGGCAATCTATACCTAACCTACTGTTTCAAGTCACCCAATGGCGCACTCATTGTCATTGCAACTGAGTCTGTTCAACTTGCTACTAGACTTGTTCTTCCCTTCCACCTTTCCTGGCACTATAGCCTTTTCCAGAGAACTGAATATTCATGTAATGTGTCCAAAGTAGGGTAATTTGAACCTGGTCATTTGTTCCTCCAGGGACAATTGTGAATGGATTTATTAAATGATAATTGATTTGTTTTCTATGCCATCCATGCTATTCTCAATGTTTTCTCCAGTGCCAGCTTCAGATCATCAATTCTCTGGAGATCTGAACTCATTGGTAGCGTCACATTGCAATGAACAAGGTCACGCATTTAATTTCACAGCCACTAAGATCGTTGACCATGCAGGTACAAAGATAGCCAAGAAAATGATTGAAGCCGGTGCAATGGCCCCTTGTCAGTTAAAAGTTGTGCTGATTTACCATTAGCTTATCAAAGATTAGGAGCTGCTTGGCAGCACCAGGAAATAACAGCCAATTGCCAGCCACAGCATACATTCAATAGGAAGGCACCACATAACCATGACTCGGAACAGTCCAAAGCATGTATTCCAGTAGAGAAAAGGTCCCTGAAGATGGATTCCAGCATGAGTCCAAAAGCTTAGAATAGTACATCTTTGGTCCTGGTGAACGACTCGAATTAGATCTCACATAATTATCCTGGGACACATATATTTGTCTTCATTCATAAATTGTCTTCCTATCCTTCATTTTAAAGTCCAGGTTTCACTTCCATTGTATTACAGGGAATACCATGGCTTGCACAAACCTGATCTTCTAGATTTGGACACCATGATATTTAAATATCTCCTCCAAGACCTTTATGGCTGTTCTACAAGTGCTGTTTCTTTACTGCTTGTTCATTTGTAGTTCATAATTCATGCTAAAAATCAGAATCTATCCACCATTTGATATATTTATTGTCAATTCTAAAGTTAGTTGTTCTACCTATTATCATTAATTTGATCATCTTTGCATTTATTGTTAATCTCATGTTTTTCATTATGGTCCTTGACTTTTAGTAGCTGAGCTTGCTGAACCTTTGAATTTTTTTAATCAGGATAGTGTATCACGCTTATCTTCTTCCAATCCAGCTTCCTTTAATTTATATTCTGCATATAAGTTGAATAAATGAAGGGAAAGGATGAAGCCTTCTTTTATTCCTTTTCCAGATTGGAGCTAGTCTGTTTCACTATGTTCTTTCCATTATGTGGCTTTTTGACTTGTATATATGTTTGCACAGAATAGGTGCTGTTTAAATTTCCCTACTCTTCATGTCTTTCTGAACTTCTTTATTTTTGTATGTCTATTATTTCTCATTAGTAATGCCTATCCAGGTTTTTGCAGATTCTTTACGGTGATCTGGAATTATTTCTCCTGTATGCCTGTTTGTAGGTGTATGTATATTGTGTATAAAACGGAAATCACTTTCAATTGTAGCTGCATATAGCATTTAATTTTTTTACAATTTTATTTTCATGAATGGTGGGAGAAAAGTTTCCCAGCTTTGATAAGATTTAACTTACCCTGAGTGAAACTTTCTGGGTCACATTATTTTTAACATCTATTTTTGATATTGGAAAAGTGATCATTGTATTCCCCAGATTAGTCAACTTCATCTCCTATAAGGCAACATTTTCTTGCACTAACAATTTTATTGTAGTAACACGACACAGGCAATTTCATCCAAAGCTGACATGTTTCACCCTGCACAAAACTGAATAAAGTAGAATCATAGAATTAGGGAGTCATAAAAGTTCTTTTAAGAACTACAGGACTGACAAGCACACTAGCCACTATATAAAAATGACAGTAACTGAACTGCACATTAACAAGATAACCCACTGTCAGAAGTGTTCCATTGCCTTGAAATCCAAAAAGTAATCCGTGCTGTTACTAGAGATGATACCATGCTGCACAATGACTAAACATCATGCCAGATTAATGACCCTGAATCAGTAGAACTTTGCCATTTCTACTGACAATAAATACTAATATAATTTAAAGTCAAATAGTATATTTTAAAAGTTCACATATTTAGATACAAAAAGTAAGCATAAAGGAAGGGGCATCAGCTGCTGCCAACAGCTTAGCAATGACTGTCTGGTAAGCCCCTCTACTTAGGTATTGGCTAGAAACACAAATGCTCAGTTGCTCTATCCAAGTTCTATTGGCTTGTGGATAGTCAAAGCAGTTCAGATTAACCCCAGCTGTGTTTTTATGTGGAAAAATGAGCTTACTGTTGAAAAAGCTGTCTTTTTACCTAAATCCTGGGTGTCAAACATGCTGCATCACATTTCCATCATGTGCTGTTTCACTGAGTTTTTCCTATTCAGAGCGCTGGGCTGGATGTGGGCTGGATGTGCATGACACATCCAGCCCACGGACAGCCAGTTTGACATGCCTGACTTAGACTATTCAAACTCCTGCTAGTCAAAAAAAACAAAAACAAAATAATTTAGTGTCATTTTTATTTACTATCTTTAATATTACACTGAAACATCAATATATCACTCCTCCCTAAATTGGAAAAGTTGAAAAGTTCTGCATGGCACTGAATATCATTCCTGTTTACACATGCTCATATTAGATCATTGGGCTTATTCATGACTTCCAGTGTTTTAGATCAAACTGCCTCTATCATTATTATTAGAATATATTTGTATCCAACCATTCTTTCACTGATCTCATCTTGGAATGCCTGGAAATGAATTTGTTCCAAAAACTTCTTTCTACGGATTGTTTCTCCTACTACATTGGTTGATTTGTGCATTTAGAAAACATCATATAAAACAGAACATGTTTAAGATATAACTAATAAAGATGAATTTCTAGAAAGAACCAATAATGCTTGTGCTGGTCAGACAGTATATAATGTGCTGGTCAGACAGTATATAATTAATTGATAGATAGTTGGTAGTGGAATTTATAATTCCAGGTGGGCAGTGTGCTGGTCAGACAGTATATAGTTAATTGGGAATTGGGAGATGTCACCTTAAGGGAATGCCTCATGGGAAACGTAGTTAATGCCTGATGGGAAATGTAGCCCAAGTCATGTGATCACATCTGTAATCCTGATTGGTCACTGAATTTACCCTTGGTTGGGTTGGGGGAGTTTCCTTTATTCTTGCTTGGACTCCAGCATCGTGCTGGTGTCTTTCCCTTTGCTCCATCGTTATGAGATGAAAATAACTATATTTTCACTGTTCTGTCTTTAAAGTGCTGGCTGAATATAAAGACAATTAAATAAACTCTACAAAGGCTTCCATACAAAGTTTCTTTATTGGATCACACCAGGTATCCTCAAAGTATAACTCACAGTTATGTTGAGATTCATCTAATGTCCAATCTTTGCATAGTTGTCTTCATAGTGTGAAAATATAGTTATCTTCATCCCATAACGATTCCCATGAGGCATTCCCTTAAGGGGACAGCTCCCAATTCCCAATTAACTATTTACTCTCTGACCAGCACAATGGTCCAACCGTTGTTGTTATAGACATTCATGAGCAATGCTAAAAAGATGTGAAAACAGAATAATGATCCTAAAGGGCTATTATCTGAATTCTATTAAGGATTCAGAAATGTATATGGAAATAAATTTAGCTATCACTTTCCTTCAACCTACTGTAAGAAAGAAGAGGACTTAGCCCTATGTGTGAAATTCTTGTAAATGTCAAAGAAGTTAACTCTAATTGTTGGAAGTGAAGTTAGTATTCAGAAGCAGAGAGAAAGCAAAGTCACTCATGGTGAAGCACCTGTATATCATATCCATAATGGATAATGATTTATCAGTAGTACCAGAGAAGAATTAAAAATTTCTGTTCCCTTTCAATATTGGAACACTATTTTGATTCACACTAATCGCTATTTAGAAAGGCTGTGCAGACTTTGAAATTATTCAGAAAATGTCCTTTAGACTTCATGCCAGTGTGAGCATAGATCTTGTCTGATGTCAATTAAAGCAGCCTCTATATTTTCAGCAGTCCATGCCAGCCTGAAAAAAAAACCAATGTGGATGCTTTCAGAATTGCATTAACTTTAATTGGTGAGCTCTCCAAAGTCAAAACATGGAAAAATTGGCTGCTTTAGGGAATAACAGAGGAATGTTTTATTTCTATTGGTGCAAAGAATGAACACTTTTCCCAAATTCTATTTGAAATGTGTAGAGGGCTACTATTTAATTACAACCCATGATGCAATTTGAATATTTTTGACTTGTATTTTGTGTTGTAAACAATTATTTTGATCCTAACTTCAGTCACAGTTGGAACTAGAATTCAGTGAAGAGAGCTATTCTCTTCTATTTGTATTTTCTCTACAGACCTCTTTGTAAATTGCTTTTGCATAGGCTTTCCTATTTATTTAGCCACTGTCACAACTTCACTAATTTTTAAAGTAAAAAAAAAAAAAACACTAAAATAATACGATTTGCGTTATTCATGTCTTTAATGTACTTATTCTCACTCAGAAAAGAATTTCTTAAAACAACAGAATTTGTCTTTACTTAGAAAGAAATTCAAGCAATATTATAACAACTCACTACATCGGACATGAAAGTTGGCCATGTTAAAATATTGATAATTTGTTAATTTTAATGAATAATATGAAAAGATACTCAGGTAAAAATATAGAAAATGCTTTATCATTTCTAAATTTGAATTATGTTTTGAGGAAGTCTAGGTCTCTAAGGTAAAAGATACAGTTAAGTTTGTCTTTTAATCAAGATTGCTCTTTATTTCAACATGTATTTATATTTACCAGAAACAAATTCAACAACCATTATGGTGTTACTAAACATTACCAGTTAGATTTCCCAGTAAGTCTTATAAATAACACAGGATACCATAGGAATGTTATTATATTTGATGATATATTAGGATTTTGTCATCATTTTACCCTGACATTATTAGGCAAATTTTAAAATTAGGAAGTTCTAAATTCCAATTTTTGTGTAACATTTTCAGCTATGTATGCTAAAAATACACATGTTCAAAGATTTACAAAAATAATAAAAATTTTAGGACAGCATTTGCTAAAAGTACACATTTTCAATATCCAACAATTCACAAATATTTAGCTTTTCACAAGAGCAACATCTGCAGTGGAAGTCAAACAGGTCAGCCTAACGCAGGACTGTCAAACTCCTGTCCTGCAGGCTGGATGCATCATGTGCTGGCCACACCCACACCCAGTTTAGCAATACATCATGAGACACGGCCTTAATGATGTGAGTTTGACATCTCTGACCTAATGAAAGCAGAATTATAGCAATACAAACTCTGTCCATTTTGTATTCATTATGTAACATTGAATGCATATCCAAAGGGATGGACATTATGATAAGAATATTTTTTTTTATTTTGTAAAAAGCAGCAGATGCTCATATTTAATAAATAAACCTTTCACCTATTCTTTTACTGTCCACTTGATCTAAACATTTTCTTCTTTCAAATAAAAACAATTGACTAATAGAAACTATTAGTGGATTTTTGTAGTTTAGATCTCATAGCCCTAGTTGTATATAATTGACAAACTTGGAAATTAGCAGTAAGACCAGAATAAAATCTTCATCTGTGTTGTTTTTGCTTGGAGCAAGAAGAAAACACAAATCAGTGCTTTTCAGTGTCTTTAGCAACTCATCAAAAGTGATTTTTATAGTTTATTTAACATATGTGTGATATTGGGAACAATTAATAGCATAGTTAAAGAGGCTATTTAAATAGTTTCAGTTAGCAGAAAATGCATGCTATCTTGTTGAAATCCCTTTATCTCAACATCATAAGCACTAATAGTTGTCACCTTGTACTGTCGTAATCAGTGACAGCATCTCCTAAAAGTTAATGAGCCATAGCACAGTGAAAGGAATAGTCTCCAGAGAAAGAACTCACATCATTCTTACAGTTATATTACTCTCCATAGAAGGCATACATTGCCTTAAATATGCTAAGTGTTGATTCTTGGAATATGCAAATTTATAATAATAGATATATAATTTATAGTTTTCTACTTATAATAGTAAAAAACTATAAATATGTTTAATTATATAACTGGTTACTATATTAAATTCTCCCAAGTTGACAATGTGGAACTTTATTTAATTGATAACCAGAAAGGAAAGTATTTAATTTGGTTAGTACCTTTTGGTAGTTTCTACTATTTGATGGTGTCCATATTATTTAAGGATGGAATAAAAGTCCATAAACAACTTGTAGTGTTATAGAATCACTACTTCGTAAATGTTTTTTATTTTATTAGAATTCTTTTAATGACCCTGTAATCCCTTGAATCGGGGTGAGTTGGGGTGGCTGAATGGATCTGAGCATTTACTGGTCAGATGCCATTCCTGACACCTACATCAAGCTCACAGCAGATATTTTATCTTTGTATCCAGTAAGATAAATATTTGCTGCTACATAGGATTAAAGTCACAGTTTCCTGATTGTGAGATGAGAACTCCACCTCTCAGCCACCACGCCCTCTTTTATTTCACTAGAAAAAGCAACTAAAAGGGAGCACTTTTATATCATTAGAATAAGCAACTAAAAGGGAGCATGGATGATGTTACCTAGTTTGGGTAATAAAACATCTCGAAGAAAACAAGCAAGGTCAGAGCACCAAGGACCCCTCAACTAAAAAGTATACAGAATTTCACTTAGTGTAAAAACTGGGAAAGATGACCTTAGCAGAAATTCTCTAGAATCATTACCTAGGAAAAAGAAATAAAATATTTTTAAGGCCTGGGCACAAGATAATATTCAGAATATTCAGACTCAAGCAAATGCTTCCCTGATTTACATAGATGTGATAAGGACAGTAGAAAAGAAAGTAACCTAGCATGGAATTATTTTATATCGTTATAGCCTATATGGTTTGGTTATGATTATTGTTATGATCCTAAATCAATCGATCAAATCTCATCACTAATCTTTTCCCACTGCAGGATTTAGTAACGAAGTTGACTCATTTTATGCAAGGACCCAGGAGATAATTCTTTTTGGACATCTTTAGATATAGACAATTGGTCAATCATGTGACCACAGAAAAAGGAAATAAATTCACTTCCAAATTTTCCCTCTTGCATTTCGTAAATATAAAAATTTGTGATCCCTTGAATTATCTAGCTTTCATCAGAGGAACTGAAAAGGTTAACTAATTGTTGCAAAATGTTTAAGATGCTACTGTATTTTGATACCAGCAAGACAACAGTACTGATTTCATTCCTCCTGCTAAATTTGCATACAAAGGTATGACATATTTTTATATCATAATGTCCCTATTCTAGGCAACTTATGAATTGTATCCATGGTTCTTATGAACAACCAAGCATGAAAGCATCATTCCTCATGCTGAATATTTTCTAAATCCAAATCCTCTTGAACAGCTTGAATGTTCAAAAACCACATAGAAAAAAAAAAAACCAGTGTATGTACACAGGTAGAAGGGAACTAGAATTTATAGGGAAATTGGTGTGGTTTTATAGAACCTTTCTGACTTCTGCGAGACCTGCCAAGAAACTAGACTAGAAATTTGTTGGCCTTTCCCAGTGATTAAGCAAATCAACACAATAACATTTTGTTTGCAATTGCCAGCATCAATAAAAGTATACCTTGTATTCCATCACTTGTGAAAGAGGCATTCCCCTGTACTCTACATTTGAAATAGAACCTACTGTCTGGCATTCTAGTAGATGTGGAGGAGGTATGTGAGATGGAAATGGTTCTTGACTCTATATGCAGAAGGAATCATACAGTGGAAAAAGTATTCAGAGTTAGGAAAGTCTTTGAAGGAAGCAATGGAAATTCATGGGTCCAACTGGTGTGCCACTTTCATGAAAAATACCCCAACAAAGCTTGTCACTGGCAGTAGCAATAACACTTAGACTTATATACCATTTCATAGTGCTTTCTGCATTCTCTAAGCAGTTTATGATATCAGCATATGTCTCCAACAATCTGGGTCCTCATTTTACTATTCCCAAAAGGATGAAAGGCTGACTCAATCTTGAGCTAGTCAGGATCAAATTCCTTGCAGTGGGAAGAGTTAGCCTGCAATATTGCATTTTAACCACTGCACCACTCAATTGGCAATTGCTGGGCTTACAGGAGTCAGGTGCTAAGCAAGAAGAAAGTAGGAAGAGTTCTTGTATAGAACAGAGCAGGGGTGTCAAACTTGTGGCATCACTGCGGCATCACATGACATATTGCAACTTTTTCCACTTTACTAAACCAGGCATGGGCATGGCCAGTGCATTCCAAACCAGGCATAATGTAGAGTGGATTGACCAACGTGTTCCCAACTCAACAGGGGGATGAATCTGAGAGAGAGAATGATGTATTGGTTTGGGGAATGACTTTAGGAGATTGAGGAACAGATGCTGCCTAGTGAATGAAATAAATGCTTAGCTCACTGCTGTATAACAGGCAGTGAAAGAAATTCAGAAAGGATTCTCCTAATTTTTCAAGCAGGAGATTTGTACTTTTAGATTTCTAATAATGTAGCCTTACAATAACATACATTAGTTCATCATGCTTCCTGCTTGATTTGTCCTAGAAGGCTGATATACATGACACATATATGAAGCAGTTTAGTTCTATTGAAATAATAGTTTTTATACACATATAATGAAACTTAGTCTATATTTATCTATTAATTTGTCTGTTGCATTTTTATTCAAATAATGGATAATTCTGTGATTTTGGTTTGGTTGTTCGAAATGTTGTTATTTTATACTCTGAATCTGGACTTTGCTAATTCACATCTTTCCTGTTTCTTAATCTTAGTTTTTGACTCATTTGAGTCAGTACACAGATGATTTATTATGTTGGTATAAACTCCTCAAATGATAGGAAAACAGAAAGATTATAATGCCTGATCCTGATGAGGCGTTATTCATTTGAGAATGTTCAGCCTCTGTGCATGCACATTGTCTCCATCCTGCTGTTGCACAGTCCAGTTTCATATAGTTACATGAGATCTGATACCGGTATGAACAGTACAGTTAGGCAAGCTGCAGAGGCTATCTAATATTTCAGATTTCATTTTGAACTCAGTGTTACTCTGCTGGCACTTTTAATGGCACTTCAGTCCTCCAAGTTGAGTAACTTATCACATTAAACCAAATTTGTGCCTTCGTGAGATTGTGCAGTTATAGACTAACTGTTAGTGTTTGGGGATAAACCCCCAAGCAGAGTATGCAGCAGCAGTCAAGCCAGGCAGGCAAATGAGAGAGAGAGTGGGCCCAAGAGTATACACACACTGGAGACAAAAACACTGTTTGT
>NW_020769317.1:7970025-8003220 GCF_900518735.1 Pseudonaja textilis | reverse complement strand
CATATTTATTCAACCCAAACCTGGTTGGTGTATCCATATACCCAACACTAACTATATGAGGCATCATCTTTTCCTTAAAATTTAAATTTATCATTAAACTACCAAGCAATTTTAAATGGGTCAATGAGTTTTAAAATTAGCATAGCAGACATTTCAAACTGGGGTGGTTTAAAGCTTCAAAGGGGTATTAACTTTGTATATGTATATTCCCAATATTGCTTTTAAAGCCTCTTCCAGCAATTGCTAGACAAAAAAACCAGTGAGGCAATGGCCTTCTCTATCATCACTTTTTGTGACCATAAATTCTTACCAAAGTGAAGTTTTGCACATGGACAAAATATTTTACAATTTTGAGAGACAGCTGCAAGGCAATAATAGTTATATTATTTCTCTTTGCATGAACAAAGTGAATTGTGATACCTTCACAACACTAATCAGCTATTTATAAATTAGATGAAGTCAGGAATGCATCAGATTAAGAACATAGCTGAAACCCATACCTCTTAAAATAATTAAAATGATCAGTTAAAACAATGCTTAAATATTGCTGGTAGGAAACTGATGAGAGAAGGTTTAAATTAAATGCTTTCACCAAAAATGTATTTATTGCAAGAGAAAGGATAGTATGTTTTATATACAGGCAGTGAGGGAAGACAATGTCAGTTATAAATTTACTTCCAGACTGAAGGTTTGCAAAACCACAGTCACCAAAACATTAAAAATAAGAGCACTTTAGTAAAGCTTGAGCTAACTCAGACTAACCCAGTTGGAATACATTAATCTGCAGATGGAAAGAAATAAAGTCTTCAGATTGGAAGAAATGAAGATAAATCAATATAAAAACAAGCCATTTTAATATACTGTGAAAAAAAATCACTAAAACAATAGGCTTTGGAAACCTTGCATCTGTAAAAGCCTTCTGGGCTTGAATTCAATACATACCTGTCAGAAAATATTGATGAAAAATGTGCATTTACAATTTTAAATAAAACACGAATATGGAACCTGTTCCTAAATTCAATTTTTCCAGAAGGAAGGTAAGCCTTATTTCAAAACATGTTATTTAGACAAAATGATTTAATTAAGACAGCATTGTTGGCAACAAAATTACCTCTGAGCTAAGCCAGTGAAATTATTATTGACAAAGAATACAAACATCAATTACCATAGCCATATTTATGCTCATTGCTCCTACAGACCCTTTTGATAAATTACTGTGATATTTGTTAATGTGTGTGTGTGTGCCTCTCTACCTACTTACTTATCCTTGGGATATATTCAAGGGAATTATTAATTACCTGAACATTTTTTTTATTGTAAGCAAAAAATGTTCATAATATGTAGAGCTTCTCATGAAAATTAAATGTGAGAAATTCAAACTGATGAAAGAAAATGCAATTTCTCACTGCATTAAACTATAAAACATGCTGTCTTCAGATGTGGTGATTCATATCCCAGACAGCCATTTACACAAACCTCTCTAGGAAAGGCAACAAACCAAACATCAATAGCTGAGATTAAAGTGGCATGTTAAGGCACTTAAACTTGGGAAAGAAACAGAAAATGAGAAAGATTTAAACTTGGATTTTTATAAACAGCCAGCATGGGAATACTTGAAGAATGTTGTTGTGTCACATATTAAAATATTAAATCCTAAGGTCATAGTTTCAAAAAAGAATTAAGGAGATCAAATTAAGAACGTTTTGATGATGAAACATAATGTCAATTAAGACACATGTAATCTTCCTTTCTACAAATTTGGGAAAATTTCTTTGGGAAATTTTTACATAACTGATGTGTCCAAAGAAATTCTAAGTTGCTGAAGCTGAAATGGTCAAAAAGAAAGGAGATGAGATACAAACATTCTAAATGGATTAGCTTTGATAATTTTCACTTGCTGCACAGGGGAGGCTGAGATAAATTGCTGTTACTGTTAGTGCTCTGGGATTTCAGTCTGGTGTCATTTTCTCTCAAATATTTCTCTGTATGGAGGAACAGCTCTGGGCATACTCTTTAGGCAATGTTTAGCTAGGCACATCTAGGCCACATCTAGTTTCAGAAATAACCATAAAGCCATTAACCAGGAGTGCATAATTTGTGAAAAGCAACATGTGTGAACGTATAGAATAACTCACTCAGGAACTCCTCCTACTTCCAACTCCTCAAGTCATACAGGCTTAAGTCTATACGAAACACAATTTCTTTCATATGCTCATTTTGGCATGTAAGCAAAAGGCAACTCCCCCCTCCAACTCCCCTTTTAGGAAGATGAAGTTTTGGAAAGCTCTAGGAGAGGGCTGTGAAACTCCCGGGCTGGATGCGTCACATGCTGGGCACGCCCACGCTTGGTTTAGTGAAGGGGATATTAAAACTATAGGTTTTTTCTTTTTAATAAACTTAATTTTATCTATTCTCTATAAAGTTGGATTAGTTGCACACTTTAGTATTTTATAGCTAAGATATTCTAGAATTTTTCTTCTTTTGCCTATAAATTTAACACAGAATATGGAAACCATATTTGTCTCGGACACAGCAAGTTGAGAAAGGGAGATTGCTAGATTAGATAATAGTTGTAATAAAAGTGGTGTCAGCAAGAACTATCCAGCTACTATGCAAGAAGCAGGAGATAGGATTAGGATATCATGAACCACAATGCTTCTAGAAGTGGACCTCCAGCTTTTCACCCTGTGGTATCTACCAAATTGTAATTTCAAGGATGTGTATCATTTTATTTAATATCGTTAAAATGACATATTTAGGCCACATTGAAATAAAAGTGCCGTGAGTTCTATTCTATTGGGGGGGTGGGGTGAATGGTGAAAATTAAGTTTTCATTATTTTATTGCTTTCAATTGCAATAAATGCTACACATACATATACACAATACACATATGACATATACATACATAGTTGCATGTTATTTTCATGCCTTAAACTCATTGCTAGTGATAAAATTGATAAACTGTTGTAATTGATACATCAATGTCCATGAAAATATAAAACATGTATTGTAATTTATATAGGAAGGAAAGAAAGAAGAGGAAGGGGAAAGGAAAAGGGAATAGAAAGGAAAGGGGAAAGGGAAAGGAAAAGGAGCGGGGAGGGGAAGGAGAAGAGAAGAGGAAGGAGACCAGAAAGGGAAAGATTTCTGATGCTCCCTGCAGTTTTCTGTTGTTGTTTTTCCCCATCTATGGTCACTCTGTTTTTCTATTTAGGTAAGGAAATGCCTGATAATTGAAATGGATTGTCTAGTTATCTATAAAAATGTTTACCACTGTGTGGGTTCTCTCTTCTTGTTTGTACTCCATTGTTCTTCATCCACAACAACTGACTAACATCTTCATATTATATTATATTATTCATATTCTCATCTTGAACCAGTGATTTTGTTCTGACCCAAACCCTTTTCCAATAAACACGAACCAAAGGGAACAGAAATCTTTTAATGATTCTTACAAATCCCCAGTTAAAAGTCTGCTGCAAACTAATTAACTTTGATAAGTATGAGCCTCGCCAAAACTCTGTGAAGCTGCCAAGATTAACAGATAAGGTTACCTAGAAATATTTTACAACTCAAGAGTCTTCAAATACCAACTAAGATACTGCAATGTCCATGAGGTTCAAGTTTCAAAATGTCTTTGCTTCCTGCAAAGAATGTCCGATTCACAGCTGGTTTTTATCTTCTTGAAGAAGGGGCCATTACCTTGCAGCCTTTTTATTTTGATTTGTCAATCGCTTACAAGATAATAGGTATAAGTAGTTATAAATACATGAAATGGGTACATAAAAGAAAAATAAAAGAAACAATAGGACAGGGAGGTAGGTGCGTTGATGCGCTTATGCACGCCCCCTATAGACCTCTTAGGAAAGGGTGAGGTCAATAGTAGACAGTCTAAGGTTAAAGATTTTGGGTTTGGGGAAGAAACCACAGAGTCAGGTAGAGTATTACAGACATTGACCACTCTGTTGCTGAAGTCGTATTTCCTGCAATCAAGTTTGGAGCGGTTAACCTTGAGTTTGTATCTATTGTGTGCTCTTGTGTTGTTATGGTTGAAGCTGAAGTATTCTTTGACAGGTAAGTCATTGCAATGTAGGATTTTATATACCATACTTAGATCAGACCGAAGACGCCGTAATTCAAGGTTTTCTAGGTCGATAATTTCTAGGTCGAGAAAGTCTGGTGGCATAAGGTATTCTACAACAAGTAGAGGAATGGAGAACTCTTCCTGTGAAATATTTCTGGACTTTCTCAACTGTGTTAATATCAGATACATAATGTGGGTTCCAGACTGATGAGCTGTATTCGAGCATTGGTCTAGCAAATATTTTGTATGGTCTAGTTAGTAATATGATATTATCAGAGAAAAAGCTATGTAGGATTAGGTTAACAACTCTTAATGCCTTTTCGGCTATGTAGTTACAGTGAGCTCTAGCACTTAGATCATTAGAGATGAGTGTTCCAAGGTCCTTTACAGAGCTTGGATCATCAACAAGGTTTTGACTATTCCGCTTGTATTTTATTTTCTGATTTATTTATTTTTTTGCCAATATGTAAGACAGAACATTTATTTTTTGAGATTTGAAGTTGCTATTTGTTTGACCATTCTGATACATAGTCAAGTTCTTTTTGAAAGGTAGCAGTATTGTCTGTGGTATTTAACATCATAAGTGAAGAGAACACAGTTGCTCTTAATGTGATCACAGGGGTCATTTAGCAGCTGCTTTTTCCTGCGAGCAGCCCTGAGCACACGTGCACTTGGCATAGGCTCCTCAGGAATCTCCTCATTGCTGCTGCCAGCCTTCACAATCTCTGAAGGCAGCAGTCCACTCCCTAATGGTCCTGGCCCCTCATCTGAGTCTTCATTCTCCTCAGCTGTCCACACCTGATGCCAATTAACCACAACAGATTTCCTAAGGTTTTATACAGATATTATTAAAGAAAGGGTGAAACATATGGCATCCTACCCAGGATGCCATTAAGGGCTCTACTTCTAAGTCTTCATAACCCCAACCAGAAGCATCTAACCATAAGTGTGGTTAATGACAGAAACCTAGTAAGTCACATTTTTAAATCCAGAATATCATTGTTGATCATGCAAAAGACCCCTTAGAGCTACCTCTGCCTTTCACAAGACTGACCAATGTGGTTTCTGTCCCATGCCCAGGGATGAAAGACATTGAGATGCTTCATCCTTTCTAACTAAATTTCCTATTTCTTGTCAGTGGACAGAAACCCAACAGTTGACTTTTGTTGCTTTTTTACTATATCCTTCAAAATGGTATGCACCATCCTTACTAAAAGGGGCATTTATCACCCTCCCATTCTGTAATTCTCCTTCTGGAGCCTAAAACGAACAAATAGCAGGAATAGAAATCAAAGTGCAACATCCTTCCCTTCCAAAACTTTTCCTGGGATTTACTAGATTTTCTTTTGTCTCCTTTTCACACACACAAATACACATGCAACACTTAAGTATTACATGCTTTAAAAAATCATTTATATTTTTAGAATATAAATGACTGTTCTGGTTTCTGTTCTGTGGAATACAGCCAACACAGTTGTTCCAGTGAAACATTATAGACTATTTTGTTCCAAACTCATTTTTATTTTAACATTCCTAGATTAGATTTACTGGCTGCCTGCATTGCAGTTTCATAGGATAACAATTCAGTGGGTAAAAAAATTCTGCAATGTGTATATTGGGTACTTTAACATAGAATTTGAAGAAAATGAATGTCTACATTGTGTTTCAATTCTTTCTCCCACAATGAATGAGCAATCAGTGGATTCAGTAGTGCAACAGCTCTTATATTATAATCTGATCAGAATGCCCCCAAAGTCTGTAATAAGTACATATATTTGTAAGTTTCATTCCCAAGTACATATTCTCACAATAGACTGTTTTTCACAGTAACTGATCAGTCCTCAGCTGATTAATTATTGTATAAGTTCAGAATCTTTAAAGTGGTGAAAGCAATATCTAAAAAAATTTCTAAACAGATATTGTAAATCTCAAAATGGAAGTAATCAAGGGCGGGGTTTAAACCAATTTCATAAATAGATACAGTCCCACACTTTCATACTTTGAACATATATATAATCTCAAATGTAAAGATAATCCTCCTTGGAACATTTTATGTTTTTAAAGAAAATATTGAGTTGACCAAAAATCAAAATTGCCATGAAATATATAAGCATAATATTAAACACTAATTTTGTACATAATTGTTTCTGTTTTCCTCCTCTCTACCACCTTTTGTAAATAACCATATTTTTGTATGCTGACATTTGACTAAACTAAATAGAAACCTTCAAGCTAAAATATTTCTTGTGCTAAAACTATATACAAATATACAGTAGTTTAACTGTGTACTTACATTCTAAAATGGGTCATAATGTTCTTTAAAATTTCATATTTGCAAGTAGTGAAGTTATGAAACTAACCTTGAAACTCTTTAGGCAAAGAGGGTCAGCCAATCAGTGATTCTTTTGTGAAGACTTAGCATGAAAGTGTTCGATCAATAAAGTAAACGTTTTTGTCAATCCAAGAAAGGCACTTTTATAGGAACAGCAGGAAAAAATAATAAGTCTATTCTTCAGTCTTAACTGAGTAATTTATGGTGACTGATAGATGCAATGAGTTTATATCATGTTCTCCTGTATAGCAATAAATGAGATCATGAATTTATCTGATACTTCAGAGACAATCTGATTCATGTGCTAAGAGACATATTACTTGTTTTCACAATTTTAGTTTTTCTACCCAGTGTTGTTTCAGAAAATCTTTCTATTTTAATAACTGTTTTAATGGGCACAATGTAATATTAACTGGTTAGTAATATTAATTAAGTATGAGTTTCACAAATTTCTTTAAAATAAAGTTATCTGAGAAATTAAGTAATACACTTACTGAGAAAGTGAATATTATGATTCTGGTCATTTAATTGGTCTCATAAATTGTACTTACTATATTTAGAGGTAAGATTGCTGTCTTATCTGATCTTACCTCACTGAATAATATATAGATAGATATTAAAATGTGTAAACAAAATATTTTATTTGTTTTTGTTCATGAAATGAGAAGAATTTAATGAATCTGTAGGCATTCTTAAATATGACCAACTGTTTTCAATGCCAATTAAATTTTGAAGTATATAATAATGTTTTAAACTATCTTAATAAGTTTTTATTTAATTGTATCCTGGGTTCGAACAAAGAGATTGTATTATATAATACAACAATAACAAATGGGCAAATATTGTTATTTATATACTGACAATCTTGAATAAGAAACATTTCTTGAAAAGGACTACATTTTAAGCATAATTTCAACACCAATGTCCCCTGTAACCTTATGGTAAAATAAAAACAAATTATAAAAGCAGTAAAATCAGAAGCTACTGGGTCCATAGAAACTTTAGCAGTATTTTGTTCACTTTTAAAGGTTAAGAAGCTTTTGAACTTCCACTGAGACAGCTTTAACTATCATTTTTGGTTTCTCTTGATACTTCATAAAGGTCAAGATAAAGTACTTCTTGATCGAGTCACAGCAATAGCAAATCCAAGGCTTTTTTCCCAGTCTTTTTACGGTAGAAGGTAAAGCTTCTATACTTGTCCATCCTCTATTTCAATTTTATTTTCACAAAATAATGTGTTAACTCTTCATACCTTTCTCTTTGGTTAACTTTTATTTGGTTCTCTCAGGGACGTTCAAATATAATCTTGAAAGGAATTCTAGTAAAATCAGTATTATTGAATGCAAAAGGAGAAGGGTGGGCAGAGTTAGTGTCATCATCAATGGCGGGCATGAGTTTGGGCAAACTCAAAGAAACAGTGGAGGTCAGAAGGGCCTGGCGTCCTATGGTCCATGGGGTGCCAAAGAGTCGGAATCAACTTAGCAACTGAACAACAGAAAAAATCAGTATGTCTCTTCAATATATTTTCATAAAAACCACAATTTTGGAAAAAAAGGAGAATTAAAGGAGAATTCCCAGTTCTACTCTGATTCATTTCCTATATTTTGAGAAGGTGGAGGAGCACTTGGGTGGAAATCTTGCACTGTGCATTTAGGACATTTAGACTATTCAGATTACGGGTGAAAATACTGGTCTCCCACTCAGAAGGTTGAGAGTTTGATTTTAGGTAGTGACAGATGTTTCTCTCCTGAGATGCAAACTCCACATGGAGTTAGGAAGTGACTCTTCATTCCGTCACACCAACTCTACCCCAAATCAAGGAATTACAAGGACAGAAAACTGGAGCTTTTTTGCCAATCAGAATACTGCATTATCAGAGTCCTAAGAAATTATTTTTCACAAAAGATGGAAACAGAAACAGAGCTGAGAAAAGAAAGAGTACCATTCCATTCTCTTCAGATCTCAAATTTTAATGGTATGTGGGAGTCATCTCAGTGCAATGTTTGTGATTATGGTACCAATAGAAATCAGGCTTAAGCTTAATATGACTCAGTGCTGGGAAGCACAATACCCACAGTGTTAGCATGAACGTTACATATTATTTCTACCATAATGCTAATAACTACAACAACAATTGACACATGTCCATTTGCATTTCATTTTGAAAATAAAGTTTTTTGATATGCCTTTCATCGTAAAGTAGACATGCTTTAATGTTCTGATATATTTTAGATCAAGATCTTTATGAAAATTTAAAGGAAAAAAAGTGCATCTGCTTAAAATGAAGATCAGATAATGTCCTGAAATTTCTCTTTTTGCTGTATCACACTATGAATAACAAGTGCTGTTGCTGAAGTAGGGTTTTTTTCCTGAGTAGAAGCAGAACATTTGGATGCCATTTAAATCCATTATAACATAACATCTGATGTTTGCAGTTTTCTTCCTGTCTAGTTATGCAAACACACAAGTATGCAAATGTTTATAAAAACTGCATCTATTTGATCATCCATTATGCTTTCCACAAGGCATCTGCAACAGCAATAGGAAAAAATATTTTTAAAATACTAAAATTGCTGGAATGAGCAGGCTTATAAGTTTTCACTAGGGAGTAAAAGCTTTGACTTAACCCTGGTAATTTTTGCTTTCTATTCTTTCCACTTCAAAGGTCAGAAGAAATAAAAAGAAAATCCACATCAAAAAGAAAAGCTTAGAATCAATCCTGGGATGCAACTCAGCTGTTGTTTTCACTCCTTCCATTTAACTTTGCAAGTTAGCATACTTGGGTGTGTGGGGAGAAAAAAAATGATAGTTGGCTTTTTATGTATTAGCATCTTTCTTTGCCTTTATGAGCACGGAAGAAGTTAAATAATGGAATGTGGACTTTAGTTTATATAACTATGGAAATATTTGTAATATTTCAATTACATGTGGTGGTGGCAGTGGCAGCCAGGGCCGGGATCGCTGCTCAGAGGATGCAGCTGGGCCTGGTTGCAGCAGGCTGCCCTTGTCCAGGTGACTCCAAAATTGAATGCTTCCTTTTCTTGCAAGTACATCATCAAAGGGAGAAATGATGAGTGAAGGAGAAAAGCATATTTCCCATCGTTCTTTAACCAGAAAAACTGAGAATGAAAACAATATATTCCAGTTAAATTAGAAGTGGTTCTTTGTCAAGGATCTGTGAAAGTTTTAGAATATTGCAATAAAGCCCAAGGGAAAAAAACAGAAAGATTTAATTAAAAGAGAAGAGAAAGAATGGTAAGACATCCACTGACTGACTGCTTTGAAAATGCTTTCAAGTGTGTTTTCATTTACAATGGATTGGAAATATTTGCTTGACTATATGCTTTAATATTCAGAAAGAACAATCTTTATCAGAGATATATAAGCTTTAGTGCATTTTGCAAAAATCATTGTAGAATATGCCACTGTAGAATATCATTTCTCACAAAAAATGCAATTTAATGGAGAGTAAAGTAAGATTTTACACTTAGACAAGAAAAAAACCAAATGCACAGGGTATAGAATAGGTGGTGCCTGGTTCAGTGGAAGTAACTGTAAAATGGATCTAGGAGTCCTAGTGGGAAACCTCTTAAGTATAATGATGCAACTGCCAAAAAAGCCATTGCTGTCCTTGATAGCATCAACAGAGGAATATTATCAAGATCACATGTAGTATTAGTGCAACTATAGATTTCTTTTTAAGATTATACCTGACATCTTGTATCCAATTTTGGTCATTGCAATATAAAACAGATATCAAGATTTTAGAAAGAATATAGGTGACAGACTACTATCCCACTGTGTTGGCTTGATTTATTAAATTAGTTCATTACCTATGTTTCAGTATTAGTTTCAGTATCCTATGGTTAGATTTATACCTGGAAAAACAAAATCAGATTGATCATATAATAGTGAATGAACTAGGTAAGGCCCTAGGTTTCCAAAACTCATCTATGGGATGAAAAGTGTGCAGGTTATATGTAAAATGTAAGAAAACATGTGAAATGAAGGGAAAAGCAATACGTGATAATTTCCTGAGTTCAGAAAAACAGGCCACTCATTTCTAAAAGTTACCTTTGAAAAAGTGAATGTGTTCCTTTGAAAAAGTGAATCACCCACACTGATTATTCTCTGACTGCAAATTACTGTGGGCTATTTATTTAATGTGCTCAGTCAGCTATATGTGAGTCTTACATCTTCTTCTATGAGTTGAAAAATGAAAAGAGGTTCAACACTATTCTAAGGAAAACTTACTTAGTACCCAACGACTTTCTGAAAAAGGCCTTTGTGCTCTTGGTTAATAAATAGTACTTTGTATTCTTAATCCACTTCTCCTGAATTAATAATAATGTCTGTTCTTTATAATACACAAATAAAGACTTTGTTGAAGCAGTTCATGACCCTCAAGCACCCAAGACTGTAAAGCTGTAGAACAAGCCACACATTTCACAATATAAACCAGAGAGTATATACATATAGAAAGACTACAGAGACACACATAGAGTCAATAAAGAGAGTCAATAAATGCAGATTGGAACTTGTTTTTGGAATGGTATGATGGGCAAAATTACAAGCTAGAATGAAACTATATATCATGCTAAACCGAAAACATTACAACAGTATTTATTTAAACAGCCGAAGCCGCTACCCATCTGTATGTCACTTTAAGAGCTTACTGTCACTATTCGTGAGCGCAAATTTCAACTTTCCTCAAAAGAACTGGCACCGCTGAGTCGAGATGACTTAAAACCCTGCGTTCCTGCCTTTCAGACCGATAGCAGAAACTTGGGAGTTCTACAGAAACCAATTTGACTGTTTTCTAGATGCCATAGACCTCACTGACATTTCTGACCATAGGAAAAAATCTTACTTTTTAAGTTTTTGCAGAGCCACAGTGTTTGATACTGCTAAGCATTGTTGGCTCCGTGTTCAATTAAGACTGTTCCATGGGAAGAATTGCAGGAAATTCTTTCTAACCACTATTCCACAAAGCCTTCCTGAATTGCCAGGTATCATGCTTTTAGAAGACAGATCCAGGCTGAGGGAGAGACTATTAGTGGATATATGGCAGCCCTACGAACAACTACCTTGCACTGTGGGTTTAGAGACTATCTGGAGGACATGTTATTAGACCAACTAGTTTGTGGAGTCAGGGATTTAAGGCTATAAAGGCGTCTATTGGCTAAAGGGGATTTAACCCTTAAATTAGCAATTGAAGAATCTCAAGCTGCTGAACTGTCAGCACTTTCAGCAGCAGAAATTCAGGGAAATCCAATTAGCCAGAGCAGCTCTGCCATCCAGTGGCATTTTCTTTTCAAGTTTTTAATAAATTGTATGTGCTTTTCCTTCTTCAAACTAATTAAGACTGTGAATTAAAATGGTGGCATGAGATTGTGTCACCTATTTTACAATCACATTTAACCACAGTGTTAAGGAGAAAGAGGATTTTGATTTGTTATAGCCACTCCAAAAGACTATGGAAAGCTTATAACTTCCAATACCAATGCCGAGAAAGAAATTAACTTGTTAAGTGACATGAAAAACTTGATAGAAAGAAATGAGAAAATACAGAAAAAAATGATATTATATTTAGCATTCCAAAAATGAATATGACTGGTGACCTTTTGATGGCCATGTGCTAATCAAAAAGTCCTTTCATTCCTAAAAGGCTTATCCCATTTATCTTCAATGATATGGCCTATATTTACAAAAACTACACAAAATCTATGATGGCTTATTCAGCTTTGGCTCTGTGCTTTGAAACCATAGCTAGGTAACACTTTATATGTATAAAGTTTACTGTAAATTATTTAACAAAAGCATAGATTTTGTTTAAAAGAAAAATGTCATCTAGCACAACAATAGTTAAAATCTGACTAAAAATTGCCTGGGATTTACATTTTTATGGTTATGTAGGTTGCGTTCTAAACAATATCTGGTTTTTATGGATTATAGTATTCTAAAGTAACCGTAGCCATTCTATAACTAACCAGAAAATCTGTTCAAGACCCAGCAGCCTATGGGGAGGAACTAAGTATTGTACTTTCACTAAAGACTGATGTTGGGATATATGTTTCTGCTTATACAGTATTTTCCTCCCAAATATCAAATATTACCCTAAAGTAGTAAGTAATTTGATTTTAAAAAGATGTTACTTTCCATAGGCACTTTAGGTATATTGGTGAATTTCAATTTTATTATTATTATGTAATAGTAGAATGTTTGAATCCTTAAGGTTTTGAGAAACTAATAGTTTAATGCAGGTATGCATAACATATGGCCTGTGACTTCACAGCACTTTTTAAAAAGTTGATAAATTTGTAGCTATCCTAAAAGCCACTTCATTAACTGCCAAATAGTTGCTCAGTGTGCCAGGATTTAATTTTTAATTTGAATATTAATTTATCATTGTGGCCCAAGTTGTTTAATATGTATCCTATATATTAATCATTTTTATGAGCAGGTTGTGTACTATTGTATCCATAGTACGGTAATTAACACATTTACATTTAGGATTCGTTCTGCAGAATTCAAAGCCATTGATGTCCACAGTAATAATAGTTGTATTAACTGTAGAATTCAGTTCAGCATTAATGATCATTTAAAATATAGCCTCTTGAAGTCTGACATAAGTTACATTTGCAAACTGCAGTGTACTTCCCGTGTGTTTAATCTTTTCTCTCTTTTTATGCCATACAAAAGTATAGCAACTTTCTTCATAGAATCTGAATACCTTCTCCAATACCTTTCATGCTGCTCTCCCAAGAGCTAGCCTGTGGCAAATATAATCCATATGATAAGTATATATCCTTATAAATAATCCATATAATAAGTATATAAACTGTTATAATCCAGCTTTCTGTACTATACATTTAATATATAACTTAAATAAATAAAAGGAGAGTATAGTCTTTTGCCAACCTGTCGCCAGTCTGCTTCTCCATTTTCATCATACTGTGGCTTCCTGATCTATATATAGCTTTCTCATGGAGACAATGAGATATTTTGGATTCCTATTTTTCTAAGCACATACACAGATCGATGTAAGTGACAAACCAAAGGCCACTCTACAATCAATGAAGCACATGCCAACTTCTTTTTGGTATTCTTTGAGTTTCTCCTGTGTGTATCATCTTGGATGTCCTTCCAGCTTTTCTAAAGCTAGTTTGAACATCTTGCATCTGTTTTTCCATATAGGTTGTAATCTGTGTTAGAAAATCTGAAACATTATTTTTCTAGCATCTGAAATTAAGGGTATTGTATAATAGTTTGCACTATCTGTTAAGTCTCCTTTTTTGATGTTGGAATATAGAGTGACCTTTGCTAAAGGTATAACTATGTTGATCCTAAATTCAGTGAAACCAAAAAGCAAATCCAAAATATAATTTATCAAGATAACAACATAAAAGGGAGATGCCATCTGATGTAGCTGAAGAATTGCAAATCTCTGTTAATCCCTTGCTGAATACATGCAAACATAGTTCTACAGTCAACAAAGTCTCTGTATACGTCCTAAAGCATAATACTTACCAGCTAATTTTGATTTAGAATATGGAAAGTTTAAACAGAAAAGAGCCTTAGACTATATACTAGACAAGGAGCAGCTTGAAAGAAAATTAACTTGCATGAAATTTGTCAAACTTCAGTTTTTGAATGAGTAATTCCATTGCTCCCATATCATTGAGTTCCAATGATCTTGATGGCAATTTTTCCGGGTCACAAAGAAGAAAGGTATGTGTTAAAGGATTATCAAATTCATTTTTATTTTGAAAAAATAGTGTCCTATCTTCCATTGGCAGACTAGCATGAGTTCAACAATATATGGCCAACCTGCATTCTTTGCCCATCAGTTTTCAAATGCAAAATTTAATGCCTTTGAAATTTTTTGAGAACAGTCCATAAGTCCATATTTGGTCTGATAGATTCCTCCTGATGTCTTTAACATTTTTTATTGTTCTATAGAAAACTATTATAATATCAGAGTTAAAATGCCAACTTTAAAATAAAATTATATAATGATATATACTATATTCATTTTCCAGGGTTTTGATGAATTTGAAGTAAAGAAGCAAGAAGTAAATTAGCACGTACTAGCATGCTCTCTAGGTAAACAATTTAGGGACAGAGTGAAGATTAACAGATTCAGAATAATATGTTATTCTGTTGTTGATATTATTCTTTTTTCTTCTATCTCTGTGTCTCTCTGTGTCATTTTGTGTGTGTCTCTCTTTTGGTATACTAAAGCAATTGTTAAAAAGGGATAGCATAGCAGAAATAAAAGGCCAGATAACCACTAGGTAGCCAGAAAGAGTTAATTATTTCATTTTTGTAATGCTATTTAAAGGTTGCTCTGAATTTCAGAGCTCAGGTTTAGTAGTTTTAATTGTAGACATTTTGAGAATATTTTTGGAAAAATAAAAAGGTAAATTTCTAGAATTTAAGTATATACCCCTGATTAGATTAGCCTGCCTCACTTAAACCAGCTGAAGAGGCATGCTGTTAAGGAATTTTGGCTAGAAGGATCCAAGACAAGATCCCATTTCTGTAATGGGACCTGCCCTCTAGAACTTTGTGCCTAAGAGATGACATCCACACCCAGTTATCTGGCCTTCTGAAAGGACTGGAAGAACTGGCTCTGCCAACTGGTCATAGGGCCATGCCAATGGAGGAGTTGCATATTGGAGGTGGTTTATTGGTAAGACAGACCCACCTCCACCCCATGCACACTTTATTCCTTTTCTCTCCATCTTAGTGAATTGAACGTTAGTTGTTTTTTAAATTTATAGTCTTTATTTATTGCTTTAATATTTTATATGAATTTTTTATTCACTGGTTGTGCCTAAGTTGTCTTGATGAGAAGGGCAACATAGAATTTTAATAAGTAAGAAAGTATGTAAATAAATAAATATAAATTATTTCTATATTGCTCAATAAGTAAACAAGATTAAATTGAGGGATTGTCAAACTTGTTGTCTGTCTCTTCCTTTTACCTTATAGCTCAGCAGGGGAAATAATGTTAAAGTAAAATAATTGGATTGGCTAAATTAGTAATGCAAGTAATTAATTGTCAGCAGAATGCTCTGTCAGAATTGTTTAATAAGGGGAATTATACCTAATCAGGTTTTGGAATAAGTGCAGCTTTAAATTAAATGATGTTTTCTCACCTGTACTTTTTTAAAAAAAATCTCAGTTATTTCTATTGTCTTTTCAATGTATATTACTATATGCAGACTAAACAATCTAGTTATACTTAGATCTTATAAATTTGAAGTTAAATTTAAAGAAGGTTTACAAATCAACAATTTGAACATCAATCTTAAGCATATTTATTCAAAAGGAATAAATGTTTTATATGCAATAGGATTTGTTTGTGGGAGAGAGAAAAAGTGAGCAATCATGTCAAGCATTTCTTCACATCAAGTTTCTCCCTATTGCAATGCAATCATTGCAAAAATTGTTTTATTTCATTGTCCCTTTAGATCCACCAATATGTAGAACTACATAAACATAAATCCCATTCTAATTTAATATCTAAGCTATTTTAAACACTCTGGAAAATCTGATTTCATGACAAGAAGCTTTTATTTTATTTTATTTTCATTTAGAAGGCAATAATGTGGCTATTTGATTTTCACCATTTACCAGTTGTCACATGTATATATTTCTTTCCATAGATTTAATAAACATAAAAAAAACAGTTTCTTTGATTGACTGTAGTTTTACCAATATCAAATTAACAATTAATAATAGAAACAAATGGGTTCATAGTGGATGAATTTACAAATTTGAAAACATATCTGAAGAAATGTTTGCTTTTTTTAGTTAACAATATAAAAAGACATTTAAATTATGATTTCTGGATTATGGATATAGAACAGAAAAGTATAAAATAGAATATCAGAGTTAGAAGGGACCTTGTGGGTCATCTAGTCCAATCCCCTGCTCAAAAAGAAGATCCTACACCATTTCTGACAGCTATTCTTGAAAGCTTCCAGTGATGAAGCACCCACAACTTCTACTGTATAGAGTAGACTATCCTAAATTTGCCAAAATGATGAAGTTAAGTATAAATTTTCAGAATGTATTGATTATGTGAAGTAAAGAACTAGAAACAAGTTGATAAAATTATCAACAAAGTAATGTTAATCTGTTAACAGAAATGTAAATTATTTTTGTTGTGCAAAAATGAAGGCAGCTTTAAATCTGATCGTTTTAGCACTTTTCATTAACAAGACAGCATTTTGCTCTTCTGGCCTTGAAGAACAGTGCCATATGAATTAATAGTTAATTCAGATTTTAAATTAACGAGCTTCCCTTCATTGATTTCCACCCAGTTTTCTTAAGCAGCTTTGCCTTTAAATAGGCTTTCACATAGTACATGATCATATAAGTCGCAAATGAGAAACCGTGTTGTCCTGTTAGTCTTTGTCACCTCTTAATCATTCAAGTTGCATTTTAACCAAGCAACATAAATTGTTGCCTGGGAAATTATTTTGGAATTATAGAAAAATATGTGCCAAACTGAATTTGCAGCTTACTCTGGTAAATCACTTTATTCACAAAAAGTTATATACCATACAGCACTCCCATTTTTTAAATTAAATTACTTCTTTCCAGATCAATGTGAAAACCTTTTTCTGTTCATTAAACATCAAAAAGCATGTTAACATCACAGAATCTCCCCAGGGATGTAATTTTTTAAAGAGAGTATCAGTAACATTTTAAAAAATAAAATAAAAAGATACTCTTTGATGTCCTCATTGCTTTTATTTAACGTCTACATAATGGCAAAGGTCATTAAACAGAATTATGCCCGGGATCATAACTGAATTGATGGTATCTACTTGCAGTTTTCAAACTCTTGGCTGGCCAAATGATTCCATCAAGATTCAGTCACAGTAATATAGCACATGGGAGACTTGATAGGCTTAAGCTAAACCCTACAATAGTTATAGGTTCTGGATAAATTTTAATTTACCCAGGTAGAAATGGTACACAATTGAGGAATTATTTAGACTTGCAGTTCCTACAAGCAGATGACAGTTGTGGTCAGGAAATCCTCCACTCTGTCTTGTGTGCCAATTGTCTCATTTGCTTAATCAAGAGTAATTTCTTAACATTAGTCACAGTTTCTGTACTTATCCACATATGTCAGGGGTATGAAACTCATGCCGTCATATTGTCATTATGTGACATATTGCGACTTTTTCTCCCTTTACTAAAACAGGGATGAGCATGGCCAGTGCATGAGCATCTGGCCCACAAGCCACGAGTTTGACATCCCTGACAGATGTGGATTACTACAATGTGTACTACATGGGATTGTCCTTGAAGATCATTAAGAAGTTACAGAAGTCCAGAAAGCAATACTACTAGCATTTATGGGTGTGTCTCAGTATACCCATGTAACACTACTGTCTCATTAGATTATGAGTGGGCTAATTAAGCATTTCAAGATGCAGGTTATCATTATAAAACTCTACATTGCAAAGGATCTGAATAGGTGTAGGTTTACCTTTCTTCAATTGTTTCTGCTCTTCCTATAAGTTCTGACAGATTTGATGACAGAAAAGACATATTTCCTATATCCCATAATTGGCATTAATAGATGGGACCAAATCTGTCCTTTGAAATGAATTCCTCCCAAGATCTATATCACCACAGAATCTTTTAAGAAGGTCTTAAAGATTTGGCTCCTTTCACCAATAACAGGCCAGTGTGATATATACAGTGATGTATAAATCTACCATTTCAGCTATAGTAGTTGGTGTCTGTTCCATATAGCATTGACTTTTTCTATTCCTTTATTATTCTGATGTTATTTTTAATTCTCCCTAAGCACCACAGAGGTATAAGTGATTGAGCAGCCTTTGAAATTCAGATCATAAATACATACAAATAAAAATTAGAGACAGATATGAAAAGTACTAAATTTGAAGAGATAAGTTCAGAGTTAACCTTATTAACCAATATTAATTTTATGCTTTTGTGATCTGCTAAAATTCGATGACATGATGTTTGTATTAAATTATTTAATTTTACAGTATAAATAGGAGGTTATTTTTAAAAATTGCAGAATATTATAAATTGGTATTACTTTTAATTAATGATCTAATTCAGCTGTGATCAAAGCAAAACAGCTAGATAATTGAAGATAGCAGTACAGCTACTTTACTTTGATATGATACTATTTGTCTAATGATTTGTTATTTGAATCGAGTTTTCAGTTAGTTATTAGATTATTTTATGCATTAGAGCAATAATCTTCAAGCAATCAACATGTCACTACTTGTGGGAAAAAAATAACTATTTTTGTCCCCTTAGGAATTGTCTTTAAGATTTATTTTGCTCAGATTACCAAGTAAAATTTTCAATGCACTTATTAAATACTAACACATGAGGAAGTAGCACTTTTTCTTTTTAAATGAGTTTAGAGAAGTTGAGTTTCTTTAATATATTGTAGAAACCAATTCTTTTAAGAGAGCATATTATTTTGGTTAGTTTCTATAAGTAAATTTTCCATAGAGTTTACCTACAAAATCTATTTTGAATTATACATTTGTTTTTTTAATCCTACATATCCATTGCTTTAATTACTGTAGAAATTTACACACATTAATAGAAATATTATTTCAAACAAGAATAAATGTTGGTTCTTACAGAAATGTATTTTGATTATTTTTATGAGATAGCTGGGAAACTTTTTAGAATAGAATAGAATAGAATAGAATAGAATAGAATAGAATAGAGTACTTTATTGGCCAAGTGTGATTGAACACACAAAGAATTTGTCTTGGTGTAAATACCCTCAGTATACATAAAGAAAAGGATAGCACTTGAAGAATTAGGACAATATTATACCATAAATCATTTTAAGCCCAACCCAAACAAGACCAAGTGTGTGCTTTCCAGTTCCAAAATCAAGATACAAGGGAAGAGTTGGATGTTATGTGACAAGGGAACTACACAGGGGTGGGATTCAGTTTTTTAACAACCAGTTCTGCGGGTGTGGCTTAGTTTGTGGGTGTGGCTTGGTGGTCATGTGACTGGGTGGGTGTGGCCAACTCGACATCAGTCATGTCGGGGGTGCTTTCCCTTGCTTGGCCTCTCATGACAGTGGGGATGCTGCAACAGTCATAAGTGTGAAAAATGGTCATAAGTCACTTTTTTCAGTGCCATTGTAACTTTGAATGGTCACTAAATGTTGTAAGGCAAGGATTACCTGTACAAAAATATAAAAAGCTTCTTTGCTTGCAAAAAGCTGCTCTAAATACCAATCATTAGATTAAAAATACCTGCAAGCTGGAGTTACAAATCAGGCAGAGTGCCAGGGCACCTTGAGGAATGAAAATAGTTATAATGCAGTGATAACTATCAAACAGCCAACTCTTGCTCGTAAAAGTGAAACCCTTTATCAGGAGGTCATTTAAGCTCTTCAGAAAAAGCACACCCAGGAAAAGCAATCCTTACATCCATTTGCACCATTAAAAATACCAGCTGGTCCCACTCATCTCACAAGATATCCTAAGGAAATCATCCAGATTTAAGGAAAGGTCACATGCCCCCCAGAAAGGCAGTACAAATATCAGTGCCAAGCTTTCATCCTGCCCCTTGGAAGTACACCCCAAAAGGACAGTGCCAGATAGTACTAAAGCAGTGAGGAAGACCCTCTCCCTAGACAGAAAAAGAAACCATGAGGCAAGAAAAAAATCAAACACAATACAAATAATTAAATCACAACAGTAGCTGTTGCTTGTTGAAGCTGAATAGGGAAAATTATCCCATCAACAAACACAGGATTAAACATTACCAAGCACAGAATTAACCTTCACCCAAAACCAGTTTTAGATCAAAACTCAGAAAGGGTATCTAAACTCACGTTTGAATGTTAATCTTTCAGCTAGCCAAGAAGCCTTGCTGAGTGTCACTCATCTTGGTTCCCTGTCACTAAAAGCTTTGCTTCATTATTCAATTATTTCTTCAAAGTTCTGATTGTCCAGGGAAGTATTTCCTCCCAACAACAGTGTAAAAATCTTAAAATAACCCTTCCCCTGCCTCCAGAGACAGGAAGTCTAGGCTGTCTGTCAAGAATGTGATAAGGGTGGAAAAAAACAAAAGGAGAGTGCTTCTAACTACCGGTTCTCCAAACTGCATAGAAAGTTAACAAGGGGTTCTATAGAACTGGATAGAACTGGTAGAATCCCAGCCCTGGAACTACAGCAGTGTCCAACACCAAAGTATCTTGGTGTGATATTTGACAAGATGCTCTCTTTTAAACAGCATTGCATGAGCTAAAGAGTGAAAGTCTTGAAGAACAATATCATCAGGAAATTGATAAACTATACATGGGGAGTTCAATTATCTTAATTGTGCACATCAGTTTGGCCTTGTATGTGTCTGCAGTAGAGTGTGTCTGCAGCAGAGTATCTAAATATTAAACATAATAAATCTGATAAAATATGCTGATCTAGGCATTTTAGTCATGTTATATCTACATAATAGGTATCAAACAGATATAGAGAAGATGATGGAGATATATTCACAATTGTTTAATTTACTCTGATCTTAATTCTGAAGACAAAATATCATCTGAATAAGAATCAAAATAAGGAATTGTTGGAAGCCACATGCTATTCATTTTCTATTTTTTCATATCAAGTCCATGGTTTCTTCATTTGGCCATTCACACTTGAACCTTTAATAAGGAAAGGATATCTGAAGGCAAACCAGCTGACAAAATAGCTTCCATAGGAGAATATTATACTGTATTTCTACACTTAATTTGTTGAGCATTTTGCAGATTTATGCTATTTGCCAGGATGTCTAGCAGTTAGTAATGCTGTTGATAAAGTCACCTTTTCAATCTTAAGAAAATTTCTGTAAGTGCATAATAAAAATTAGTGATCTGGGTCAACCAAAGGACAACAGTTAGTTTCCATTTGTAAATTAAGGATTGGTAAATATCTTATTGAACTGGAAACAAAATACAAAGCTCTAGTGAAAGTATAAGACCACACTTTCATTCCAGGTAAATAATTAATCTGATTAGAATGCTAGTTCAGAAAGTTAATATCATCTAGTGGATTTATCATCCAATCACACCAGAATGCCTTATTAGATTTTGATAGAAGATAGGCCATGTGAAATTGTGAAATTGCATGTGACTTCATTAGAAGTGGCGAGCAATTATTCACCACGAACAAAAACACATTGTGAATCTGATGCTTTTTTGTTAATATGGATCTCCTCACTGATCATGGTTGGGAATCTTAAAACTAGGCAAGAAATGTGTTCAATTTGCATTTTAAGAACTTACTTTAAGAACTTACTATCACGTAAAACTATTTGTAAAGCAACATTCTTGCATCCCCATCATTGTAGCATCCCCATGATCATGTGATTAAAAATTCAGATGCTTGGCAACCGTTTTGTATTTATCACAGTTACAGTGTCCCAAGGTCATCTAAACTTTTGCTACCTTCTAACATACAAAATCAATGGGAAAGCCAGATTCACTTAACAACTGAGTTACTAACTTAGCCCACTGCAATCATTCACTTAACAACTGTGGGAAGAAAAGACATAAAATGGGGCAAAACTCACTTAACAAATTTCTCACTTACCAACATACATTTTGGACTCAATTGTAATTATAAATTGAGGTATATCTGTATTTTTCTCTTTTTTTTGTAAATTTATTTGAGTTTTCACAAAGAGAAAAAAAATACAAATAAAACATCTTTTTTGAAAGTAGCATAATCCCGGGTTACATTTCTTCATACAGACACAAATTCGGGTTCATGCTCATTTTTATATTCTATTCCATAACTTATTACTATTTTACATTTTCTGCATAGCTTCTCCCCTCTTTTAATTTTCTCAATTTTCTTTTAATTATCTCATCTCAATTCAAATCGTTGTATTTATATTTTTTGTCTGTCCTGTTTCAATTATCTATTATCTTTTCTCATTAAACAAAATTTCTCCTGTAGTTACTGATTGGAGTATGACGCCTTTATATCTTTTTCCTAAAGTTGTAACATTCAATATAATACATAACTTCCATTCAGATTCTGCTTGGTACATTCTTAAAATACACACTGTATTCTTAAAAAAAAGAAAAAAATTATAAATGTATATAATTAAAACAACGTTCCATTCCAATTCAATTATTCAATTATTTTTCTTTTCTTTGGTTGTTTTTTTAAGTCTTAAATTCTCCATTCTCTTTCCCCCCTTTCCTCTTTCTTCCCGACATAAAATTGTTTGTTCATTAAAGATGGTTCTTTGTCCCAGTCTTCTTGTTTTGCTGTCGTTTCTTGTTGTTTCTCATAGTTCCAAATCTCCATTTCTAAGAATTGAAAAACAAAGCCAAAAGAACCCTTCCCTTCTTGTGCATCCTCTTCGTACTTTTTAAGTTCCATTTTCAATTCATCCAGAAGTGGTTCCATTGTATAAATTTTTAAACAACCACCCGATTGATTTTAGTCATTCAAATATAATAACCAAGAATCCAAAGATCACCAAATAATCCAAATACACGCAAGCTGTTTCTTTTTTGCTCTTTTTTTTCACTTTCTCTTCCTGGGGTTACTATTTAGTTGCAAAGTTTCAGTTAAAATGTATCTTTTAGAAGTCTTGTTGAAGTTTTACTGTAGATTCTTTTTAATTCCAGGCAGTCTCCTCCCTCTTCCAGATCCTGCCCTTATTCTTTTTCTCTCCCTTCCTGCTTATGAAAAATAAAAATTTTAATGTCCAGAAATCTTTATTATCCCTTTGGCATTTTGTTTTATTTTCAGCTTAATTGCCTATTGATGTCAAAGTGGATTTTTCTGATTTCTTATTTAAGTCTCTTAGTTGTCAGTATAGGGAAGGAGAGAGAAGGAAAAAAAGCCAAACCTTTCCCTTTTCACTTTCCTTCGCTGCTTCCGACTCTTCTTTGGGAGCGATGTTATTTTTTGTAAGTTTAAATTCCAAGGTACTTTAGTTGTTGCTTTTACAATTTAACCCAGTCAGCCAAAACTTTCACTTCTTATCTTCCTCCTGCACATTCTTTTCTGATTGAGTACTCCTTTGTGGTGGCCATCTGACCACCACTGCAACCGTCTTCGGGAAAGGGAGTAATGGCCAGCTGAGGAGGACCTCCTCAACCCTGCTGGTGGTCTCCCCCTCTTCACCACCTCTCCGGGGTGTCTTAGCCCCGAAACCAGCCATCTTGGGGTGCTCCGGTGGTGAGCCCAGACAGAAACCGCGCACAATTGCGGATTTCTGTCTATCACCGAAACTCTTCAAACCGGAAGTCCAGGTCTATCTGTATTTTTCATACATTCCATATTCAATGCTAGCTATAGATTATCTTCAAAAGTTTGCAATTTTGGATAACTAATTATGTATTTATTGATATAAAGTTGTGTAAAACTCAAACCAATTAGCCTTGTGGTCTATACTTTAGCTTTACACATTCTGAAATCCCTTGAAATGTCCATCTAAATTTCTATTTCTTAGAATGCAAGCTTTTGTTATCTTTGGAATCTCAAGTACTTTCTTGAACAACATATATAAGGTTCTGTCATCTCAGATTTTTGGTAGAATGCATCTTTAATTAGGAATATCTGGCTTCTTTGACTGTTTTGGATAATTTTCAATAATTTGGGGGGGGAATTGTAATTATGCATTTTCAACTCAGTATATGTTTTCATTTTGAATTGAGGAAGCAGCTTGTAAATGAAACAAAGTTAACACTGCTCAGTCTGAACTTCACAATGATAAAACTTAATATTCCAAATCATTTACTAAAGGAAAAAATTAATCCTCCCATGAAATTGTTCAAATGAATCCATTAGTTCAACTAACTATTACTTAGAATAAAAAAACATCAGGAGAGCTGCTGTGTTTTACACATATTTATCCCAACAGTGTTTAGCTGCTTCTTTCATTATGTTTTTTAAATCAATCATGAACTCTGCAGAATATAATTGCTATTAACAAAGTAATAGAATTTCAAGAAAATTGTAATACATATCATAAACACTTTAATCCATTAATCAAGATTGTTCCAAAATTTTATCTGAATGCTGAATCCATTTCTCATTTTCATACATTCAGCACAAAATTTTCTTCCCACTTTACTTTTGAATTAACCATTATTTATTGGATATTTGGGTGTGTGTGTGTGGGGGGCAATTACTTTGATTTGAAAATCAGACTAATCCTATCTAAATTTTAGGTACTATCTAAAATAGTTTTGATTTGAATTGTTGATTTAAATATCTTGACTGTTCATTTGAAACTGAACATATAGATCAAATTTATTTTGTTGAAAAATTTGATTTAATTTTGATAAATTCAAATCAATATGAGGTATCAAAGTGTCTTTTTTTATAATTTGATTTAATGTGACAAGCAGTAGTGGAATTCAAATAATTTAACAACTGGTTCAGGCAAACCAATGCCTAATTTTTGGTTGAGTTGGGCAAACTGGCTCCAAAATAGCCAAATTAGAGCGCATTAATGTACCTCCAATCTTTTGATTGCTGCAATCTGGTTTGCAGCAAGCAAGGAGGTTGGAGGTATGTGAATACATGCTAGTGTGGCCATTTCAGAGCTGATTCACTGGACTCAACAAAAAATTAGGTATTGGTTCTGGTGAACCGGTACCAACCGGCTGAATCCTACCACTGGTAACATGTATTTGTATAATCCAAACAGACAACTCATTCCTAATATTATATAAATGCAGTCAATTGATGCTGCAAAATTCACTAGCATTTACCAAACTTACTATTGACAATGGAAACAATTTTATTAATCTAGAGGCAAGTAATCATTTGCTGGCTGACTAGATTTCTGTTTTATACCACCATTAGCTCAGATAGCTATATGTTTGTTCCCTAACTATATATTTACAAGAAAGCAACTCAACTCTCGGCATGTAATGAAGTCTAATAATGTAGTTTTAATTCATTCACATCATCAGAAATTTCAATTTTTTTATTTAGCCGTTCATTTTACGCTGCATTTAAGAGCTAGTGAAAAGCATAGTAAAGACATCCTCAAAGTAATTCTATTCTTCCTACTGAGTCCAATTAACTTGAAACTTCCAACCATCTGCTACTGAAATCATTATCCAAACTAAATAAAAGATTATAAAGTGCATCCTTAGTATCATGTTCATTTCAAATAAATTGAATTTCCATTCATTATTTCTACTGTACTATGTTAGTGTATCATAGTACATTAAGCAACCCATACCCATTTTAAAAAGTCTATATTGTTGTCTGTCATGTACTTACTTATTTCTGTTTAATGAAAACTAATAAAATATGCACAAAGTCCCATTCTTTCTAGTTTCATTCTTGTTTTAAATATGTATAGTGTATATATATATAATATATGTATATTATACACACATAATGATTTTATGATATTTGTGAATCTAACCATTTCATTGCTTCAAGCATAATTCAAATCTCTTATTCAAAAATAAGTCTTTTGCACTTTCATTCTGCAATTGCTTATATTATTTAGTTTCTGGTTGCTTTATAAATTAATAATGTAGTGCTATATACCAACTGTAATCTGGTTTGGGTAACAATTATGTAAAGATTATAATCCAGATTTAGAATCTCTTTACATTCTAAAATGATTACAGCAGTAAGTTAACTTTTTTATTGTTTCTATTACATTTCTTCTAACTTTTCCCTGTATCATAACAAAGAATAGGATATTTGCCTTGTTGGGAAAAATGTATGGACACGTGTTTAGTGATGATGCAAAAGTAAGAATAAATTCAAAGTTTGAACTTTGTTATTATAAAAGTGCTTTTAAATTACTAAGACCTTCAATATAATTAAGTATGAATAACTACAGTGGATAAAGAAGTTCTTCCAAAATATGCATTCATCTCAGAAAGCACTTGTTTTGCTAAATTATTGTGACTTATTTCTCTTAACAGTCACAATGTGTTTAGCTGGTCTGGACTAAGCAATTAAAAATGACAACTTTGGAATTATACTATGCATTTAAATGGCAGGCAGAGACTCTTTGAATTAATGCTGTGAATATAATTTAGTGCAGTAAGCAGTAGCAAGGTTCAATGTTTGCTACATTGCAGAGACCATTATCTTTATTTGGCCAAAAGCATCAACCTTTTTATTTATTCTGTTTTTCTTATATATTTAGAAGATCGATATTTCATCCTTACTATTATTGTATCATAATTTTGTTTGTTTATTGTCTTCCAGTCAATTTTGACTATTGACGACTGCCTGGGCAAGTTTTATGGCAGTATTTTTAGACTATTTTGTCATTGTTTTGCCATTCTGGGGCTAAGAAACAGTGATCAGTTCAGGTTACCCAACTGTCTTTGTGCATAAGACTAGAATTCAGTTTCCAGTGCCTCAATTACTGCATCAAAAAGAATCATCCTTAATAATAAGGCAGATTGCAATTCAACTACACAGTGATTAATACAATTCAAAAGTTATTTACAGTAAGATTGCAGCCATTCAGCCAACAAACAATATACTTTTATATATGGAAAGTCCAGCGTTTTGAAGTTAAAGGATAGGTGTAGTTAGTTTGGTGCCCATGGACTAAAAAGTATTACTAGGTATACATCAGACTCTCCATCTTATCTGATTTCATAGCAAACACATTGCAAAGCAATAAATTCTACCATCATATTTATTTATATAAATGCTTTTGAGGTCCAGAAGTTTCCCATTCATCTAGAAAGATGTTCATGTTCAAATAAATGAATATTTTGATAGTGGTCATATTGGCATGATAGTTGTTTTGTGAATATATAAATTGGTCATGACAGCTGTTTTGTGAAAAGAGAGAGAGAGAGAGAGAGAGAGAGAGAGAGGGAGAGAGAGAGAGAGATGAGATGATTAAGTTATCAGATTATGTCTATACTGTACTGTACTATGCCATGCCATGCCACGACATACTATGCCATGCTACACCACACCACACCGTACCATACCATACCATACCATACCATACCATACCTACAGTGCTAAGGCTTGTTTCTTTAGAAGTCTTGTTTCATATCTTCTCAAATCAGATTCTTTATTAATTCAAACAAATAGCTCTGGGTATTTCTCAAAAGGGCTATTATATATTTGGAAAATATATAAAATTATTGATATGTAATTTAATATATTTCAGAAAAATTATTTCAGAAAACAGTAACACACTTTAAGTATAATTTATTACAAATATTTCATGTTTGCTTGAGAGAAAGAGGAAACTTAAAATATCTGATTTTGAAGAAGTTGATTTTATATCCTGGGGCAGAGCCAAAGGAATTAATTGTCCTAAGAAATACACTTAATGGACTGTAAGTCTCAGCAGGCTACTAGATCTTTAATAAATATCTAGTTGTAGCCTCTAATTATTAAGATACAAAATTCAATTTCCCCCAGCAAATTTACCACTACAAAAATTCTTATTGCACTCATCCTTTCAGAACTTTATTTTAATCAACATTCACACTAGATTAAGGCAAATCTTCATGACATATAAACCTATTCCATTACTATAAGTTGCAACCATTGAACAGACAGAGTTCTCAACTTTGGTTAGACTAGAAACCATTCTAATTCCCTATTTTACACTTCCCTTTACTCTTGAATATTTCTTTTAGTATATGCTAAGCATTCCTCATAAAGGTTACAATAACCATTTTAATTTGTTAATACCACATTGAAAATTAAATGCTAAACAGAGTTTAGAAGCATTTAAAATTATTGATCCATATCCAAGTGTTAAGAGTTAAGATATTGTACAAATTTGAATTTCCTCATAATTGAAATTATGAAAGATGTTCTGAATTCTGGATTATGATATAAAAATTAAAAGTCCTTGTTTCACAGATTAACACATTCTAGAGTTCCAAATCATTAGCTAGTTTCCTTTGTCAAATTTAATATATATGTATACCTTCTTATAGTTATAGATACAAAAATATATCTGTATGATAATTTATTTCCAACAGTTGAACTTTTGTACAGTGAAAGATAAAGGTATCATTGTAATTATTTATTAAGTTATAAACATAGAGAATAAGTGTACATAGTAGATGAAAATTTCAAAATAATATTTAATATATTGACTCTATATTGAATTTCATTAATGAGTATATTAACAGCAGCTATGAAAAACCTCTCAAAATAATTAGAAGTTGTTTTATTGGGAGAAGAACACTGAGATTAATTACTAAAAATGATGTTATAAAATACTTATTAAAAATAGAAAATGGTATCTTCTGCTGTGCCTAGTCATTAACTACCACAATTGCAATATTTTTCTTTAATTTGGGAAGACAAATAGAGGCATGTTCAGAATGATTAAATATTACAATAATAAACTATATTATTTCAAACCATTGTTTTTAAGAGATACATATATACATATATTTCATTCTGAAGAATAAAAGGAAAGAAGTCCTCTGTCTCAGTATTCTATTTTAAAAAGCCTAATAACAATATGGACCAATCTGTAACAATTCTAAACAAAATATAAATTATATTATTCTAAGTCGGGTAATCGTTTGGCAACCGCAAAATGCAATTAAAAATTGTGGAGGAAGAAGTGCATCACAGAGTGAGATAGTGATGTCAAATGAATAGATCTTTACAATATATGGACAGTCTTTTAGGAGAATGAAAGAACTGGAAGATATCTTCTCTCCCTCCCTACCCCTCTCTCATTTTCCTATTAGGAGAATGAGAGAATTGGAAAATGGCTCTCTATCTCTCTGTCTCTCTCTGTGTGTGTTGCTCTGTGTCTCTCTCTCTCATTTTCCTATAAGGATAATTGGAAGATCTCTCTGTGTCTGTCTGTCTGTCTCTGTGTCTCTCTCTGTCTCCCTCTCTCCTTCTCTCTGTCTCCCTCTCTCATTTTCCTATTAAGATAATTGGAAGATCTCTCTCTCTTTTTTCTCTCTCTCCCCGCCTTCTTCCTCTCCCACCCCCCTCTCCCTCCCCATGTTTTCATCTCAACATAATTGAAAACTGAACCACTGTTTTCAATGACACTTTCTCCTGCAGTTCAATAATAAGATCAGGGGAAAATCAAGTAGCATTTAAAAAAAAATTCTGCTGGTGCTTTCTGTTACCTCTGCCTATGAAACATTATGTATATTAGCAAGAATTACTAAGGATGGGACCAACAAGTTATACTCAAAATCTACGATTAGTATATTCATTTCCTTCATATATTTTTTGCATTACAGATGATGATGAAGATGATGATGATTCATTCTCAGTTAATTTGGAATGCTTGTGGGAAATTATCATTCTGGATTTATTTAAAAATAGGATTCAGTTTATTTTGAAGAGACAAAGAAAAAGGGAATATACTTCAATAAACTTGAAACTAGTTTCCTTGAGAGAAACCATTACTTTTCTACTTGAAATAGCACATACATGTCAATGTCTTCTACCTCATTGCATTCTTTAGCCTTTGAAAGCCAAGACTTTCTTATTCATTTCATTAAAAAAGATGAAAGAATATCTTTCCATTAAAGTAATTTTATATAGCCTTTAATAGATGCTTTATAGTGTTTTTTTTCTATTTTTTTAATCTTCAAAGTTATATTCAAATATGTAGCTATGATTGGGTGATGAAAATGAAAGGATTTTTTGCCTGAAAATTCTACATTCTTTACTGATATCACACAAAGCAAGTTTCTGATTTCATCTCCCAGTTTTTCTTTCTGAGTTCAAGTAGTTAGGAAACAGGTTGCTTTCCTGTATGAAGGCCTATTATATTTCAATAGCCTTATACTTGCCTTATATTATCTCGATTTAGGTTTTTAAATGTTATCTTTATCCATTGTTGGAATGGATGGATGGCCAGATAATTATTCAATTTTATCATCAGACTTTTATTTATACAATTAATCTTCCACCTTCATTTAAGAACCCTTTTAAATATTTACCAAGTCTTTTCACAGCTTCACTTAGTCTCTTTATTGTAGATTGAACATGTCCAGATCTTATAGTTTCTGATTACCAGATCCCTCATCATTATCCCAGTTCTTCTTGGAATTCATCTATCCAGGATTCTCTGATCCTGAACATTAGATTTTTCTTACCTAAACGCAGAATCTTAAACTTTTCACTTTGAATATTGAGCTACTTGTATTGGATATGGCTCAGCATTCAACTCTTCCAAGGTTTCTTAAGTTATGATTTAACCTCTAAAGTATTACTCAGTAACACTTGCTTTGTACCATTATAAACCGGATATATAGTATATACTCTTTATTCAGCTTCTATATCTTTGAGAGAAGATTCTAGGACAATGCAAAAACATTTATAAGCACTCCTAACAATCCACCAGATGAAATTCATAATTTTAAATAGTATCTATATTATATGTGTGAATATATAAACACACACATATATATATTAAAATATTTAAGCATAATCAAACAACAAAAGTAACTGGACTTTTGCGGAAAGTTGATAAAAAATTTCCCAGAAACTCTTTCAAGATATCACAGCTATAAATGAACAGCTATTTTCTGCAGCAAGTTAATCTTTCTGAAAATTGACCTTTGAAGAAGAATCATCTCACAATCTTAAAAGCCTGAAGTCTAATATATTTTTATATTCAAGTATTTCAATCAACTGATTTCAGTCATGTTCTTTTTTCTATTGCTTCTTTACGCCACATGTTATGCAAAATTCCAAATATGTCCTAATTTACCTGAAATCAAATATTTGAAATCTGTTTTAGCAGTTCATGCTAAAGTCTTCAGCAACGTTGGTACACGTAATAGAGGATAGCAGTAATTTTATTACTTGTATTCCTTGCAACACTTATAAGTTATTAACATCTGTTCACTTAGCATAGCTAAAGAAGTACATTTGAATAGAATTCAGTGTTATTGTTATTATTCTGCAAAGCAAACTGAACTTTCTTTAAATTTCCAATTCATTTAGCATACATACATTCTTATCAGATGGCCTCAATAGTCTATCTTCAATTTTATTTCCACAAATAATAAGCTGTCTGTATTTTGTAACATGCAAAATTAAAATATGCCCATTTATTGTTTATTTTGAGAGTAAAGCCTAGAAATGAGAAAAATCAAAGCAAAAACCATATGGGGATGTTATGGAAAATCACTGTAACCCTTAGCAATTTACCTTTATTTGATGATTGGGATAACTATGGACCCTTAAATACTCTGTACCTGTTATATGGAATGAGCAGTACCACATAGATCCACAATAATTTGATCTCTCAAAATAATATCCATCTATATTGGCCTTTAGCTCTTGAAAGTGGAAGAAGATTTATCAATATGTTGGAGCAAATCTATCTCATTCATTCTACCTTCATTCAGTTTCATTTTTTTATTGGCCATGTTCATTCCCATCTTCCAATTCCTGGCCCAAATGCTTTGCTGGGACTGGGCCATAAAGAAGCCATTTATGTAAAACAGCATCATTGTAACTAGTTAACTTTCCTGCAAGAAAGAAAGTGTGGTATGTTAGGGAACAACAGAAGAGAACAGAAATCTCTTGAATATACCAAACAACCATTTCCCTAGAACAATCCTGAGCTGCATTTATGTGGCTATCATAACTGAAATTAATATACAAAGTCAACATAATGATACAACTTTGCAATATTACAAGACATGGAAGCACAATAGAAAATTTTATTCTGATAGGAACCCACTGAGGAGAAAGAAAATAAAAGGAAAAGAAAAGGATCGTGTTTTAGAAGAAAAAGTCATTATCAGAAATTGACTTTCTCAGTTTCAATCTACTTGCCATATAAAAAGAAACAATGAATATGGAGACTGAAAATCTTTCATTAATTGTGATATACATATGAGTTGTCTGTTTCAAGACATTTTAGAATGTGTAATATATATTATATATCAGTTGCCTTTGGTATCTAATACAAGAGTAAGTGTTCGGAGATACAAAACTATCTAGTATTGTTGAGAAAATGATATAGGTTTTAAAAATGACTTAAGGAAAATGATAGAACTGCACTTGAAACCATATCAATGAAAATAGGTGTTCTCTGACATGTAAATAAATGCAAAGGTAACAAGAAAGATTTATTGAATATGAACCAAAATTATTTACATTCAATATCAAACAATTTACACTATGCCTAATATTATGGCAACATCACAGTAATGTCTGAATCAGTGCATTGGAAGGAAATTGTTCAAATATGACTTCATTAGTTTTAGTGGCAATATTCTACATTATTACTTGCGGCATTGAAATTTGAAATCTAATCAGAACAAACCATGTATATTTTTGACACATACAGAAAAGTGAGTTATTACATTTCTTTATTATTCAGAAGAAGCATTTCCAAAGCAAAGCAATGACATATAGCTTTCATGCCAAGTAAGATCACTTGCAATGAAAAAGAATATCAATTTGTAACTATGAAGAACTTTTATTAATGAATCTTTAGAACATGTAACACCAAAATAAATGCACAAAATGAATGAATGAATGAATGAATATGTGTATGTGTCTTATAAATAAACTATATTTTCAAAGCTATTTTCTGGAATAAATATGCCATATTTTCAAAGCTATTTTCTGGAATAAATATACCATGTATTCAAAGCTATTTTCTGGAATAGCCCGAGAAAAAATAAATTTTCTGAAGGCCATTTATCATTCCCCAATATTCTTTCTCTGTTTCAGTGATGGAGTATGGTTTTAGTCTTCTCTGTGGAAAAGTGGATTAGAAGAAAGAATATTAGGTCTAGTATTAGGG
>NW_020769317.1:7953852-7968685 GCF_900518735.1 Pseudonaja textilis | reverse complement strand
TGAGAAGCACAGAGCCGGAGACAGAAGCCTGAAGATGATGAATGAGACTTCATCGAAACGTTGCCTAGATACTTCGAATCTTACGCGGGAGAAAACCCGAACAACCAAAGATCCACACATATATATATATATATAGCATTCAGCTTTGTTCGGGTATTCTCCCACGTCATAGTAGTTGTGCTTTTAAAGTTGTAGCGACGTTTCAGCAGAATCTCATCTGCCATCATCAGGCTTCTGTATAGTGTTCATCTGTGAGTCAGGCTTTTATAGTGGTTTCAGATTTAAATTTGGGGCAGCCTATTGCTGTGCCAGAATGGTTTTTTCTTCACCCTGATTGGTTGGGAGTCTTGGCCTGTGTTTATTGGTCTTGGAGTTTGCTGTGTTCTCCTTGATTGGTGTTTCTAATATCTCCTGTCTGTTTTTTGGCTCTTTTTGTCTCTTGATTGGCTGGCAACATTGTGTTACTTTATTGGAGGCCTTTAGTGAAGCTTGGCTCTGGGTAAATGGATGGCTATCATTAGTTAGGAAGCTAGGTTTCATCTGGGTGCCTGGTTGGGGTGTGTTTGAGCTGGAGGTATCAGGGGGGAATCTGTCTGTGCCCTGGTGTTTGCCTGGCTTGTGGCGTGGAGATTTTTTTGTTTGTGAGTGCAGGCTTCCAAATGATTGACAGTCTGGTGGAGTCATCTCTTCTATTCATGCTTACTGGTCTTTTTCAATCTCTATGGCTTCTCTGATGATTTTGTGGGTGGGGTTTTCAGCCATCCTTAGAAACCCCAAAGATAAAATTGACCTGGAAAACCAAGGCATATACAAAGTCCCCTGTGCATCATGCCCAGCCACATACATTGGACAGACCAATAGAAGAATAAGTACCTGCCTGGATCAACACAAAAATGCAGTCAAAAAGCTGGAACACACTTCCTCACTAGTCCAACACATGGAAGCCACAAGTCATAGCATCAACTTCAATGGCACCAAAACCCTAGCCACTATAGAAAACCCCAGCCACAGAATCATCAGAGAAGCCATAGAGAGGTTCAGGTTCAGTTTGTATAGGTACCAGAAAACTGGCCCTATCTCCTTAATTTCTGGTTAAAATTGATTTTCCCAGTAGGACTGGCTTCACTGCTTCTCAGAGTCTGTTTTAATCAATGTGACTAATCGCAACTGATAGCAAACACCTAGATTTTTCTTTTGAAAGCTCCTGGCCATTAGATTTCAAAATTCCAGGAATCATCTTAAGCAACACAACTGGAATATTCATTTTCAAGCCAATTTAAGTCTAGTATCTAACCCCACAGTTCATGTACCTATCCCAACATTATCTTATCTCTCCTTAATTCTAATTCTGAAATTTTGGTAGACTTCATCTTGGCTATCCCAAAAGTGCTTTTCAGAGGGCAACTGGACTTTCTTATTTTTTTCTTGAAAATATTTCACTTCTTATCCAAGAAGCTTTTTCAGTTCTGAGTTTTTCCAGAAAAAATAAGAGCTTCCAGTTATCTTTTGAAAAGTACCTTTGGGACAACAATGATTGAGAATGTTCATAGGCATTCCACCTTGGCCAAGTTAGATGCACTATCTTTAGAGTCCTATGCAGGACTCAAAATCTTCTTTTTCAAAAGCATTTATGTAATTGTATGTAATTATGCTTATATTCAAGAACTGGAGAAAGAAATGGGAACCACAATTCTTATAAAATTCCACATATTGAACATGATACCTATGTTGTGGAGTCAAAGACTCATTTCATGCTAATAGAAATAGATTATTGAAGTTTGGCTCCCATATTACTGATAGCTAATCCACCCTGGGTATACAATACAATGGTCTTGTGGTCCATCCCTTTAATAGCATATTATGTTTATCCAACCACCATGAAAATAAGAAACTAAGAAAGGAAAAAGTATTAGTGGATTAAGTTTGATAAGGGAGATAATTAATTCTGCTTGACTTGTTATTAAGAATGGACTTTATGTGTTTACTCTTTCCTATACTAACCTGACCTAACTATAGTGACTATATTGCCTCCCCACAAAGGGGGGGAAATTGAACATATTCCTGGTAGCATAATTAGATGCAGGTACTATACCTTCCTAGTTACCTTGAGAAAGGTAAGACAAAAAGAGAGGTAAGAAAGCAGTGGGAAAGCAGTCCTATTCAGCTGTTAATTTCCCCAAATTGCTGCAAGGTAATTGCCATCTGAGAAGTGTGCTCAAATGGCAATTACCATTTGAATCAACAAATGGCAACTTTGAATCAGAAAATCTATGTCATTGTTGAAAAGTTTCTCGTTGGCTTCTATGGTTGGCATGTCCACTTATAACAAAGATTTTAAGTTGGATTAATACTATCCAATCCAAGTGCACAGTTTCAAAATTAGTTCCATCCCGACGATCATGCATGCTCTATCTTTATTCAGCAACTGAGAAGCACAGCGACTCTCTCAACAAAGTGGGTAAGTATCCCCCTAGAATGGCAGCCCTGTGTTAGAAGGGCGCAAAAGGCTGACATTCGGCCCATCTACCACAGGGATGGTGGCTGAAAAACAAATAACACAGTTAAGTCATGGCATGACATGACATACAGATCGTACCTGGTTTTGTGGTATTCAAATGGTGAAATTTAGAAAGAAGGTGGGGTGCATTCATATTTGCTTCATGCATCCATGATGCTTCTGATAATGGATACCCTTTCCACAGTACTAAATATTGTAGCCTGTTCCTATGTATTCTTGAGATTAGAATTTTCTATACCTCAAAATGTCTCTTCCCCCCAACTATAATCAGAGAAGCTAAGGAGAAGGGGGCCCTCTAATAGCTGCCATCTGGACTGGGTGAACTTTCCCCAACAATCAAGGCAATTTCAAACTCACTCTCACTGGATTAATTATTAATTAACAAACAGACCTAAGAATTTCGGTCCCAGTTTCCTATTGGGTATTCTGAGGTTTAGGTATTTAGTAGATAAATATACAGACTGGCCAACAGAAAAGTAGGGCTATGGGCATCTCTTTTTATCTGCTTGAACCTTATATTCATCTGCAGACTTACATAATGCATCTCTCACCAGGCCCCATAACCGTTGTAACTTAGCAATCCATTTCTTTAACCCTTCCTTCTCTGGAATATCTGTAGGACATTCTGGTACTGGGACAAGCTCTACACCATTAACTACATGGAATGGACTGAATCCAGTGCTGCTATGGACAGCATTATTGCAGATGTGTGCTAATAGATCTGCCCAATTGTTTGGTTGGTACTTAATATAGCAACATAAATATTGCTCCATGATAGCATTCATTCTTTCAGAAGCACCGTTAGTGACAGGATGATACTCAGAACTAAAACCTTGGGATGACCCTATCAGTTTTAGGAACCTACTCCAAAACATCACCCTAAATTTAACCCACCTATCTGATATAATTCTACATGGAATCCCATGTGGATGGTATATGTGGGTAATGAAGAGATAAGCCAAGTTTCTGCCAAAGGGAGATGGGGGCAAGCCACCAAATGGGCTTGTTTTGAGAACAAGTCCACCACAATGCAAATCACCATGTTTCCCCAACTATCAGGTAAATCCACAATAAAGTCCATGGATACTTCTTTCCATGGTCTAGTTGGGCAAGCCACCTCTTGTAACAAGCCAGGTGGTTTCCCTGGACTCTTCTTCATGGTCGCACATGTGACACAGCTTTTTACATATTGTTCCAAGTCCTTTTTCATTTTTGGCCACCCAAACTGGCAATTAGTTAGATGTAAAGTCTTTATAAAACCGAAATGGCAGCCAAACAAGCATTGTGACATCTCCGTAGAACCTTGAGATGGAGGACCTCAGGGATATATATTTTGGAATGCTTCCATGCCAGTCCACCTCATAATGTAAGGAGTTGTAGATTCTCCATAAACCATGAATGATTTTGTAATGCTTTCTTAATGTCTCGTAGTAAGTCAACCAAGTGGGCTCTTTCACTGGATGTGTCCAAAGACATGTTTTGCAATGCACATACAACTGGCAGGATGGCCTGGAAAATATTTTCTAATGTCCCTGCATATTGTGGCTTTGGAGACAAAGTGTCCGCTAGGAAATTCTTTCCCCAGGAACATATAGTAATACAGTTTGCAGGGAGTTTGCAAAGCCTCCAGATTTTTATGGTCTGTCCACACCTCAATTTGCCAACTACTGCTCTCTAATAAATGTTGCCATGTCATCAAGGCCCATTTAACTGTGAAGGCCTCCTTCTCCTAAATGGCCCACCTTTGTACAGTGTTTGTCAATTTCCTGGAAGTGTAGGCACATGGTTTCAAGGCCCCTTCACTATTGACTTGCAGAAGCACCTCTCCAACCACTACATCACTAGTATCAGCCTGCACTATGAATGAGTGGACTATGAATGAGTGCATCAATACTGGTTCCTTGGCAAATAATGATTTAAAATGTTCAAAAGATTTTTGACACTGTAAAGTCTATTGTATCGGGTGACTTGACCATGGTTTCCCCAAGAGAATGTAGTACGTAGGAAGTTAGTGAGAGGCAAAGCTCATGGGTGAATGAGGGGATAAATTGTCAACAGAAATTAGCAAATCATAGAAAGTTTTGCAATTGTTTTCTTGTACATGGAGATTGCCAACCTAGGACTGCCTGAACATTTGTAGAATCCACCTCAACCCCCTTTGATGATATCCGGAACCCAAGATAGTCTAATTGTGTTTTGTGAAATTCACACTTTGACAATTTCACATATAGTTTGGCTGCTAACAATTTACAAAGCATGGTCTGCATTAGCTTGACATGTTCCTTCCGGGTTTTGGTGTATACCAGTATGTCATCTAAATACACCAAAACACCTTTATATAAGTGCTGTCTCAAGACCTCATTAATAAGCTGCATAAAAATCACTGGACCACCTTGCAGCCCGAAAGGCATGACATTAAACTGATAGCTCTCCAACAAACAATTAAAGGACATTTTCCATCACCTGCCCATACTCACACTTAATAATATGCTTCTTGTAGATCTAGTTTCGTGAATATTCGACCTTCAGCCAGCTGCTCTAGCATATCTTTCATTAAAGGAAGGGGTACATATGTTCTATGTATACCATGTTGATCCCATGGAAGTCAACCTACAAATGCAGGTCCCCATCCTTCTCTCAAAACAGCACAGGTGCTGCTATCTGAGATCTCTCTGGTTGTATGAACTCTCCTTTGAGGTTTTTATCTATGTAGTCATGCATTTCTGCCAACTCTTGGGAAGTCATGGAATACATCTTGGGCTTCAGTAATTTTGCCCGTAGCATTATCTCGATGGCACAGTCAGTTGTTCTATGGGGAGGCAACGTATCATACTCCTTCTCACTGAATACCGCATCCAGATCCTGGTATTCCACAGGGTATGATAGACCCTCTGCTCATCCAGCAGCAGGGTGATACTCATTCCTCTCCCTGTAGCTTAGTTGGGTATCCTGCTCATGAGGAGGTGGGGAATACTTAGCAATACATAGATGTCTACAACCTCCACCCCACCATATGATTGGACTCCACTTGTCCAACTAGGCTAAACCTAGTACCACATCATCCCTTATCTTAGGGACTACTATAAACTGGAGTACCTTTTGATGTGGCCCTATTTCCAAAGTCAGCCTCTCAGTAACATGGATTGCCCTCCATCCTTCCAACAGAGAGACATCCATCTGCTTAAACCTCATAGGTTGTGGGAGTTGCTTAGTCTTCACTCCCAGCCTATTAACAGTGTCGATACTCATCAAACAACGAGTACACCCTGTATCCACTAGTTCTTAGCACAGACATCTTGCTACTTGTTAATATCACTGGTATTAGAAAAAGTTGGACAGGTGTACTCACCATGGGATCTAGTTCCCCTTGTCATCACTTTTGCTGGTATCAGGAACCCCTTTGGGCCTGACAACCACATTTTCCACCTACCCAAAAAGTAAAGGAAAGCATGGCTCCTGGACTACCTGTGACTTCTCCTGCACCTTGAGAGGTGTCTTCAGTGACCACTGTTGTGACCCCATCACCACCATAGTGACAGCACATAATTCTGGGCAACAAGCTATATGGTGATCCCCCTTTCCACAGTGGAAACATGATAATTGGTCTCGGCTGGAAGGCACTGTCAATGTTTGAACTATTGGAGGTCTGGGATTGGAACTAACTGGCCAGTCTGGACTTTTCTTTGGCTGTACTCTCCACTCCCCCTCATCCTATCATCCTGCAACTCTGTTGCAGGTTCTGTTGCTGCTTGGAACCAGGCAACTAAGTGAGGGGCCAAATCTTAGTACACACAAACCTGCCTAATGGACCTATCCAGCTCAGCCTTAAATCGGTGCACCAGGAATCTTTCCAGCCACCCACTCACTTTACTCTCCAATTGCCAGAATTCCCTAATATATTCGGCTACTGGCCTTCTCTGTTGGTGCACTGCCAAGATCCCGCTTTCAGCTCCTTGCACCCATGTGGTATCTTCAAAATGTTCTTTCAGAGCCAGTAAGAATAGTCCAACATCCCCTAAATCATCACTGTGTTCCTCGCATAAGTCTGCTACCCATTCAGCACCTTCCCCTTCTAACACAGCTGCAACTGCCATTACCATCACCCACTGGGACACATATAAGTGGCCATATTGGTTCACATAGCTCAACACCTGAGCCATCTTATCAGGACTTTCATCAAAAGATTATCTCAAGCAAGGTGGCTCCCATGGTTCTGGTTGGCCAGGATGAGGTGGTGTCCAAGTGGGTGTCATGGACCCCCGTGTATTTCACTATGACATCTGCCTGCCCTCGTCTGACCTCCTCTCTGTGGAGTCTTGGGCTGAGTGTGCCCAGGAATTCATATCCTGTCACTGGCCTTGTCATTTCTGTGGCACACTCACTCATGGAGGATGAACATGTGCCATCTCTGCTACTGGAAAAGAGCACTCAAACATGCTCAACTGTCTCTTTTCCTTGGAGCACCAGGGATCCTCGCAAAAACTGGCCTTTCCAAATTGTCCAGAGCCTGGATCCCAACTGCCATGGGTCCCAACTGCCATATCTACAGCACGTCATTCCCTCCAATAGCCTTCCTGTGGGCTTAAAGTAGGTGGGTCTATAAGGGACCCTGACTGCAGCTACCAATCTCCAGGCTCCCCAACCTCTGTAGTCTCTTGGACCTCCTTCTGGCTCCATGGCCCAGGTCTATCCTTCGGTCACACATCAGATGCTTCCACTGGGGTCTCCAATTCCTCCTCTGTACTCTCCATCTCCAGTGTCTTCAACCCAGCTTCTGTGCCCTCAGCCATGCTTGAATGAAAGGTATAAGAGCTGACTTCCTGTCAGGTTCTGCTACTCTGCCAAAAATAAAGAACAGCACACTTTGTTTTTTCTAATGCTTTATCACTTCTGCAGAAACACTGCATGATCTGTCCAGCAACAAACTGCAAAAACATCAGATCTGCTTGCCCAGCATTCTTAGCCACTAATAAAGCTGCTCTAAAGCTCCACCTCCACCACACCCAATAACATTAGCCACATAAGGGAAATGCTGCTCTCCCCTCACCCAGCACCCACATGTGTACTACTGCCGCTACCACACCCAGTCATTTGCTGCCCAAAAAGGAACACTCCAGCCACTTCAGTTTCAAAATTAGTGCCGTCCCGATGTTTGTGCATGCTCCATCTTTATTCCACCACTGAGAAATGCCAAGAAGCGCTGAGAACTCTTTCAACAAGGTAAGTATCCCCCTGGAATGTCAGCCCTGTGTTAGAAGTATGCACAGGGCTGACATTGTTATTTTCTCTAAAGACCAGAGACTTAATCTCTTATATCGCCATTATAACCTTCATCAATCAATATATAGAAAATAACATGATAATTCCATTTTCCTTATCACAGAAATTGGTGTCATTCCCAATTTCATCATTTTCTCTTCTCAGATAACAGTACTATAATATACTGTATATACTCATACATACACACAGAGACACATCCTGCATTTCACAGGAAGTGGTGTGGTGGACGAGGGCACAGCCATTTTCATTATTACTATGCAAGGAAGTAGTCTACAAGAAAATAAAATTCCATTATTTTTCTCTTGTCTAAAACTTAGTATTAGGTTGGATGATACTTCCCCAGAATAACATGAATAGACTAAAAAAATTTCTGGACTTTAATATCAGTTCCTCAGAGCTAGAGTAGTAGACTTTTAATTCAAATAGGAAAAGAAATACATTCTTATAAAATTTATAATACTTTAAAAAGTTACACTTAAAAGTCACAAAATTCATTCTGAGCCCTGAGCTAAGAAGAATTCACTTTTATCACTAATCTTCTTCCATAACTAGAAACAACATCACAGAATTCCTCCCTCAGGTGTATACAAACAATAGCATTTGCTATGAAGTTAGCAGGACAATGAATGAATTTTAACTTTATTTCTTGAGAGATGAAATGCCCGTATACTTTTAATGATAAGGCTGTAGCTTGCATGGACTTCTATAATAAATGAATCTTAGGAAGGTAGGCAGGTAGGGTGTCACGGAAAGACAAATAAACTAAAAGCAACAGAACACAGCTACTTCACAGAGAGATCCATCAGAAGTTCGTTGGCTCAGCAAAGGCTCTTGGCAAGATCATTTAACACACATTTTGAAAGCATTATGGAAAAAAATGTTTTTGTGTGCTTCACAGAAGTGTCTGGATAGCAATGTATTAGAGTTGTTTGATTGATTTTTGTTAAGACTTTAGCAGCATTTTGAGTTGTAAAAGGAGAACTAGAATAAGTGGTGAAATAATTTATATCCACTATATATCGTGAGCGGTTTTATGCTTTGTAGAAATAAATCTATTCCTCTGTCTGAAACTATCAATTAAAATGGTTCCCATTATTCATGAAAACAAATATATAGTGTGCTATCCATGACAGGAGAATGTATCATGTATAAGTGGTCAATAAATCATTCGACAGAAAAAAGTGATATGGGAAATGATGGCACTTAAGATTTCAATATTCATTAAAATTATAACTGCAGCAAGCTGTTCACAAGAGATTCCACTTCAACAGCATATGCCTATGCCATCATTTTTACATACCTAAACCTTGGGTCTCATTCCACAACCCTGAATTATTTTTTCTTAAGTGCTGGCTTTCTTTGCCATTGTATTGGATGGAGTGATGTGAGGGGAAGTTCACAACCTCTATCAATTCCCATGCAATAACATCAGCTGGTATAATTGGTGAACATAATAAGGATCTGTATATTTGTGATTCTACATATGGAAACTAAAAAGTAGTAGTAAAATTAGTTCTCTGTAGCACAGTAAAGAACATTAAAATATTCCAGCAGTAATAAATCTATTTGAACTTCAGGATAGAAGATATAACATAGGTGAGGAAATGTGCTATAACTACAATAGACTGGGAAACCCTAGCCAATATGAGGTTACCAGATACTGCTGGTTACCAGATGTCATGCCAGATTAATGAGAATGGGCCATAGAAACAAGCTGATGTTATTTCTATTATACAATATTCCCAGCTGCCTGGTAGAATTCCTTAACCAAGCTGCTTTCTTATTTCAGGGAGCATTATGAAATGCCCATACTGTTTATTGTGGGTAATTTTAACCTATCCCCTCTGGATATAAAATCATCTTGAGAGTTCATTACAGTCATGACTACCAGAGGATTGTATGGTAGCCACATTTTAGAAATGGCTTTATCTGACAGAAGATAAAAAAAATCTGGTTCCGGGCAATATTTAATCCCTTGCAATGACATTCCACTCCCTTCTTTTTATGGGGTTAACTAGAATGCCACAGAAAGAAGACCCAATTAAGCTAGTTTACTCTGGTGGTTCCAAAAAGTTTGTAGTTATCTGAGTGCAGTTTGGGACTTTTCTAGATCTTTGATATTAAGAGATCCCATAACAAAATTATTCCTGAAGTGTTCTACTTCTTCCCAGTCATGTCTAAATACTTGATTTTTTTATGTTTAACATGAGAAGTTACTTTGACCAGACATGGGTTGAAGCTTAAGTCTGAATTACCGCACAGTATTCCAAAGATGCTTTTTCAAGAGGCAACTGGACTTTCTTGCTTTTCTTTGAAGATGTTTCATTTCTCATCCAAGAAGCTTCTTCAGATCTGACTGGATGGTGGGGAATTGAAGGATTTATATTCCTTGCAGACAGCTGGCCATTTCCATTCTTTTTTTTTTTTTGAAAATTTTATTGGTTTTTAAAAACAAACATAAACAGACAAAACATAAAACATAAAAACATCTTTTTTGAAAGCAGCATGATCCCGGGTTACATCTCTTCGTATAGACACAAATTCAAATCCATGCTCATTTTATATTCCATTCCATATCTTATTACTATTCTACATTTTCTATATAGCTTCTCTCCTCTTTTAACTTTCTTAATTTTGTTTTATTTATTTCATCTCAATTCAAATCATTGTACTTATATTCTTTGTCTGTCCTGTTTCCACTGTCTACTATCTTTTCTCATTAAACAAAATTTCTCCTGTAATCACTGATTGGAGTATGACGCCTTTATATCTTTCCCCTAAAATTATAACACTTAATATAATACATAACTTCCGTTCGGATTCTGCTTGGTATAATCTAAAACTACACACTGTATTTTGAAAGAAGAAAAAAATAAATATATAATATAATTAAAACAACAATCCATACCAATTCAATTCTATCATTAATATTAATATTCATTTAAATCTTAACATTTTACACATTACTTTTCAAATAAGTATCATACTTCTATGGGAACACTTATAAACTTTCCATAGTTAATTCCCTGTGTCTGTACAAAGAGATGTAACCTGGGACTATGCTGCTATCAAAAAAAGATGTTTTATGTTTTTATGTTTTATGTTTGTTTGTTTATGTTTGTTTTCAAAAATCAATAAAATTAAAAAAAAAGATCTCTGTTTTAAAGTCTATATGTTGTTTTATCATTTTTTCCAACCATGTATGGATTTTAGTCCAATATTTCTTCACATTTCTGAACATGTCCACCACATATGGTAATATGAATCAGGTATCTGATGACATTTCTAGCATTTATCCAATTTATTCTTAAACATTCTCGCAAGTCTCATCAGGGGTAAGTGCCACCTGTAAAACATCTTATATAAATTTTCTTTATATGCAGTTGACAATGTCATTTTATAATTCTGAGACCACAATTTTTGCCATTTTTCTAAATCAATCCCATGTCAAATTTTTTCCCAAAAGCAATCATCATTTCTTTGACTTGTTCCTCCTCCAATTTAAATTCAAATAGATGTCCATAAAGTTTTTTAATTACCTTTTGATCAGTACCCATCAAAATTTTATCTAAATCAGTCAACTTATCATAAATACCTTCTGCTTTAGAGTCTTTATCAAACCTAGATTGTATTTGCAAATATGAAAACCAATTCATTTTTACACCTTGTTCTTCCAACGCTTGCATAGATTTAAGTTCACCCTTTTCGTTCAATATCTCACCATATCTAACTGTTCTTTTTTATATATTATTGGATAAGAAAAAGCTTCAATAGTTGATATCCATGTTGGAATTTTTAAGTAATATTGTCTTTTAATCTCCTCCCAGTTCAAAAACAATGCTTCATGAATATAATGTCTTCTAAAATACTCCTGTGTTTTAGTTCCCTTATCCCTTATCCCTCTACTCCTCTTTTAAGTAAATTTTTAGTCAAGAATAAACATTCTCTTGTCATCTCTCTTACTTTTCTTGGTATCTTAGCACCACAATTTCTTTTCTTTATATTTTAGTGTTTTCTCTCTCACCACCTGGAGTATCTGTGTCTTAATAATCTTCTTAGTAAATCTAATGCGAACTTCTCTTGGTAGTCTATTCCTTGTTGCATATCTTGCATAGACACGAAACACTTCATCCATCCCATCTATCATCTTTTCTTTGGTTATTTCTGGTGCCAATATTTCTGCCATTATTTCAGCAAGGTTTTCATCTTTTCCTTCTTCTATATTTGAAATCTTAGATAAAATTCTGATTTGTCTATTTCCCTTCCTAATGGTTAAATCTGCCCTTCTCAACATCACTCGAATATCAATATCTCTAATTTTCTTATCTCTTTGCATATCTTCTTCATTTTTTTTTTTGAATCTGTCTTCATATTTAATCATCATCTGTTGAATATTTTCCACTTTTTCATCTGTCTTTTCAATTTTTTGCTCAATTTTCTGAATTCCTTACATAACCATCTGTAATGTTACTTCCTTTCTTTCTCTTTTTCCTGTTGTAATATTGTTTATATAGATCGTTATCCTTTAGATGGTGAGGGAGTTGGTATCGAAGAAGCTGGGGCTGTTGTCTTTCTACTCATCATGTAATGCTTATCTGTAAAGAAAGAGAGAGAAAAAAAGGGGGGGAAGAGGAAAAAAGAAAAAAAAAACGAAGGCAAGCAATTGCCACTCCAAAGGAAAAAAGGAAAAAATATATCTCCAGGCACTTGTGTACCTTAATCCAATTAGTTGCAACGGTAGATGTAAAAAGTAAAAAAAAAAAAAAGGAAAAAAAAAGAAGAAAAAAATTCTATATGTTTTTCTTAATAAACAAAAATAAAACCAAAATAAAAGGTTTACATTCTAGTTCCTGGTTTAAAAAGTTAAAATCCAATTAAAGAGAAAAAAAGAGCCCCACTAGTGGGGGTGTAGAAAGGGAGGCAAAAGGTAAAAAGCAATTCTAGTATAAAACAAGCCTCTGCTGCCAAGTATCCAAGGCTCTTTGATAAATCAGCTTAGAATTTTTCAAGGTCACTTCAATCTTCTTTCTTTCAACTTCAACTCCAGACTCCAGCTATCTGCTCAGAAATGAGCACCTGAATAAACAAACTGCCATGCTCATCTCTATCTTTTCCAATACACAGCTCAGAGTCCTTGATTGTAACACAAACTAGTGAAAGAAAAAAGAAACAATGTATCCAAGCCTCTGGGTGGCAGTGCTACCTACTTTCCTTCACTTTCATTCCCCCTCCTCAATCTACAACCAGGAACTAAAAAAAAAAGTAAAGTCTTTTCCTTTTTTTAAAAAAAAGGGAGAAAAATAAATCTTGAGTCAAGCAGAAGAATCTTAGTCAAAAAGGGATTTTCAAAAGGGCTGTTTAGAAAAGGGAGAAAGAAATACAAACAAAGATAAAAAGATTAAAAAGTACCATTCCAGCTTAAAATTAGCTTTGCCAAATTCAAAGTTGCAATAAAAAGGGAAAAAAAGAAAAAAAAACTTTCACTTTGACAATTAATCACACTACTTAAATTCTTTTCTCTTCACTTTTACTCCACTTTAATTTTTTCAGGGTTTTCTCCCTGAAAAAGTTCATCTCACCAAACTGACACACTTTCTTTCCAATCTCTTCCTTTCCAGAGCTGTCCCAGCTTCAGCAGCTTGGAAGCCTGCCTCTCTGCCACCAGCAAAAAGGCCTTTTCCTGGATCAACTAGGGACTTTGTGATGTCCCTGGGATCAACAGTATGTGCCTCTACATCCTGTAGAGTATCTCCATCTCTACAGGATGGTTTAGGTCTGGTGGGACCATCCTTCAACGGAGATATCAGCAGTGATCTTGGAGCTTCAAGATTGCTCACTGTACCACTGAGACACCAGCTCCGCCCTCCCGAGCCTATATATCTTGAGAAAGTGAATGATTATCTGGAACTGTGAGTCCTTCACTTAAGTTTGATACTTGATACTTAACTGATACTTGAACCTTTTAAGACAGCTAAAACCAGACTATTATCTCATTCTGATAAATGATAATAGAGTGTGGCCAATCTGCAGTTAGTAAGTCCTGGATATAAGGATAAAAGAAAAAAGTGCCTTCACTATTGGCTGTGTTGTTGGCCTTTATGAGAAAAGCAACTCAAAGTTGGGATATCACAACAGAGAAACACTGTACACTGTACCCTGATAACACTGAATCCTAAGCCTATCCAGCTTAGAGTGTAGGAAGTATTTCTGTTTCTCTACCAGATGTAATTTCAAAGTTACATTTAAGAGAAGACACCTATTAAGCTCACTGCAAGAAAATAGCAGAATGTGGATTCGTGTAGCTAAGACATCCATCAGTATCTGGGAGGTTGCAATATCTACAATGAAAAGTTATAACTTGCCATATATAAACACCATATAGCTTTTGCTAAGGCACAGGTCCCTCATTTATTATATGGGACTACAGAAGCTAATTAAGTGAAAATACTCTGAATAGTAGACACATCCCAAGTCAATCTAGGCCTTCCATTATTATAATGCTGTTTAATAAATCTTGGAAAGCAGACCCCATGACACACTTCTCTAATATATAAAGTGAAACTAGCAATGGCTAATTGGTTGGTATTGGTAGTGGGGAGTCCCCTAGATTTTTCATTTGTAAGGTACCACAGGGTTCTATTCTGTTTCCCCTGCTTTTCAATTTCTACATGAACAACTAGGTGATGTCATTTACTAGTTTGGAGTTAAGAGATAAAAAAAAATAGGCAAAACTCAGTCACAAGAATTGTTTTGATTTCTACAAGTTTGATTATCAATGTATTTATAACTGAATAGTGTTTTTAGTTGTTGCTTTTGATTATGTAAGCTAATTTAGAAGATATGGAAACTAGTACCATATTGCTGTTTGTGTATTTGTAACTTTTATATGTTCTATTTGAGTTTTGGTATCACCTTGAGTACTACTAGTATAGAATCAAATACCTAAACAAATGTGATCATGGCACATTGCATAGGTATGTTGCTTGCTTCTATCTATCTATCTATCTATCTATCTATCTATCTATCTATCTATCT